>KE504148.1:65648-77916 GCA_000344655.2 Fomitopsis schrenkii
GCAGTATTTCTGATGAATCTCTCACTTTTTTGTAGGATGCAGCATCCAAGTCCTCAGGAAGACAGCGAGGAGTGAGTCTAATATTTCTTTTCTGATGGTGATCCTTAGTAAACAAATTTACAGAGCTTCTCCGACAAAGAGGAGCAGGAAAATTGTGTAAGTGCAATGATCACTTTCCATGAACAGTTATACTAAAACATTTCTTTACAGAACTCCTGCCACGGGCAAGGGCAAGGGCAAGGCATCTCTGCTGCCTGTCTCTGATAGTGAAAACAACCCTTTCACAGGACATGGTGGTATTGGGTATGTGTTTGTAATTGTTGTGATCTTAGTAATGAGCTGATTGTATAGCAGGAATCTCAGCTTTGTAGAGTGAGTAATGCCATTCAGATGTTATCAACTTGCTAACATTACTTTGTAGTTCTGATGATGATCATGAGGCCACTCCAAAGAAGGCAACCTCTAGCAAGCCGTATGTGTCTAACATATTCACCATACATTCTACTAATGTGGATATCTGTTACTAGAGCAACCAATGATCTAGATGGTGCCATGTGAGTCTGCTAGTATGCAGGTGTCATGTCACTTACACACATAACAGCTACCAGGACCCAGATCCTGCGAGCTTGGATTGTTCTCCTCCTAAAGGCAACAAGTGGGTCATATTTTCTGTGTGCGCATGGCTTGCATTGATTTATTGTCTCTATAGGCAATGCTTGCAGCTTGATGCCAGCAACTTGGATGTGTTCTTGCGTGACACATATGCCAATATGTGGCCCTTGCGGTGTGTTACCATTTATTTTCACCCATGTTTCTATTGACTCTGACATCCATTGACCAGATCATTCAATGTCCCTGCACACAGCTGTGTCAGCGCCAGTGAGATCATTGGGGGATTTGAGAGATCGAACAAGTTCATCCACACTGTGTGAGTGTTCCTTATACTGTTTATGCTTACTGTGCTGATTCATTGCTCAGTCATCTCAAGAGAGCACTCACCTGAGGTGGCTGGCTGGTCAATGGTGCTCGAGCCTCTCCCACCAACTTCTCCTCATCCTGGTCTTGTAGGAGAACAACTGATGTCGATGAGCACCAATGCATTGCGTGCATTTGCATTGCAACACTTTAAAAATAAAAATCACAAAGCTCTAGGAATTGGCCAGTCAGAGCAACCAGAGTCTCTATATTCCAATCCTCAGTTGTATCCTCAAATGTTTCCATGGCTATTTCCATATGGATTAGGAGGACCTGGCAATAATCATGGCTTCCAACAAATACCTGAACGTGAGTGCAAGTGCCAATTACTTATGTACCATGATAAAAGGTTCCAGAATGAACCATATTTTCCCCTCATTGCATTCAACCATGAGCAAATCAAGGACAGCACATCTGGAGGGTTTCTACTGGCAGAACAGACCAGATTTCCAGATATTGCCAATCGTATTCTCAACATGGACAACAGTGTACTTGGCTCTTTAGCAGACAAGCTCAAAGATGGTCAGCACTACAAACCAGAGACCCAAGCTGAGAAAGATTGTTATCAGCTCATCCAGGATGTTGACCATGTTGCTCACAAGGTCAAAGGGTCTCTGACCAACAGGAAACACATGAGAAATGAGATATGGTCTCTGACATCATACCTTGGAGCCCCTTCATGGTTCATCACATTTGCTCCTGCTGATATCAAGCATCCTCTCTGTCTGTACTTTGCACACACTGGAGATACATTCAAGCCTGAGCTATTGGACAGCAACACACGTACACGGATGATTGCTGCCAATCCTGTGGCTGGCGCCCGATTCTTTCATGTCATTGTGGAGTTGTTCATCAAGCATGTCTTGGGGGTGGGCATAGATCACCGTGGCCTATATGGTGAGACAGCTGCCTATTATGGTACTGTTGAGCAACAAGGCCGGATGACACTACATCTTCACCTCATGCTCTGGATAGTAAACTCCCTATCCCCACAGGAAATCAGAGATAGGATCATGGACGCAACATCAGATTTCCAGCAGAAAATGGTGGAGTATCTTGAGGGGGTACATCAAGCAGAGTTCATGGACTCCACAATGACAGAGGTCCAGGAGCACATCCAAAAGCAACAAGAATCTGACCATTATCAAGACCCCACCCTCACATTGCCTGAATGTATTAACATCATGTTATGTACAAGTTCACTTACTCTGAGGGGGAATGTCTGAGGCTTTGACTCTCTGCTCAACAGGAAGGGTGGCCAATATATCAGTGTCAACTGTATAGGGAATCAGTATATTGTAGACAGTGTAGATTAAATGTACTTGCTTTCTGCATCTAAGGCCTCTCTGGTTTTTCGAGGAGGGTCCCTGGGTTCTTGCTCTGGCTCTGAGCCATGATCTACTTTATCACTGAGTGCTGGAACAGTATGAGTCTACACACAATGTTACCTTCATCGCCACTAGAAAGTTCTTCTGTTTTGTGTAGTCAGTATTAGAGATAATTTAATATGAGTTGTGTATCACTTACCATGGCCCCTGTGGGCATCATCATCTTCCTGCTCCTGCTCCTGCTCTTCTTCTTCTTCTTCATCGACATCCATTTCTGTAAGTATATATTGTCAATACATTAGCCATTAAATTGAATTTGATAATTTTGCTCACCTGGCTGAGCAATGCCTTGCTCCTCATTCTCATCCATATCCTCATCCTCAGCTATCATATCTCTAGACACAGCCCATCTGGTGGTCTGCATCTGAAGATAACCAGTCTGCCCTATGACCAAGGGATTCTGGACTTTCTGGGATTTTTTCTTTCCCTCTGTCAAATCCATATCACTTAGTTCTATGCTTATCAAATCATGCAGAGACCATACTAGGGATAGCGGGCTTCGACAGTTTTTTCTGTTTGACTGTGCAAGTATCAGATTTATATAAGCCAAGTTCAATTATGATAAACTCACCTGGTGCATGCTCGTTGCCAGCCAAGAACCTCAGATCTTCAGGAAGATACAAGGCCACATCCTTAACCCCAATATGCAGTACACATTGAGCATGAGGGACATGGAGTTCATTGTAGAATCTCTCAAAGACTTCCCTCCTGCCAGGAAATACCTCCCTTGACCTCTGAGAGTCCTCAGCTAGAGGCTCCCAGGTGACATCACTGTTGGGAAGGTAATCCCAGCCCCTGCCCTTGTAGGGTTCCCCATTGTTGATCTTAGGGTCATGGGCTGTGATGCTGTCCATGATCTGCTGCATATCAACATGGAGGTTATATGGCAGCTGTCTCAAACCATGGTACAGCATGGCTGCAAACATGCGCTTGGTGCATGTGAAGTGTTCTTCAGGGTCCATGATGATGCCCCCATCCCTAGCTAGAGTAGCATGGGTAACAGTGGGAAATGGGACTCTGAAAAATAGATTGTGTTAGAGATTAATGAATCATAATATAAAAAACTTACTTTGGGTGGAAGACCTCTGGCGGCACAGTGTGAGGATCATTGGACTTGTTGCCAGATGTTGTTGCTGATAGCGCAATTTTTGAAGTCCCCAGCAACAATTTTGAAGCAGGGTACAAGATCAGCACAAAGTGGTATGCCCAGTGTGCAATCTCCTCTACACCTTGAGGTGCAAGAGGCGGGGTGCCAGAGTGGTGAAGTCTTCCACTGAAGAAGACTACATGGATGTTGGCTAAATCCACGTAGACTCCCAGGGAGAGGAGGTGGAACCTCCCTGCCTCATAGGTGTCAGGCAGGTGGCTACCTACCACCATTGCTGAGAGACCTGCTGCCAAGTCCATCTCATCAGTGTGGGCGCCTCCAAAGTGCCCCATTCCTACGAGTCCTTGTCCTGTAATTCACAGTTCAGATATTGTGATTCACTCATATATTTATCAAAATCACTTACTAGACTCATGCCTCTGAGGTACTGCAAGGTTGACCTGTGAGCTTGGCCACATGCAGTTGTCCTTGTGAGCTAGCCTTGGCATATTGACAGCCTCAGCCAGCTCATGGAAAGTCTCCCTCATATAGGGTGGGCACTCTGCAAAATTGTCGAGCGCAAAGTCTATGCCCAACTGCAGAGTTTCTTGTTTCAGTATATACAGATAATGTGTACTAGTACAACAAGACTTACCTTATTGAGGAGAGCTCTCTTCTGGGTCAGCTCATCGAGGCTGCCATCAGCCTCCAGCTTTGAGTTTGCATTGGGCCCACTCTGCACTTTGGGCCTTTCGTAGGTGAAACCAGTTTGGTAACACCTTGCGTCAGGAGTGACAGGTTTGATTCTGGACCCATTGCTGAACTGCTCAAAGGGGGTGCTACCAGGTTCAGGAGTCCTTGTCTCCTGAGGACCTAGCATCTCCTTGCACCAGGCCAGCCAAGCTGACCACTTCTCCTGGTTGAATAGATCCCTTAGAATAATATATGTCATTTTATTCCATTCAACAGAGTTATAATATGACACACCTTCCAGGTACAAAGCCCTGTAAAATGTCCTTCTCCGGATCTCCTTGGTTGTGCAAGGATCTTGCCATGATCCAGTCTCCTGCCTTCAGCTCAAGAAGCCCTGTGCATATCTGTTAATATATGTTGAGATTATGGAAGATATGTGACAAACTTACCAAGGTTCAGGAGTTCACTTTTTGGCATGTGTGGGACATGATCTACACTACCACAGTGACTAGCATTCTCTAAGCCCTCTACAGAAGTGTCCAGTATGTATATGTATGTCTTTCCTAACTGGCCATTCTGCCTGTGCTTTCTATGAGGATGTATCTCTCCTGTGTACACATAAATGGGAGGGAGATGACTAGCTCTATGAGGCATAGACAGGGGCTCAAGATTCAGCAGCACAGGACTATATCTCTCATCTTCTAACATGGTATGATTCATGAAAACAAGAGGACCTTCTGGTCCCAAAGTATTGTTGTTCTCTATTTCTCAGGTATGCAATTGTCTCAATCATAAATTTTGATGTTCCTTACCTGTGGTCATGGCTATGTTGTTACTCCCTATTTTGTGGTATATAATTGTCTCAATCACAGAATTGTATTGCACTTACCTGTGGGTATTGATGTGCTGAAACTGGGCAATCTAGGGTTACCCCTTTGAATGCTCACAGTATAACTGAGGAGCAACTTTGGGTGTATACCCTCAGCAGCTCAACTCAGTGAAATCCCTGGTGGGAAATGTATGTGACAAGAACTGAGAACAAGCAAAACATCAGTATCCACAACATTTATACCATAAGTTCATGATACAATATACCTCTGTATACAATTGTTCAGATACACCATAAGTAATGACACAATTGGACTTACTGAACAGATCACCAGAACTTAAAAAGAAAAGGCAAGCAAAGTAAAAAAAATAAAAAAAGGCAAAAACCAAAAAACTTGAAAAGTTGAAGAGGACACTATAGGAACACTCTTGAGTATGCAGCAATCCTTCTTACAATCCATAGTAGCCACTTACAGTATGCAGAATATCAATCTACACAACTTTACAGCTCAGAGATATATGCTGAATCATGAGATCACTCACTCTGATGACTTGAGGTATGACAGCTATAAGCACTTGCAGCACTTGTATTGACCTCTGATTACAACAAGTCAGGATGATAGAAGCATGCATGAAGAGAGAAATTATACATACTCAATCTTCAGATCTTGCAAAGGATTGGTCAAATTACAAATCTACAGTCAGCTGGAAGTACATACTATGGATCTACAGTGAAGGGTCAGTAATGTAGCTAACAAGGAATATACACTATCAATGTGAAGTACTAACACTGTATAGTATATAGTCAATACTATTGTCAATGGTAGATAAGTACTACAAGCATTGACTCCACTTACTATCAACTGTAATAAGGAACATCAACAATGAGAAAAAGACGAATACTGACATTCCACTTACCTTTGGTGAGATGCTCTGATTATATAAATGATTTAAAATGATTTAAAAATTAGAACAAAAGCATAGGAGACATGTTATATCAGGCTTACTATGGACTATATAAGAAGCATCAGTAACAATAAAAAAGCGAATATTGAGATTGTACTTACTCCCTACTGAGATGGCCTGAATATTATAATTATTGAGTATAATCAGATGGTACTCTGATCACAGAGATCAAGACTGTACTTACCTTGAGGACCTCTCTGGTACTCTCAGGCACACAGCCTGTATGTAGACAGTGTGTAGATCTGTGGATATCAGTACATCAGTATAGATAGAAAATATATTCAATTGAAAGGACTCACTGACCGAGGTTTTGAAGCAATGAGCAGGGAGGAACTGCAAGAGAAGGTTAGAAACTTGATGCAAGACATCAAGCCAACTCACTTTGATGTCTTAAGAGTCAAGGGTCGACAGGCAGGGGCAAAGCAGAGCGGGTAGGGGACAAGGAGGGGGGAGAAGGTGGGGGGAAGAAGGAAGAGAGACGACAGGCGGTGCAATCGATGGCACCACCTGTTAAGGGCAGGCAATGCTAGGCAAGGCGAGGCAAGGCGAGGCGATGCGCGCATGTGACCGATGACGTGCGGTCGCAGCGACGCAGCGAGGAAATCGTCGCTGAGTCGCTGCGACCGCACGTCATTGCTCGCACGGTCTGCAAGGCAAGCTTGAATAGGCAACGCGGCGCCTATTTGATCTTGTCCTTGTCCTCCTCCTCCTCCGCCTTCTCCTGCGCTTTCTCCTCCTCCTCCTCCTCTCTCCACCCACCGAGCCGCAAGCCCACTCTGCTCGCAGAGTGACAAGGCTTGGCGAGCTCATCTGAGCCAGGCAGCGCTCGACGACCATCGCCCGATCAACCGCCGAAAAGCCTGCCACGGCCTCTGGCAGCACACAAGCAGCCATACACGCTGCGTGTGGATTCACTGCTCCGGGAAGGGCCGGAGAGCAGCAAAGAGGGAGTGGCCGACGAGGCGGGGAGATGGCGCCAAGGTAGGTCATCGCCCGCTCAACTTTCGCTCAGCCCGCCTCCCCGACTGCGTCCTCCCTCCTCTTATCCCCTCCCTCCTCATTCAAGGCAGGAGACGGTAGCACCATGCTGGTGCTACCGTCTCCCACCACTCTCTTCGCCATCTCGCTCGATGCGCGCACACCGGCACCATCGCCGTGCGACTCAGCTCTCGCCCGACAGGCCACCTCCTCCTCCCCAACCTCCGACCCCTCCTCCCGCTTCCAACAAAGCGGGAGAGTGTAGTACCTCGATGGTACTACCCTCTCCCACCGCCATCCCGCTGTTTTCCGCCCGCCACCGCCCTTTGCGCGCGATCGCGCGCCACCGCCACTCAGCGGCGCCCACCACCTCGTCCCCGACCTCCCACACCTCCTCTCGCTTCGAACGAAGCAGGAGAGGGTAGTACCTCGATGGTACTACCCTCTCCCACCGCTATCCCGCCGTTTCCCGCCCGCCGCCGCCCTTTGCGCGGCGTTGCGCGCCACCCTGACCTGCTCCTCCCTGACCTGCCACCCCTTCTTTCACTTCCAACGAAGTGGGAGAGGGTGGTAGTTAATGTTGATACATGCAAGGTAGAGTTAGCCAGTGGCACACACTGGCTGCACACTACTGTCACACCCTTGCTATCCCTCCTCCTGCCTCTCCATACGTGCGAGCTCGCCTTAGTCGTGACATGTATTACTGTACTCAATATATCTTATTGCTGTGTTACATCGGATGCTGTGTGTTCACACTGACATCAGTGGTCTAGGCTGCAATGATATCAGCATTGCGCCATATGCTGTGACACTGCCCCACACATGATGTAGGCTGTGCATGATGCCAAGAGACACGCTGCAGTGAGTATAAAAGACCACACCCTCTCTCCGTCCTCCTTCTTCCTTACCTCCATGTCCTCTACGCTCTCTGCTTACTCCCCTCCTCGCAACAATGTGAGCTTAGCTAGGCTTACTACATGCTGCCATGGGCGTGTAGTTTGCCTAGCTCTGCTTGGCATCCTTTCGTATGTCCTTATCTTCGCTGATCGCGCTGATTTCATATCGATAGTATTGGGCTCTGGGGAAATCTAACCAGGCTTATGGCCTTGGTTAACAGGAGTACATTATGTTTGACGTCTCTGTGTGTCACGCTGCTATGTTGGGCGGCGTGTACATGCAGACCTGTTGGAGCAGCCTATCTACCTCGTATGAGGTCATTCTTTTTGAGTTCTGGGGGCTATACATTTGAGTTCTTGGGGGCTATACATTTGAGTTCTGGGGGGCTATACGTTTGAGTTCTGGGGGCATATGTTACGAGGACCTCCATCTTGGACGTCAGGCTCTGCCACTCGTCTTATTCTGTTTTTTATGTTCTACTTACAACCGGGTGAGCGCCGCTTTTCTATGAATTCACCATTCTGATGTTACGGACTAGATTTTTTTTGTTATGCTGTGCTTTGGATAGCCGGCATGGCGCTGTTGCCGGTCAGCATCCTTCACTTCTTATTGGACTTATGTTGACTTCGGTTTATAGTTGCCTAGGTTGTACGTACAGGCGTACTTGTTGCAAGGTTAGCGGACACGCTTGTCTTCAAGGTATGTATTGTGCATATTAACTCTCTGGCATATTCTCATGATGTGCAGACAGGATGTCCTCTTATGGTCTCTCAGTACGATGCACTGTCGTATCTCATCAACAGGAAGGTAAGTAACTTCCTGTCTTAGCTTCAGTATGCTGACATCTTCACAGATCGACCTCACACGATGCTCCTTTTTACCCCCTCCTCTTCTTTTTCATTAGTGGCTATACAGAGACCTGGCCAGTCTTTGTGTAGTCGTTAATGACCTTTCTTTTCTCTGCTTTTCTTTGCTCATTGGGACTTCTCATGTATTCTGTGGTGTAATAACGTGCATGATTAAACTGAACTTTTGATCGACCATTTTTTAATGTGTGAACATTGGATCATATGAGTACGTGATGTGTGAATGTTTGATCATATGAGTATGTGATGTGTGAACGTTTGATCCTATGATGTGTCTTATATGAACATATGAAGTGTGATTGAGTGATTGAGGTGCGTTAAGAGACAGATTGTGTGATTGAGCTGCGATAAGACACAGATTGTGTGATTGAGCTGCGATAAGACACAGGCAATAGGCATACATGCACGGCATCTAGATGAGCGCTGTGCATTGATGCTGCGCCCATCAGACTTGGCATCTTCATGAATATTACTTATCTTGGTCTTGGTATGATGGCCATATGTACATGCTGTGTGCTCGCCGCATGTTTCTGCTGCGCATCTCAGATTAATTGTGATGTACTTAATGATATCAGTGCGAGCACATGTCTATGCTGTGTGCTCACCGTGTGATATTGCTGTGTGTCTCAGATATATTGTAAGGCTGTGACGATTGCCAAGACATCACAATTGCATAAATAGCAGGATAATTTGGATTGATACTACAACACCTGAAGCACTCCGGGTAACGTAACGTGAGTCACACCCGTTCATATTGCTCTTGATCTTTTCTGATGCCAAGGTTGTAGACCATGGCCGGCGTTATAGAACAGCAAAACATCTCTGATATTGAGATGGAAGGCAACCAGGAGATTGATACCGGAGAGCCGCCGTATCCGGAGAAGCCGGATGATGATCCTTTCCTGCTGCAACCTGTAAGTCATTGATACTGATAGTGTAAATTGAATCTGACAATAGAACAGTATTGTGTCATGTGTCAGAACGGTGGTGATGTTGTCTTTTGCGACTACTGTTTCCGCGCCGTCTGCTCAGAGTGTCTTGATGACTTTGATGTTATCAACCTCCCCCCGAACACCCTGTTCAAGTGCCCCAGTTGCTGGCAGACAATGCATGGAACAAAGCGGCCTTACTATGTGAGTATTAGGTATTGTCTTGGACTTTACATAACTAAATGAAATAATTAGGCATTCCATGATCTGAACCACAAGTCCATCACCCCATCACCAACACGGGTCACTGGTCGTTATGTTGCGCCAAAGTATGCACACTGCAATACACGGAGCCTTGCAATAGTTGTCTTCAGGCAGACGTCGTTGTCGCTTGAGGGCAGCATGCCAGAGTATCTTCAAGCCCATCTCAAGACGTGGTTCCTTCCTGTTGGGTCCATGCTCTTCATTGACATCCCATTTGAGCTGGACATCAATGATGGGAAGAGCTTTAAGGACCATGCAGCTAGGGTGCATGAAGCCATTGATCCCATTCTCAAGTAAGTATATATATTGGCAATAAATGTTTTAGTTCTATACTCACAATACAAATGTAGGAGTGATCATTTCTACCGCTTGGTCACTTTTGTCTACGCGCATAGTCACAGCACTCGTGGCCACTTGTACATCAACAGTACAACAGCCATTCAGCCAAGCAATGTGTGTAATACACCATTATGCTGTTTGATATTACTGAACAATTTCTGCAGTTCTTTGAGAAGGTCCTTACTGAGGAGTATCTCCAGTATGCAATGCACTTTCCCCAGGAGGAACATTGGATGTTCATGCTTGCATGCGGTGCTCTCGTCAACAATAGTCACGCCCGTGGCAATCTCGAAGCAACACTCCGCAAGTGGAGTATCCCTTATACATTCGGATTCACGGCTCCGACATTCAACATGCACCTCGCTTCCAACTTCTTGTCCATTTTTGGCACCCGTGTCATCATCAAGGGCGCACCACTCAAGCGGAAGACCATCTGCCAGATGCTTGACCTATGTTGGTCCTTGCGGCGCCATGGCTCCGTTGTTCTCTTCCGCTACCAGTTTGAAGATGACAACATCTTGTGCGAGGAGTACAAGTGGTACCATCACAAGCTCCAACCTGGAGGAGAACCAGTGGGCATGCAGTGCAGACGCTGTGACTGCATTGGCTGTCTCAAGGCCTACTTCTTCAAGTGTGACAACATCAAGACAGCTGGTATTAGGTGCACTAATTGTACGTATCGTTTGGAGAGGAATGTGGACTACGAGGAGAACCAAATTGACCACTACAACGGTAGCTGGCGCCTGGCCTGAAGTAGTAGTGCAGCATAGTATTCTCTGTATATGTTCCAATATGGTATTGTGAATTCTTCCCTGCATGAACTGTTCTGATAACAAATTTGTGTCATATCAACTTCAGTTAGTACATCCCGCTTCATACTTTGCTCAAGTGTCAAAAATACTGACTTCTTGCTGTGTAACACACAGCCTCTAGGAAGATTGATGGCTACTTTATGGGCTAACTAGAGTGAGCCAGTGCTTTAAATTTTATAGGCGAGTTCTCTGAATGTGACTCCTTCACTACAAATTTCCTCACCATATATGGCCATATCATTATATTCATCCCCTGCTACGTTAAGATTTACTTGAAACTGATTGTTCACAGTGCACACCAGTGTCAGAATATTGTCAGTGAGTAAAATAACTTCATTCTCTTGCTGAAATATCCAAAATGCTGACCTCTTTATGTATAACACACAGCCCGTAGCAGAATTGATGGCTACTTTACAGCCTAACTACAATGACCAATGGCTTGAGAATCTGTATGTATGTTTGCATACTGTGTGTGTCTTTCACTGTGATATTTACTTACCATATATGGTGAAATGACTTCCCAGTTTCAAATCACAAATTGCAACCACTATAATGATTTTCAAACAACAAAGAGCATCAATCAGCACCATTGTCAACCCGCATGCGCTTGACATCCTTTCTAGTCTCCTCTACATCACTGTCATCATCATCATAACCAACATTCCGCTTGACCTTGCGCATAGGTGAGGCACTGCGAAGGGCTTGTTGAACACGCTCCCTATTGAGCTCCTATAGAACATAAATTATGAGTACTCATTAATTGTTCAAATCAGGACTCACTTGTTCAATGCTCTGGTCAAGGACACAGACAGAGCGGAGCTTGCAGACCAATTTGTACTTTCCCTTGCCATGGGGCACAGCAACAAATAAAGTCTGGATCTCCACCAACTGTCCAACACTGATGGTGGTAAGATGGGACTTTTTGTACTGCATTTTCCTGATATGGAACTCATTAATAAGTATACTTTCAGAGGAAATTGTGACTTACTGAGATGGTCCATCTGCCTTCGTCCTCTGGAAGCACTGCACAATGCTGTCTGTAGTGAAGACCTCATTGGTGACATGCTTCTGCAAGATCCCAAATGGGTCCACATCCTTGGGAATGTCTATGATGTTCCCTTCAAGGGCTTTCTCCCGTAAGGTGAGGTACTGATTGTGAAAGTCAAGAACAATATGCTCTTGCTCCCGCTTGACTTCCCAGTCATGCATACTGCCTTTTACCAGCATCTTTGAGAATAGCTGATGA
>KE504148.1:80228-162206 GCA_000344655.2 Fomitopsis schrenkii
GGCAAGGGCAAGGGCAAGGCATCTCTGCTGCCTGTCTCTGACAGTGAAAACAACCCTTTCACAGGACATGGTGGTACTGGGTATGTGTTTGTAACAGGTCTGATGTTAGTAATGAGCTGATTTTATAGCAGGAATCTCAGCTTTGTAGAGTGAGTAATGCAATTCAGATGTCATCAACTTGCTGACATTACTTTGTAGCTCTGATGATGATCATGAGGCCACTCCAAAGAAGGCAACCTCTAGCAAGCGGTATGTGTCCCACATATTCACCATACATTCTACTAATGTGGATATCTGTTACTAGAGCAACCAATGATCTAGATGGTGCCATGTGAGTCTCATTGTTGTGTGCTAGTATGCAGGTGTTGTGTCACTTACACACATAACAGCTACCAGGACCCAGATCCTGCAAGCTTGGATTGTTCACCTCCTAAAGGCAACAAGTAAGTCATATTTTCTGTGTGCCCATTGCTTGCATTGATTTATTGTCTCTATATAGGCAATGCTTGCAGCTTGATGCCAGCAACTTGGATGTGTTCTTGCGTGACACATATGCCAATATGTGGCCCTTGCGGTGTGTTACCATTTATTTTCACCCATGTTTCTATTGACTCTGACATCCATTGACCAGATCATTCAATGTCCCTGCACACAGCTGTGTCAGCGCCAGTGAGATCATTGAGGGATTTGAGAGATCGAACAAGTTCATCCACACTGTGTGAGTGTTCCTTATACTGTTTATGTTTACTGTGCTGATTCATTGTTCAGTCATCTCAAGAGAGCGCTCACCTTTGGTTTCAGAGGTGGCTGGCTGGTCAATGGTGCTCGAGCCTCTCCCACCAACTTCTCCTCATCCTGCATGGGTGCCCAGCGTCCTGTCATCTGCTTCCTTGATCAGCCCATCATCCACATCACATTTGGCCTAGTCGAGTACAGCAACCTGATCACTGTTTCTGCAAGTGGCAGGAAGTCAATCAGTCTCACTGTTATGGACACAGAATTTGACTTGGCCTGGGCATACTACTGCACTGTCTTTGGCGGCCAGAACATGGAGCTCTACGTTCCACAAAACAATCCTTACATTGTTTTTTCAACGTATCCATCGAACAACAGTGAGTTCATTTGTGTAATTACCCATTTTGTGTACTCTACTTAGACTTGCATATAAGATCGTAGTACTGGCAGTGCACCTTCCACTCCTGCCACTGCAAGGTTCAAGAAGTTTGTGAAGGGCTCTAAGGCACAACCAAACCCGCACCTTGGTGTCACTAGGACAGAGCGGAATACAAATAATGATGCCATTGAAGATCTCAAGGGTCCTGTGTTACTGCCTAACTCTGATCTTATATGCCCACAATGTAAGTCAGACCTTACAGATGGACGTGCCCCTGCAGCTGCACTGGCTAATGGTCTCTGGATTGGTGAGGTCCCTGAACAACTCCAGTATCTCACATGGGCTGAGCGCACCATGATTGCAAGAGTCAATCATAACCGCTGCGTAGTGCGGGTGAAGGGCTCACTTCAGAGCAAAATGGTTGCCAACGCTGTCTGTCACACTGTCCCTATTCCAAAGGTGTACAATGCCCTTCCGCCCAGCCCTGAGGAACTGGATGAAGTGCTTGCCTACATATACATTGGCCCAACTAGACCTGTGGCCAAGGACCACCAACGCACTCCTCTCCTTGTCAGACATCATAAAGTAGCAGCTGCTCTTGAGTGGCTCAAACTGAATCACATTGACTATGCAGACTTGAATATCTCATATGAAAACCTCAAAAAATACTCTGAGGATGCTCCACCTGTTGTGGTTGACTACCATCCAGGAGATGGCGGGAAAGATGAGGAGGCCATGGCTGCAAATGATAGCCAGGAAAATGAGGGAACCACTGAAGGCCCATGTCCTTTTGTAGTACATGGTCTTGTAGGGGAACAACTGATGTCAATGAGCACCAATGCATTGCGTGCATTTGCATTGCAACACTTTAAAAATAAAAATAACAAAGCTCTAGGGATTGGCCAGTCAGAGCAACCAGAGTCTCTAATCCTCAGTTGTATCCTCAGATGTTTCCATGGCTATTTCCATATGGTCTAGGAGAACCTGGCAATAATCGGGGCTTCCAACAAATACCTGAACGTGAGCGCAAGCGCCAACTACTGATGTACCATGATAAAAGGTTCCTGAATGAACCATATTTTCCCCTCATTGCATTCAACCATGAGCAAATCAAGGACAGCACATCTGGAGGGTTTCTACTGGCAGAACAGAACAGATTTCCAGATATTGCCAATCGTATTCTCAACATGGACAACAGTGTACTTGGCTCTTTAGCGGACAAGCTCAAAGATGGTCAGCACTACAAACCAGAGACCCAAGCTGAGAAAGATTGTTATCAGCTCATCCAGGATGTTGACCATGTTGCTCACAAGGTCAAAGGATCTCTGACCAACAGGAAACACATGAGAAATGAGATATGGTCTCTGACTTCATATCTTGGAGCCCCTTCATGGTTCATCACATTTGCTCCTGCTGATATCAAGCATCCTCTCTGTCTGTACTTTGCACACACTGGAGAGACATTCAAGCCTGAACTATTGGACAGTAACACACGTACACGTATGATTGCTGCCAATCCTGTGGCTGGTGCCCGATTCTTTCATGTCATTGTGGAGTTGTTCATCAAGCATGTCTTGGGGGTGGGCACAAATCACTGCAGCCTATATGGTGAGACAGCTGCATACTATGGTACTGTTGAGCAACAAGGACGGATGACACTACATCTTCACCTCATGCTTTGGATAGTGAACTCCCTATCCCCGCAGCAAATCAGAGATAGGATCATGGACCCAACATCAGATTTCCAGCAGAAAATGGTGGAGTATCTTGAGGGGGTACATCAAGCAGAGTTCATCGTCTACATAGGGCCCTGCCCTCGCGGACGTTAAATGGAACCAAAAAAAAAAAAGCAGAGTTCATGGACTCCACAATGACAGAGGTCCAGGAGCACATCCAAAAGCAACAAGAATCTGACCATTATCAAGACCCTACCCTCACATTGCCTGATCCACCCCCCAGTATACACAAGCATGACTGCAAGGACAGCAGCACTTGTGAGATATGTTGTGCAAATCAAAGTTGGTGGGCCAAATTCAAGGAGACTGTCAATGACATTGTATACCAGTCTCACCGTCATCAGTGTTCAACAGCTCCAGGTGGATGCAAGGTTGACAAAAAACGGGGAAATTACTCAAAGTTTGCAAGCGCAGGTTCCCCCGTCCAGTGAGACCATGCACTGTGATGGATCCTGACAGTGGAGCACTACTCATGAAGCAGGGGGAGGCAAGGCTAAATAGCTACAGCCCTACACTGACATACCTTCTGCGCTGCAATAGTGATGTGACAAGCCTCCTCTCTGGCACTGCCATCAAAGCAATCACTGCATATGTGACAGACTATATTACCAAGACACCTTTGAAGACTCATGCCATGTTTACAGCTGTGAAAACAGTCTTTAGCAGGAACAGTGACTTGTTCAGTGGTGAGAGTGGAGACCGCAAGATCCGTGCACAGAAACTGATCACAAAAATAGTCAATGCTTTATCAGCAAGTGCGGAAACAGGGGCACCCATGGCATGCATGTATCTCCTTGGGAATCCTGATCATTACACCAGTCACAAGTTCAGACCTTTCTACTGGCGCAATTACAAGTATGAAGTCATGAAGGCATGGTCAAGCGAACAGACAGTATATGATGCAGAGACCAAGCCAACAAAGGTGGTCATTGGGAAAAGCAAAACAAAGTATGTAGGAATCACACAGCAAATGGACTACATGCACCGTCCTGCCAAATATGAAGATGTGTGTTTATATGATTGGATCAGGTGTGCAGAGAAGACAACCATGGGTCACGCTAAGAAGCGTGCAGTGAAGAAAGCAAAGGAGGTCCAAGAGCATATTGCCAGTCTTAACCAAGTAAAAAATGAAGAAAGAGAAGTTAAGGCAGAGGAGTACGATAGGCACAGTGTGAAATCTGAGAAACGGGATATCAAACCACTGCCAACGCGCAAGCTTATAGGTGGTGGTCTTCTTCCTCCCAAATGTGAAAGTGAGAGTGAAGATGAGCTGTTACTTACTAAAGACACTGCTCAAAAGGCAGATGAAGAGGAAAAAAGAGATATTGCTGACCACTTCTTCACAGATGCTGCCTTCCTGCCTACTCATCCTCAGTATGAGACACATGTGGCATTCATGCAGCCAGAGCATGCTACTCATGTGCCAAATTTTGTTGGAGGCAGTCTTCCTAGGAGAGACAAGGGAAACAGAGAGGAGTACTGCCTGGTCATGCTGATGCTATTCAAGCCATGGAGATCTGGGGCTGATCTCAAGAGTGTAGATGAGACCTGGGACAATGCATTTGGTGCTCATCCTTTCAGTGTTCGGCAGAATCAGATCATGGATTTCTTCCATATCAGGTATGAGTGCAATGATTCCAGGGATGACTTTTCCAGCAAACGGGAGCTTGAAGGAAGCAGTGGGCTAAAATTTGATGATGATGATGGTGAGAATGATATTGACTCTGAGGACTATGCAGACATTGTTCAGACCAGCCTGACTGGGGATGACGGTGCCATTGATTATGATCCAGATTGGGATGTGCTAGGCCGGAAGGCTTTGGGGAGGATTGCCCAGATGCAGTTGGCAGAAAACATTGCACGATCCAGTGGTTGGCTCGATGATAACAAGGGATTGAAGCCTGTGACAATTGATCGGTTTGACCCTGCTACCAGCAAGTCCTCCACAGGCTGGCGAGAATTGCTGGCTGATAAAAGAAAAGAGATTCTGAATCTGCGAGAGCAGCAGGCAGCTGCAAAGCCAGCAAACCAGACTCAAAATGCTCAGTCATTGAATAACAAGGATTATGTGGATGCTGTCAAGCCAGTGGACTATGACTACATGTCCATCAAATTCAAGGCTTCTGAACAAAAGATTCAGGACATCATTGACAATACTGCCAAGACTTTCATGCTCAATACGGAGCAGGAACGTGCATTCCGCATAGTAGCTAATCATGCCTCTGAACCACAAGGTGAAAAACTGAAGATGTATCTTGGTGGCATGGCAGGCACAGGCAAGTCCCAGGTCATCAAGGCCCTCATTCATTTCTTCAATACTCGCAATGAAGGATACAGATTCATATGCATGGCTCCCACTGGATCAGCTGCATCACTCATATCAGGCTCTACATATCACTCTATGCTTGGGTTTTCAAAGGATGGTGAGTCTAGTGAGAATTCACTACGGAATGTGCGAGACCGTCTGAATGATGTAGACTACATGTTTATTGATGAAATCTCTATGGTGGACTGCAACCACTTCTACAACATTTCTGCAAGGCTCTGCCGGATATTCAACAATGATGGTGAGCCATTTGGTGGTAAAAATATGATATTTGCAGGTGATTTTGCACAGCTGGAGCCCCCAGGTAGTGGATACTCCCTCTTCTCATCCAAGGTCACCAGCACCAGGCACACTGCTGGCAGTTGGCGGCAGCAAGAAGCATCCCTTGGCAAGGCCACCTGGCACCAAGTGACCACTGTAGTGATTCTTTGGCAGAACATGAGGCAGAAGTCACAGACACCAGAGGATGCCAAATTCAGGAAATTGCTTGAAAATCTCAGGTACAAAGCATGCACCATGGCAGATGTGAACTTCCTGAAGGGTCGCATAGCAGGACGTGGCAAAGGAAAGCCACATCTCTATGATCCCAATTTCCGTAATGTATCCATGATCCTGTCATACAACTCTCACAGAGACAGGATCAATGAGCTTGGGGTGGCCCGCTTTGCCAAAGACACAGGGCAGACTCTTCACACCTTTTACTCATCTGATCATTTTGCAAGCACTGATGACACAGGCAAGCGAGGCAAAGCAAAGAAAAACACAGAGGTGAAACGCAAAATGGACAAGATTCACCCTCATCTGCAGGAACAATTGTGGGCCTTGCCCCACAAAGACACCAACAACCACCCTGGAAAACTATCATTGTGTGTTGGCCTCCCAGTGATGATCAAAGCCCTTCAATGTATACCAGGCTGACAACACCAAGTTAGGCAAGAACATCACTGTGCCCACATCTCAAGGTCAAGTGGACTATCAACTTGTTGGTGTGATATATTATGGGGGCCATCACTTTACATGCAGGATTATAACTCCTGATGGACACATATGGATGAATGATGGCAGGACCATGGGTGGCAAGTGTGAATATGATGGGAAAGTGAAAGTGAGTGAGATGGATAGGCTGAAGTCACTTGGTAGTAGGAATATGACAGTTGCAGTATACCTCAGAGTCTTGTAAACAAAACCGAAGGGATCGTACTGCCAGTCATGGCCCACTCCAAGACAAGTAGTTATGCTATGACACATGTTCAGCAAAGTAGCCTGCAATGAAGAATACCCCACTCACCTGGAAGCCCCTTGATCCTCAACGCTCACACGTCGCCGGCCGCAGGAGGAGTCGCGCAATGATCTTGCCCTACAAGACATTCTTGTTAGGTCGACTCCAATTCTCTATACACCAAAGGGAGACAATACTCACCGTCCAGTTGTCCATTGACGGCATCGTCCAGCTCATCCTGCTCCTGCTCCTCAGGCTCCTCATCCTCTTTGATGACCGGGCCGCACTTCTTCTTCCCGGCCTTTGAGGCACTCGAAGGAGCCGAACTTGCTGGCCTCTGAGCAGGCTTGCTAGCCTGACCAGCGACGGCGGAACTTGCAGGCCTGCTCGATGACGGACCAGCGACCGCGCTCTCGATGTTCACGCTCGGAAGGTCAACCTCCTGAGTTGGTTGCAACTCAAGGAAGGGGTCATATCCGTCAGACCCTTCGCCGTCGTTGCTGCCGACTGCCGTCATGCTCAGATGCTGGCTGTATGTGTTTGTATTTGAGCGCTGCATACTGTAGTAGGTAATGAAGAACCTACTTGACATACTTCCAGATGAGCTGCCTCGTCTCTTCGAGGTAGCCGCTAGCGCGTTGCTCCAACGCCTCGAGGATGGCCATGAGACCATCCCACCTACATAGATTTAGTGAGTATACCCGTAGCTACAAAGCTGCAAAGGTACTCACTTGCCGGCGAAGTGCTTGTTGGAGAACACATTCACCTGGTGTCTCGCCACGAGCTCCATCAATGCCGACTCGATCTTCCCGTGCCGCGTGCCGTCGTGGTTCTCATTCAGGAGCGAGTCTCTGTGGGTAGACGGAACCACTCACCGCGTTGCAAACCAAGGCTATCAAGTTGAGGGGAACCTTGCTGAACTCCTCCTCGGCGGCCGCAATGTTAGCTTCCTCTCGACCTGCCAGACCGTAATACTGATAGATGAGGTCGGCGATGCATTTGCTACGGAAAGGCTGCTTGCGGTCCAGCGTCGTGCGCTGAGACAGAGTACGTGAGCTGCTCTCAAAGATGAATGATAGAACATACCTGATGGTCCAGCCGGTTCTTGTCGTCAAAGTGGAGTACTATCCCGCCGTAGACGAAGTTAGGTATGTTCCGAGTTTGAGTACCATCCACCACCGGCATTGTGTACGTCTTCACAAGCCAGATCACGGCTTCCGTGCGCTGTGGGACCGACAGCGACCCGAGCTTGAACGACTGCTCGACCACTTGCTTAGCTTTCTTCTTGAGTTCGTTCCTTGTCTGGGACGAGATCGACCAGACCTACGAAGAGAACATCACTACCTATCAGCATCTTCAAACCTTTGGGCACTCACTACGGTATAGACCTTCTTGCGCATCTCCGCATGCTCCTCGTTGTCGTGTCCCTTCTGATCCTGCAGCAACAGATACGCGGCCTTCAAGGATGCGTCTCCCTTCCGGTTTTGGTGCGCTTTCGATACACCTCACGAAGGCTGGTCTCAATCATCGAGCGGCTCGTCGGAAGACGAGTCGACTTCACCGCAGGCTCCTTGGTCCACGCGGACTTGAGGGCGATCCTCAGCCTGACGCAGTTTTGCGCCGCCGTGACGAGAGCCTTGACATCGGCGGGCAATTCAGAAAGTTTGATTCAATGGGCATGACCCTCGCGGCTTTTGGAGGTCGACTTTGCCTTGCGACGAGCTGGAGAGACCACCTGTTGGAGAATCAATTGCACATCGAGCTCGACGTGAGATTTCAGAACTCACCACGACCTGTTCCTCTGCTTGGAGGAGCACGTCATCCTCATCCTCATCCTCGTCTTCCTCATCCTCCTCGATGTCTTGCTCCTCGATGTCTTGCTCCTCGCTGTTGTGCTCATCGTTGTTGTCGTTGTTGTCGTTGTCAGTTGACTCATTGCTGCCCTTCTCCACCTCATCTTCATCCACATTGCTCTCAGCCTCCGGAGTGGTCGCTCTGCTACCACCATTCCCCTGGTTCTCCCGTTCAGAGTCGCTATTCTCGCGGCCATCTTCGTCCTTTTCGTCCGACGGGGCCGCCTTCAATTTCCCCTGGTCATATACAGTTGCGTGAATCGTAAGGAGCGCAAACGACGAAATAATGACGCGCACCTTTCCGCTGCCAGACGCCACACGATCAGGGATAGTACGACCCCTCGTCTTGGTAGCAGTAGTTGTCCCTTGGCGAGATGGCCTCGCGACCTTCTCCACGGTTGGTTGTTCTGTTCGTGCTCCTGCTTTGTTAACTACCCGCCTGAGCAGGATTCATGGACTTTACCTAACATTCGCGCTGCTGCCTCCTCGTCCTCGTCTAGAACCACTGCTGGTTTCGCGTACTTGCCGTACGCGGGCCTTGGTTTAGCTAGGTACAGTTGAATGAGGACTGTATGACGTGTTGAGGAAATGAAAGGGACGTACGTCGTGTCCGTCCCGCTGCCTGCTCCTCCTGCATCTCTGCAGGCTCAGATTCTTCCTGGCCTTTGTCTTGGGGCTGCTTTCTTCGCTTCGGATTGGGTTGCACGTCCTCTTCATCCGCCTCTTGTTCCATCATTTCGGAAGCCCTCCTCCTAATACCTGATCACCAAGTACGATCAACGAACATCAACGAACTTAAACGGGTCGATAATGACATCAAAGCACTCACCGGATGTGCGCTCTTCCTCATCCTGTTCCTTCTGTTTCTTGCGCTGCTTCGATGTACTTTTGCTCTGAGACGTCGTGGTAGCCTTCTGCTTGCCTTTGCCACCGGCGGCGCTGGTTGCACTACGTGTCCTACCTCTTTCGGAGGCTTGTTCGGCTGCCGCGTTGGTTCGAGTGATGCGCTTGACCATATTGTTTCTTCGTGAACGCGGAGCAATCGGGAGGTGCGCGAGAACGGCAGCAGAGGTACCTAAGACAGCAGAAGTGGGAACAGGTCTTTACGGAAGGAAAAGTTCGAGCGCTTCGTCGGGTGCCGATGACCGGTGCGCTAGACAAGTACAGAGAAGTGGGTGCATGTCAAAACATGTTCATTGAAGCGCAGAAAAATGTAAAGCTTGTACTAGACTAGACTAGAGTTAGCAGACCACCCATTTCTGGTGGTCTGCCATTTAACCATCTCCCTGTCAGTGTGAAGTACAATAGACGACCTGCGTCCTCTGTAGTGCAAGTTGAAGTGCGTGATATGATAGGAAGAAAATACGACGAAGTCGCCGTTCTGCAGCGGAATGACCAGCCCGGGCTCGTACAAAACTAGCTCACCACCTTCGAAATCCCCTATCGCGAGGACAAGGCAAGCACAGGAGTCTTTGGCGTCCCTATGGGCAGTGGTCACGACGTTGAGGTTGATGACCAGGCCTAGAAATGGCGCAGACAGCGCGTGGTTGTTGCCGGGTAAGAGCCTGGCATACGCATCGAGCTGCTCATACACATCTGGAAGCATATCTTTCAGCTGTGACAGTGAGGTCAGTTCCGGTTCACATGCCGGTCAACAGAGCATCCGAAAGCATACCTTAGCTTCCAGCCAGTCGAATAGCGGCTCCAGAACGTTCTTGATTGACAGGTAAATTGAGCCATTCGCTGGTCCAGTCATATCCTTTGATGGGTATGGTATGAACTGGTGGTAATTGGTCTTGAGCCCGCCAGTTCGCTTGATAGTCATGGGCGGTGCATCTGTAGGCGCGTCCTGTCCCTGTAGCATTCAAATGAGTATCACATAATGTTACTCTCCGAGTGTATGAGAAACAAGTGTATGAGAAAGCTTACTGATGTGCAATGGCGATTATACCATGAGAAGTGTAGGGCTTGGAAGACGGGGTCACTGTCGACCTTGGACGTATCAATATCCTTCAGGGCGCCGGGTTCAAATGATGCTGCAAGACGGCCCGCCAGTTCAGATCGCAAGTCTGCAGGCAAGGATCTGCATATGCTGGCTACAAGACCGTCATTGGACCACCGGATAGTCAACACATCCCTGTTCAAACGTGTCAGCAATGAGCATGCTTCCATGTAGATATGATAGGCATTACTTACTCTATCAGGCTGGGATTGATGCGTATGTATCCCTGGCTAGTCGAGCGTACACCGTCTACAAACCGGTCTTTCAGCTGAGAATACGTAAGCACTTTGCATCTTCAGGACGCGAGCCTTGGAAGACGTACCTGGGATTCTAAATCAAGTAAACTGGAGGGTTCCTCCGCTTGTGCCGCGAGGTCACGCTGAAGGTCCATCCATCTCGACTTCTTCGCTTTCTGCCTAGGAGCCTCGACATGTTTGTTCTGAGGGCTCTCTGAGTCAAATCCACATTTGACGACGGCTATCTGGGACGCCGCGGTTGATCGTGGTGAGTGGGACACAAACATCGGTAGGTTGGGACATGGCGCGCTCGCGGGGGAGCTAGATGTGATCCTGCCGAGGGGAATCAACTGGGACAGCGGAGTGAGAGGAGAGAGGGGATGGATGGAGCTGTTGGCATTTGTGAACACCGCCCAAGCTTCCATATCTCGGGGGAGCGCCTTAAAAGTGCTGCATGGTATCGAAGTTAATGCCTTTTGGATGCGTGTATGACGGTGTGACTCACTTTGACGGAAGTGCGGAAAAGAGACAATCCGACGTGTTGAGATCGCTGCAGAGCGAGTCAGAGGGTATGCCCAAGAAGCTGAGCAATTCAGAGGGGAAGACATCGCCCATCTTGAAGTGGATACGTGTGGCTAGATACTGCGTGGTCGGGATGATCGTACGTCGAACTAGTAGCCCCAGAGCACTCTCTGTAATTCGACGGTTTCAGTGAATCACCACCCTTGTAATGCATCTCCATACGTACCATTATCTGGCGAGCGTAGTATATTTGCAGTGTCAGACGCGAGGTTACCGTCTGCTTGCACAAATGGTGTGTGCAGGTTGGTGTATGCCAGCCAAAGCAGCAGGTAGATCAAACCTGAGCAAGTACACTATGAGTAGAGCAAAGAGCAGCATAGAACAGTTATGTTCTGCTCACCTCCTGCCGCCAATCTAGCTAGCTTACTTCCCTTCGAGTACCACTTCTGCAGAGACCGAACCGTAGGAGGGTTCGATTCCTGCGACAGGTATTCTTGCCACAGCGAGGTTAGATTGACGTCTCTGGTCCAACCAAACAAGCTGATGGTTGGTATGAGCACTATATAGAAGCATACAAGCAATGAACTACAGCACCTTGCACAATGAAAGCTCAAGCGCATAAGCGATACCATATATTGGAAGTCGACCGCGCCCCTCTTGCTGTCCATGTCCTTGCATTTTCTGATCAGTTGAGCTAAGGTGTCGCCGGTGCCTTGTCCAAAGAACCGTTGCTGAGGTGTCAGAGCTAGCTCACCACAGCCAGCGATATCCTCCCTAACATCATGAGCTGTGAGGGTGAACATGAAGTTCACCACCGTGATGCCTGCAGCTTCATGCGGTCGAGGCGCGATCTCCCATGCGGCTTGAGGCTGCCTGGCACCGGCAATGTACTGAAGGCCATTTCTTGGACATGGTGGAATGACCCATGGAAGGAGGAAATGTGCCGGCTGTTGAGCCTGGTGCTCTCCGACAACAGGCCTTGCGTCTCGGTCGTACGGCGGTGCCGCAAATCTGCCTGTGCGTCGGGTACGAGTGGTACGTTCAGGCCCTGGGGATACTGAACGCTGTAAGACCAGAATAATCATTGTAGATGCAATGAGAGTACCACTCACCTTCACCTGTCGGTGCTACTAGTATATGGGTCCTTGAAAGACCAGCACTAGGTAGTTGAGCACCATCGGAGTCGTCACCTCTGCTGACTAGGGCAGCAGCATCTGCGGGATTGTTTACTTCACCTGTAAGTGATTGTATATATCAGTGCATTCGAATATTGCCAAGTAAAAGTGACTTACTGCTACCTGACCGGGAGTAGTGTTTCAAAGTCCGGTCCAGTCCGGTTTTATTGCCTTTTTAGGCAAGGACCAGGACCAGGACTGGACTGATTGGGACCAGTCCTTAGCAGTCCAGTTGTGCTCAAAGACCAGTCCAGACCTGTTGCAACTAGACATGCAGTTCTGACTTGTCCTGACTGGTCTTAACTCAGTCCAAACTGGCCTTTTGTATACATTTTGATTTACTGGCAGGTAGAATAAAATGTAGGTAGTCTCATATACACAAAAATGCTTGATAACCTTTGTTTTTCCTCAGTATCCAGTTTCATGATTCCTGGTGTCTTTTTCCAGACTCAAATACATGAAGCACACAGTACCTGCTGTGGTAGTACATGGTTTCTTTACAGACATATCTCTAGAACACTCACATTTCATACTCTTTGCATGCCATTATTGTGGATGTAACAGCATTATGCCTCAGTTATATGTCTTCAGAGCCATGTATGCTTGGATATATTGGAGTTGACATAGGACTGGTTGCAGCTGGTCCCAACCAGTCCTTGGTCAGTCCTTACAGAATCCCCCAACCATCAGGGACTGGGACTGGACCACTTAGGACTGGTCCCTCTTGCACCAGTCCAGTCCAGCCCTTCCAAGGTTGGTCCTGGTCCAGTCCCAGTCCTTTTTCAGTCTTTGGACTGGACTTTCAAACACTAACCGGGAGGTTGAAGCCGGCGCCAGTTGTCTAGAAGCTCCCTGTATACTTGCGGAGCCTGGCGCATCCTGGGCTGGGCAAATACAGGTCAGTAGCCTCTCAAGTAGAGCATACAGGCAGGGATCAAGCCCAGGAAAGGTGGAGAGCAGCTCATAGAGCTTGATGACCTCAATGTCACTGAGCTCCATCTGGCGGCTAGCAGGCAATACTACGTGTTTTCATTGGATACTCCGCGTGATACAACATCACTGTTCAATCAATTGACTTCAAGCTTTGTTTTTCTCCTGTTATCAAAACAGGGATAGACTGACTATATTGTCAGAAGATATACAGTACAGGTACACATACTACAACGAGATAGCGATGTCGATAACGTGAGTTTACAGCGGAGCGGATGATACGACGGTGGTACAGCTTGATTCGACCAAGCGGAAAGCAGAACAATGCGAATGTCCGAGGATACGAAGGAATAAATATGTATGCGTGCAGCGCTGTCCGCGAGCGAGGGTGACAAAACTACACACCAGTAGGGGGCAATGTCCCATCCACCCACCAGCGGCCAGCATCGAAAGCTTCATCCTCATCAGTCGCTCAAGCCCTGCTATGCTTGTGGTCACCGAGAGCGTCGCCGCGCCCACCGCCCCGCTTGCCAGCGCTACTGGCCCCGACTCCACTGCAACTGCGACTGCTGCTGGCACCGGAACCAGTGTTCGCGTTGTTGCTGGCATCGTGGTGCTGGCCGCGACTGCTAGAATCTGGACCCCCGCGCACTCCGCTACCACTAGATCCGGCCCTGCCGCCATTAGGCCTCGATCCGACGCGCTTGTCGGAGCCGCTACGTTCAGCACGCTCGACGTGCTCGCCGTGGTCAAGATTGTGCTCCTGCTCATCCTGGAGAGTGTTGCCCTGCTTGAAGGCTCCACGATGCTCAACACGCTGGTCACCAGCATGGTGACGCTCAGCACTGTTGCGCTCGCCACGCTCGTCAAGAGGACCGGCCTGCTCCTGGCTGCTGGGAGACCCTTCACGTGCCTTCTTGGTGTCTACCCAGAACGTGGCTAGTGTGTCTGTCACCTTCCACTTGCCAGACTCAGATGACAAAGTGTCGCTTGCAGTCTCCACCTGCTTATAGAGTGTCTGATCGTCTTGGAGGGTAGAGTGGGCGTACAGCCGTCGACTAGCGGTGTCTTTGGCGCCCTGCTGGAGATGTGACACCAGCGTGTCGATCAAGGGCGGGAAGTGCTGCGATAGGGAGTCCTGCTCTTCGACCTGCCGTAACTTTGCGATGTAGGCCCTGAGTTCCTCGACGCATCTCTCCCCTTCCTGCATCGACCTACCCCGTTTGTGGTGCCGCTGGGCAATAACCACCACGAGATCAATGTTGTCAAGGTGTTTGATGAGGAGACGAAGCTTCTTCTTGAAGTCCTCGGCGACCATGTTGAGGAACTTCTCAACCTTGGGCATATAGTCCGGAGGGTAGTCGGCTGCTTCTCAAATGACTTGTTGAGTGTGTTAGTGAGAGTCCGTCTGAAGATCAGGTGGTGCGTACTATAGCATAGTTGGTCTCCAGCCACTTCGAGATCGACCATTGCTCAGCTATACCTCGTACGACGAGATCAATAGCTTTGTTGTCGTCTAGAGGGGCGTGAATCCAATACAAGCCATGTCCGCTGCTGAAGCACATCGAGGCCGTCCACTCGCCGTGGCCCCATAGAACGGCCCGGCGTCAGGGATCAAGTCCTCCGTCGTAGCACGCAACTTCCCTGGGCCAGGGGTCAAGTTCTCCCGCGAACCGCGTACCCTCCCTGTGCCAGGGAACAAGCTCTTCTTGAGAGCGTGTAATGCCTCAAATGCTGGTGTATCCAACTTGATGCTGTCCAGCACGAACGGATGGTCTTTCTTCGGCCTCACGCTGTAACTCCACTGTTTGGAACCGAAGCCGATCGGAGGCACTTCCTCTACTCGGAAGCAGTCAATCGACACGATGGGTGCAACCGCGCGCCGCTTCGCAATACTGTCTGCTTTGAGTGTGTACTCAAGGATCTGGACAAATGTTAGCGCCATTGAACCTGACCGTACCAAGCGTACAGCACTACTGATCTTGTTCATGACCCCTTCCTTGTTGATCGTCTCACCGCCGAAATGCGTGTATAGCCCTTGACTCTTGGCCGTCTCAAGGACGTCCCATAAGTACTTGACGCCGTCAACTTGGAACCCGGAGACCAGGTCCGGATACTTATCCGCTCCCTCGTGAGTACCGATGTTAGCCTGCGGGTCATGGAAGAACTCGAGGTCCAGGACGGTGGAAAGAGAAAAGGGGGGGAAAGGGAGAGCTTGCGACCGAGTCGTGAGCAGGGGTAGGCACCATTGTAATCAGTTTGCGGAGCGTCGGGAAGTATTCAAATCTACAAGACAGTCAGTATGTCTGCGGTCACCCGGGTATCTACTCACTGGAAGCGCCTGAATTCCGGATCGTCGCAGTCTGCGTACCAGACTTGAAGTTGCCGCCACTCATCTAGTTGATACTCTTGAACGGCCTGCAGGACCAGTGAGACTTGTTCTCTGATGTTGATGGGATACTCACTACTTCGGTGAAGATTGAACGGAGCGCCGGATAGTGGTCCCCAAAGGCCTTGATCACGAACGGCGGGACCGGGCTGTCTGCAACCTGTTCAACGTGGCGGCTCAGCAGGTCATGAAGATGCAAGACTTACCAGGCGAATACAGGGAAGCCTTGTTCTCAACCGAAGGGCTGAGAGTCTGAGGATGGTTCGGTTTCTCGAAGATATCTGTAAAGGCTGTTTAGACGTGACATACGGAGCAAGTACAGTACTTACCGAGCTGAGGTTTGTTGTCTGTGTTCTTTCACGCACCCCTCGGGTCGTTCAAGACTGAACGAGCGGTTGATGCATCTGTCAGACCGTGAAAGCGGGGGTAGTGGATCGTGAGGTCACCTTCAGAGTACGACCTCTTCTGATCTCCCCCGGTTTCGATCTTGCCTCTCGGACCGTAGAAAGACAGCGGAGGGGCTGGACTGGGAGAGGTGGTGGCTGAACAAGTAAAGGTGGTAGACATGAGGGACATAACAACTCTGTTGGTGAGCGACGGCGAGGCAATAATTTGGTGAGATGGAAGTGTCTGATGAGTCAAAGACACCTACGTTGTCAAGTGACTGTGCTGAAGGGGCTATCAGCAACTCCGCACAGCTTCTAATACCCCCTCCGGGTGTCTTTGTCATTTAAACAGGATTTATTCTTGGTCCATTATGCGCAAAAGATAGGATTTAAGGCTTCCACTAGTGGACTTAATTTTAATCCTATCTGAAATAAGCCTATGTCTAGTGTGGCTTATCTACTAAGCATATCCTGATCCAATCCTAATCCAATCCTAATCCTAATTCTGATCTAATCCTAATCTAATCCACTTGCAGACAGTGGATTACTAAAAAAGGTGCAACATGGGGGAACTGAACCAAGCACCTGGGGCAAACTGCTTACATAATACAGAGGAAAGGCGAACTCTTGCAGTGCTAACCACTGCACCATATGGGCTTGTAAGTTACTCAGACTAGTACCCCTCTTTCTATGCTGGACTTAGACATATTGTGAATGTGCTACTGAGCAGATATGCATCCTTGTGCTCATGGGAGTGGTATTGTGCAGGCAATACACACTGCACCACTGAAGGGCATGCTTCATAGCTACAGCATGCCATTCAGCATGCATGGTGCCTGCAGGAACAGCACAAGCATGTAGTACATGCACAAAATATGTCTAAGTCCAGCTCAGAAAGAGGGGTACTAGTCTGAGTAACTTACAAGTACAGACAAGCCCATATGGTGCAGTGGTTAGCACTGCAAGAGTTCGCCTTTCCTCCGTATTATGTAAGCAGTTTGCCCCAGGTGCTTGGTTCAGTTCCCCCATGTTGCACCTTTTTTAGTAATCCACTGTCTGCAAGTGGATTAGATTAGGATTAGATCAGAATTAGGATTAGGATTGGATTAGGATTGGATCAGGATATGCTTAGTAGATAAGCCACACTAGACATAGGCTTATTTCAGATAGGATTAAAATTAAGTCCACTAGTGGAAGCCTTAAATCCTATCTTTTGCGCATAATGGACCAAGAATAAATCCTGTTTAAATGACATCACTGCTCCGGGACGACGACTTACCACTATATTCTCATCGTGCCGTTTCGAGGGGAGCTTCTGAGGCACTGGTGAGTCAGTTGGCTTCATTTCCGCGCATTCAGATACATCCTCACCTTTCAGACGGGACCGCGAGCTGCTTCTGAGCCGCACGGCAGAGCTTCTGGGGCAGAGCTTCCGGGCAGGAGGGCAGAGCGCGGCGGATGCAGTGGCGTGAGATGTACGTACCTCGGGCCGGGTAACCAGCACCACCCTTCAGCCCGTGCCGAAGCGGGACTCCGAGGGGAGGAAGGCGCGCAGTAGCGCGTCATGCAGGTATGCCGGCGGTTACGACCAGCTGAATCCATTCAGATCGGAATCAGCTAGCGCTATTAGTACAGGTTGCAGGGTGCGTGGTACGCACCGATTATATGTGAGCAATAAAGCACAGTCCAAAACCAACTAAAAATGTAGCACTTACGTTCTGAACGCGTGATAGCTTGAGAACTTGCCATGACGGTAAGAGCAGAAGTGGGCTGGCCATTTTTAGCGCAGGATGAGCAACATAACGTTTGCTGAAGCGAACACAATATGTCAAAAGCGCGAAACAGTGAGCCAATTTTCGTGTTTCATTTACGCATACCTTGCCGTCCTTCCTTCTCCCTCTCACTTTGAATATTCTACGCTGTGCTGACTTGCAAGAATGACTCGGAAAAAATGCACCGTAGAAGAGATGCTGGAAGACATCTGCGGCGCCTGTAACAAGCCCTTCAAGACACGCCAAGGTTTGTCAGTGCACCAAAGCATGAGCAAAAAATGTGCTTGGTACAAGAAAGGCAAGCTGCACGAGATATTCGAGTTCAATCCGGTAGAGATGAGCAGAGAGGATGGGAATGTGGTCATAGAGCCAGGAAGGCAAGTAAATAATCAATTCTGACAAATGTTGAGGATCTACTCACTTGTCGGTACTCAGACGCGCTCCACAAGGTTGGGAGGAAGGAGCAGAATTCCCAGAGGAGGAACACGCACCTCTGCAAGATGGGTCCGAAGACCCAGACGACCCGGACGAGGACGAAGACGAGCTCCCAACACTATACAATTCAAACTCCCAGACGACACGACTTGCATCAACACTGCCAAACAAATGCAGTGGTTAAGCGCTCAAGTAGTGGGGAGAGGGTCCATGAAACGGCTTAGCAGGGCGCCCAATATGGCAACTGTTGACATTGTGCAGGCACTCTGTGGCTGCTTGGGCGCTCTTGCCTCAGTGACTGGCTACAGTGTGTCCTATGGTAAGAACCAGTAAGTAAGCACCCTTAACATAGTATATGGATCTGATAGCCCTTGTTACAGAGAGTATAGTGTGATTCTATTGAGCATTGAAACTGGCCAGTTAAGCCAGAAAATGCAAAATAAAAAAATCAACAAGTGCCTATGAGAACTCAAAGTGGCTGATTTTAGTAGAAATGTAATCTACATGATCTGCAGAGTGTGTATGTACCACACTTGCACCCTGGAAGCAACAGATGAGGCAGAGAATAGCTTATCTCTGCCTAGACCAGCTGGCCTTGAGCAAAGTCACTATTCTGCCATGTATGTGTAGTATATGTGACTTAAGTTTCACATCATATGATTTAATATGGTGATGTTCTCATATCTGAATATCTTCATCATTTATGTTCAATTTCTACACTCATGATCACCACAGTGTGATATTACCCCGAAAGGGAAGTGATGAGTTACCAAAAATGGCAAATCCTCTCTGCTGAAGCTCAATCATGCGAAAAATATACTCTCAAGTTTTCAGCATCTAGAACATTATAGTAAGACCTCAAAACAGCCATCAATATTTCCATACGGGAGTCTTTGAGCTCACATATTGCTATTCTTCACCCTTTTTCCAGTCAATGGTCACATGCTCGCAGCAAACACATTGAGCAATGATGTGGGCTCGCAGCAACGCAGCAACAGTTTCCTCATTGTGTTGCTGCGACCCCACATCATAGCTCATGTGACCACAAAAGCAGCTAAAATGTGCTGAAAAACACAATATCTTCACTATGAAACAAGATCCACTTATTTTGGGCTCTAGAAATTTGCACAAATGGTGCCTAAATTGGATTGATGAGACTTGGTATATTCTGAGATTTTCCAGTATCACATCCTTTGAAATGACTAACAATACCGCAGATTTCTTCTGTTGAGTGCGCCTACGGTTATCAGTGCTGCAGATTGTCAGAGTGTCAGAGTATTTCTACATTGATAGCTGATATGCTATCCCATATGCCATGCATGTCTCGACATATGAATGTGTACCATGTGTACACTTTTTTTGTCACAATCCAGAGCTTGCATGCATTGTCTATCATTTAGCTCCTCACTTTATAGTGGTTGGCATGAATTCTGACCACATCTTGCTGAGATACTTGAGCTATTTATTTGCTGTCATAGGAGTTCCATGTGTTTATGTTATACAATGTTAGAGGAGACTAGCAATGAATGCAGTCCGTATGATGCATGAACATGTATAATATGCTCTGTGTCCCACTGAATATTTAGTGTATCTACTTTTTGTGCAAACATGCTATGCAAGCTAGGGAATACATAATATAATCATATTTGTGTGACTGGGTTTTCAAGATGTGTCAAAATGATATGGCTGGAACATATGCTGTGTCTGTCAATTATTGGCAGGGCCCAATTACAACTGATAATGTTGTCATGCTGATGTGCTTATCTCTGAATATTTACAACTTTCCTCAAACAACTCATAGATTGAAGATATCTTAACAGGGAAGAATACTTACTGGCATCTCATGTGTTCCTTTCCATTATGTTACATTCTGCAGGGGTATATAGTTTCATATGAGAGCATTCTTAACAAGCTCGTAGACACTAGACATGAAGGAGTCACATGCATGACTATAACACTTTGATGATTCAAGGTTTATGTGTGAACACAGAGGCAAGGGCTTTGACCCCCATGAATTGGTGTAGAACCATGTCATCCTTGATATTGAGAACATTCTGAGGTGTTCCACATCAAAAGCAATATTGTATCAGCTGAAGCTAATTTTCTTTGCTTTTTCTCCATTTATCTGCCTGTGCTAGTGCTGCTTGAAGTTGTGGTTACTTCGCTTAGTACGCGCTCATTAAGCGCTGGCGGAGTTGTACGCAAACGCGTCGACGCGTTTGCGTGCAAGTCCGCCCGCGCTTAAATTACCAAATGCGGTAATTCCATCATTTTCAGCCACTTTTTCAGCCACATAGCTTATGTCTACCTCTAGAAATGCCACAAAAAGCGGATAAAATCCGGAGAAATGATATAAGTTGCGGAATCGTATTTTACACATGTATCATTCAGTATATGGAGCACAATACCATGAGTCACAGTGATTTGCAATAAGGATGATGCAGAAAATGCTGGATGATATTATGACTGTTCTAAGACACAGTGGCAGTAGCCCCTCATAAGTTCTTTGTATGTGGCATGCATGGCATGAGCCAGCTACAATACACATAATGATATGACAATTATAACAGTCCATATCTGCCATCATTCTGAGCTTGCAACAGCAGATAAAACTATATCACAATGAAGGCATAAACCCATTGCAGGTAACAATGTGGAAGGCAATCTGTCAAGTTGAAGAGAATTGCAGTGCTGAATCATTCCAGTATTTCGGTTCAGCTGTTCTCTTTCAAATTTGACAATGTGGTGACAATATTGCAAGTTTGAGATCAGTGTGTGCTTTTTTTGAATACAGAGTTACTGGAGCTTCTGTGAAACAACTCCTGTGCTTGTCAGTGAGTATACTCAATGTTTGCTAAGAGTGCAGAGGTACACTAAGCAGTGATAAACACAGAAATTGTGAGAACCATGTGCTGGAGGAACTTTGCAGAGCAGGGGGAGTCCAGAATAGGAAAGTATGGAAATGTGGAGGTATGGAATGTCTGCAAATGTACACTGAAGATCAGTACTTGGCCAAGCAACAGGAAACACACTTAGTGAAGTCTAGCATATGGAAGACTAGGATACAGCCATCATGGATGATGCAGGACAATCCAAGAGGAGAGGGATCTCCATGAGATCAGAATCCACACACTAAGCAGCAGGAGTCCAGGGCTTGGAAGATAAGTTGAGGGTATATATAAGGACAAGAGTGAGTGTGCAAGAGAGAGTAAACAAGATATTTAATTTGAAGTACAACTACATTACAAGCCCAGTATCAAGACTATGAAGTTACTTGTTTGACCACATTCTGGATAATATGAAGATTGAGTACAAAGACAATAATTATTGTCAGGCTGAATTATTGTCAGGCTGAATTATTGTCAGGCTGAATTAAAATCCAGTGTAGAGACAACAACAAGATGCAATACAACAAGATGAAATGTACACAACAAAAATCGAGATATAATAGATTCACAAACTCAAAATTGTCTGGAAAAGTGGGTAATAGTATGACATACTGAATAGACAATGACACAGGTCCATAGTTTTGTAGGTGTGGCACACAACATGACATCAACAATGCTAATACTAGAGCTATATTTGTTAAGTATAATGCTATAATAGCTTGTAAGACTGAGTATAAGAACCTGAATTTGTGATCTGATGATTTGGATTCTGTGGTATACAAAAGTACACTATCCTAGAGAAATCATACCTATCTGATATTGTACACTGCAGCTGCAAGGGTATGCTGCAACATTAACCATGTTCTACCACACACAGATTGTGACTGCACATCACCTCATGATACTGTATACAGAAGAAGACTACCAGTAAGTCATCATACATATGAGATAGATAGCATATTGACTTGTCTTGGAGTGGGCCATGACTGGCAGTACAATCCCTGAGGTGTTTATGAGTATATGAGCTGTGGAGTTGTCTATTCCAGTATTTCAGACCATTATGATTTCACAAATCTATTGTGGTGTACACTTCATCATTTTGTATTGCCTCATGTGGGTTGTCTCCATACTGAATTTACATCTCACTTGACAATACTTAGTGTTGATGTACTCAGTCTCCAAAATGTCCAGACTCTGGTCAGACAACTAGCTTCATAGTATTCAAACTGGGCTTGTAACATCATTTTTACCTCACATCACACTATCTTGTTTACCCTCTATTGCATACTGAATCCTGTCCTTCTGTAGACCCTGTTTTATCTCCCAAGCTCTGCACTCCTGCTGTTCCATGTGAACACTGATCTTTTCAAAGTCCCTCTTACCTACTCTTAAATTGGTACATTCTGGCTCTATCCTAATCAAGGAGCCTAGAATTGACTAGGTGCATTGACAATTGCAAGCTTGGCCAAGTTCTCACCTTCAGGGTACATTTCCACACATTCCAGACCTCCATATTTTGTACCCCACAATTCCAGACTTTCCTATCCTAGACTTTCTATGCTTTCTCCAAAGTTCCTCCAGCGCATGTTTCTCACAGTTTCTGAGTTTGTTACGCTTAGTGTCCCTCTGCACTATTAGCAAAAGTTGAGTACTTATAGTCATTGAAAAACACAGGACTTGTTTCACAGAAGCTCTAGTAACACTGTGTATGAAAACCACACATGGAGTCAAACTTGCAAATACTGCCACCACATTGTCAAAGTTTCAAAGAAAGCAGCTAAACCAAGGCACTGGAATCATTTGGTTCTGCAAATCTCTTCCACTTGACTCTGACTAGATTGCTTTCCATGTTGTTCCCAGCATTGGGTTTCTGCCTTCATTGTGAGGTATATTAATTTCCTGTTGCAACCTCAAAATGAAGACAGAAAATCACTGCAGGCAGTAATCTCAAAATTGAATCTGAACCTATTATAATTGACACAGTAATATATGTATTGTAGCTAGCTCATCTTATGCTATGCTACATACCAAGAGCTTACTTGTCTTGGAACAATCATAATATCTTTCAGCATTTGAAGCATTATTCTTATTGCAAATGAGAGCAACTTGTGGCATGATATACATGGGAAACTTCATCCCTAAAGTGTCTTATTTTTCCGGATTTTATACACTTTTTATGGCCATTTTAGAAGTAAAGCAAGCAGTGTGGCTGAAAATGATGGGATTACCGCATTTGGTAATATAAGCGCTGGCGGACTTGTACGCAAACACATCGACGCGTTTGCACCGGGGGCATGGCCCGGTGATCTACGCTGTGGCATTGAGGCATCATACGTGGGAGAGTCCAGATTATTACAGCATTTTGCGAGCTGTGTATATCCTTACTTCATGCCAAATGTGCCGCCTCAGAAAATGAGAATAACATTGGGTATTCATTATGGACTCATCTTGAATGCAACATCAGTATTACGTAGACCTAAACTGGTGCCGCATTCGGAAACCATTGCAACTACATACAAAATGTTAACCGTATTTGCTTCGTGTGAGGCTGCCACTCACATGTAGAGAACATCTTGATATCATTCAAGATGCCGTGGTCAAGTGGCTCAAATGTTATTGGCTGATATCACACCGGATGCTTGCAGATCCCATTGTGTTTTCATTCTGGATGAACCTGTGGTTTGTCTAGTTTGCCATCTGATTGTCACCTGCCCATAGCATTGTGGTTTCATTCAACATGGCATCCAGATGGGAGCCTACAGTGCTGAATCGCCACTCACACGTCACAAGGTAATAACATTCAAAAGGACACCCAAATGATCCTTGAACAAGACAAAGACAGAACGGACTCCGTGACTATAATGTCACACATCTGGATCGCCTCTCACACGTCACAAGGTAATAACATTCAAAATGACACCCAAATGATTCTTGAACGAGACAAAGACGGAGCGGACTCTGTGACTATAATGTCACACATCTACAACTTTGGATCGCCACTCACTCGTCGGTAAATAACATTCAAATCAAAAGGTAATAACATTCAAAATGACACCCAAATGATTCTTGAACGAGACAAAGACGGAGCGGACTCTGTGACTATAATGTCACACATCTACAACTTTGGATCGCCACTCACTCGTCGGTAAATAACATTCAAATCAAAATGACACTCAAGGACGGAGCGTCTTTCTAATCAGGCCGTTTCATTGAAAGGAAGTGCCGTATCAGTACTGTCGCTACAGTCAATTTATTCTCTTAATCACTGTGAAGGAAGTGCCGTGTCAGTACAATTACAACAATTGATTAATAGTCTTGATTTCTGTACTTGGAGATATCCGACCGTATTAAGAGAATCAAGCCTTTTATCCTGCTCGAATTGTCATTGTCACGTAATTCTGATCTTTTCATCGTATCAACTTTTACTCTTTTTCCAAGTTAATCAGCTCGATGCGCTGGATCCGAGCCCTATAGTGACCCTCACCCCGCTTTGGTGCCTAATGGTGTTGAGGTCGTGGAGGTTCCCGTGCTCGCGATGGAGTGCACGGTGACTATGCGAGTGGCTGGTGCAGACAGAATGCTAGTAGTCACGCAGCAGCTGAACGTACCGCGTATCGCGCAACTCTGCCTCCGTCACGCAGCCCGAAACCCGTCGTATGAAAATGATATCTAGCTCGCGACGGCAAGACTGACAAATGTGGGTGGCAAAGAGGTGTGTGAAGAACAAGAGCCGGAGACCAGACACCGCTGATATGAACGTCGCCTCGAGTTCACTAGTACAGGCACCCTCGGGGCGGCTCTCAATGCTCTGACGAAAAGGTTAATCAGTCTTTGGATCTGTCTGAGATTTTGCCGCGTATTCACCTAGATGTGACCCCTTCCTACTCACCCTGCCTACGATCAGCAAGCAATGCCTGAATACCCCTCAACGTATCTATCATCTTGTGTAGATCTGCTTGTAGGCACAAAGCCTGACAACCCAGATTGTCCAGTTGCTTCAAGGGGCACAGTGTCAGAGCATCATAGTCACTCAATGATCATGGCTCTGACCTTGCGAATCTTGTCCAAGGTCTCGCCACTCATGTGTGATCCGCTCTTCCGCAAACGGAGGTCAGGTGCATCCACTTCACCTGTGTTGTTCAAGGTCGTGCAACTCGTGCCTTGCATAGCTCCATGAAGTTGCTATTGATTGCTAGTCGAAGGGTACACCCATTGATGATCAATGTAGCGAAGCTTTTCTGGTCTATTGCAGATCAGTGATAAGATTGTTAATCGACGCCACAGCGGACGTTCAATTCTCACGCTGTCTTTCAAAAGACTCTGAGCATCCCCCGTTGCCTTTCAACACTTCCTACAGTCTTCAAACATCGTCTCCATCATGCCTCACCCCCTCCAACCCGAGTCTGATGTCCTAAGCCCGCCGCCCCTGCATCCCGCTGTGGCGCGCTTCCTGATCCATGCTCTTCCACCGGTGCTCGAGATGCGAGTGGCGGGCTCTGGCCCATGCCCCTCTGTGGTGGGCATGAATCATGTTGCAGTGGTTCAGGTCGACCCAACGAAGGACAACTTTGGAGTTCTGTACGAGTTCGTGAATAGCCTCCCCCTCACCTGAACCAGTGACTTGAATGCTCACTGAAACACCGAGTAGTGTATGGGCGTAGACGGGAATAGCGACTGGACCAAGGAGCCTGAGGGCTGCACGTCCCTTCGCCCGTTGAACCTGCAGATCGACGCCCAGCAACGGGCACTAGGACGCGAAGAGGCCCTCATGGCCAACCCAGATAGATTGTGGTCCAGTGGCCTCGTGTATGTTGGGGCGATGCGAGAGCTGTACAAGCGTGACGGAGTGGTTGTACCGGGGTGCCTAGAGGACAGGAGGTTCGCCCAGGCTTACTCTGGCATAAAAGCCGGAGTAGAGGTGCTGGTATACAACAACTGGGACGCAGACATGCGTAGAACTACATTTTCTATCTGTATCAAGCCGTTAACGTGTCTACTAGCTACCTGACGACGATAAAGTCCTCTTCTCGGTTCCACTCACCGCCACCCTCAATATCGAGAAGATGGAGTTCTACTTCAACTTCTATCAGCCGATTGTGCAGGATATATGGCCTGGTGTCGTATACGAAGCAAATGGCCTGCGCGTCGAGCACTGGCCGGCGTACCACAGCGGAAGCACACTCATGGGTTGGAGGCCCACACAGCTCTACGACGTGCGCACCATCAAGTTTCCCCACCGTGGCACACTCTTGTACAAGCTTTGCGGTGCACTCGGCGAGACAGAAGATGATTTCCCCAACCTCAAAGTCTTGGAACTCGCCTTGGGGACTGCTATGCCACGACCTCTTGTGGCTAGCAAGGTGGATATGATGCCGCATCGTGACTTCATATACATGCGCAGTCTGTTTGGTGAGCATCATCTCAATGTGGATGTCTTCTACCAAGAGGACGGTAGGACTTACGCGGGGGGCCTCGGGGGATTGACCATGCAGTTCTGGTAGTGATTGCGACGGACTTTCTCAATGTAATTCTAGCTTGTACGATTGTTTCGGACTGCCGCTTCGCCTCCTGTCTACTGCACCATGAATACACTGTACCCGCTTTGACTGCGCGAGAATATTGATTGCGCGTGGCCCTGCAGCCTGAGCTACAAAAAATGATCTGTTTTAAATAAGCTTGTAACATACAGTGTTCTGCGGTACGTTTGAGAGAGTTTGATAAGAATAATTGATGTGACAATGTACTATGCGCTACCCTATGGTCCATTTGAGACCGAGAATTAATGTCTTAATCAACGCCACAGCGGAATTTGAACTCTCACAACTGCCCACCATAGACTCTGAAAAGTATCATCTTGCACCCTAACATCACTCAGCCGCCTCCCCACCACTTTACTTGCACGATGCCAGGCTACCTCCAACCCGAACCTGAAATCTTGCGCCGCTGGCCCGTCCAACCCGCAGCCATGCATGTCCTTGTTGATGCCCTACCGCCACTCCAAAACATGTGAGCTGCTGGTTCCGTGCCATGCCCCTCTGGGGCCTGGTTACACCACGTTACGGTAGTCCAGGTGGACCCCCTAAAGGACGACTTTGGAGTCCTATACGAGTTTGTAAGTCGATCGACCACTCTTCAATCAATTTGCCAACTTCTCACTGTAATGAGCAGTGTGTATGCATCGACAGTAACTGGGACACGGCGCACATGCCAGAGGGCTGTATGTCCCTCCATCCATTGGCGCTTCAAATGGATCCCCAGCAGCGCGCACTCGCTCAGAGGGAAGCAAGACTGGAGGAGGCTGAGAACGGACCGTGGTCCAGTGGCCTCATCTACGTCGGGGCGATTGGGGCGCTGTACGTGCGTGATGGGTTGAGAATGCCGAGATGCTTGCAGGACAACAGTGAAGGTGGTTGCAAGGTTGGAGTGGAAGTCTTAGTGCTCCAAGAGGTGCGTTGCAGTGCAGGATTTTCATGGAGCTGGCTAATGTGTCCGATCTCCTAGGATGGGCGGGAGCCTGTCTCCATCCCGCTCATGGCCACCCTCGATTATGCAAAGGGGGTTTTTGAATTTGACTTCTGCCAGCCGCTTGTGGAAGACATCTGGCCTGACCTCCGGTGGGGCCAGCTTTACGTCGCGAAATGGCCGGCGTTCTATTCTGAAGATGACCAGGTCAGATGGAAGCCTATACAGCCTCCAGTGGACAGGGTCCGCACCGTCAACTTTCCACAGTACGGTGCACTGGTATATCAACTTTATTCCTTCCCCACTTCCCCGCCATCCACCGGAGGTCCCCAGCTCGTCAGCTTGGCGATGGGGCATACTATACCACGACCACTCGTTATCAGCAAGGTGGACTTGCTTGGGCTTGACCAGTTTATTTACATGTGCAGTCCTTATGGTAAATGTCGTCTCAACACCCATGTAGTGTACGACGACGACGGCACGGGTGTCTTGCACATGGAATTCTGTTAGAGGAGATGGAATATCTACATGTACTTCTAGCTACTACGATGGTCAATACTAAGTAGCCACACCGCTTCAAGTTGTACTACATCCAGTAGTAGTTGTAATGCAGTCTTCAAGTTCTCATGTGCTGTGCCTTCCTCCAGCCTGAGTGATTCGCCGTCGCCATCCTAGCGCTAGTTTACTGTAAGACTGCCTTCATACTTCTATGAGCTGCTTGTTATCTGGCCTTTGTTGTCAGTATCACCAATTATTGATAAGATAACAGCGCTCATTGATAATCCGCGGCGCCACCTAGTCGCACAGGCTCTTATCTGTGACTCTGACGACTGTTGTTGCTACAAAAGTCTCTTTGCAGACACTCTCAAGATCCACAATGCTTCATCGCTCTCATCATCGCACCCATGGCTACCTTCCAATCTGTCATCGACCAGCCAGCCCTCATGAAAGTACCCAAGCTTCACCCAGCCATTGTCGAAACACTCGTCACTGTCCTCCCCCAAGTTTGGGAGATGCGCCGAGCTGGTGCAAGGCTGTGCCCGACAGAGCCCATCGCGGGTGTGAACCACATCTGTGTGGTGAAGGTGGATCTGTACTTGCCGGACTTTGGCGTCCTTTACGAATTCGTCAGTATCTTTTGCAGTCTCTTTCTGACGCAATGCTAACACTACCTTATGTTTGGACAGTGCCTTGGCATATACCCACACTGCTGTGAAAGCATGTGGGCCTTGGACCTGCAGGTTGAGACGGTGAGGGTGCGCGAGCTCGCCGCCGAGTATATCAGGAGCCAGATCCCTTTTGGAGCAACGACCCCGGACTGGAAAGGGATGGTCGTGTACGTCGGCGCCATCCGCAAGCTGTACGAGCGCGATGGGGTGGCAGTTCCACCATGCTTGGTGAACAGGCGGCGTGATGTTGTGCTTAACGGCAGTAAGAAAGTTGCGGTGGAGGTCATGGTCTTCGTTGCAGTGTGTGGCCGCTACTACTGCTCAGTGTATTGGTATCTGATGTATAGTACCACTACTGAAGGATGACAGGACCCCAATCCCTATTCCTCTCATTGGGACACTCGACATGCAGACTGCGCAAGTCCAGTTCGACTTCTCGCAGCCAATAACACAAGACATGTGGATGTACGATGCGGCGCCCCCTCCCCTTGACATCGAGAAGTGGCCAACTGCATACAGTGAGGAAGAGGCAGGGATACCTGAGTCATGGACCCAGACACGCCCAGGGGCTGTGCGCACCGTCTCGTTGCCGCTATACGGTGCGCTCTTATACAAACTCGCTCACGTCAAGGCCCCTGCTTTGGAGACTGTGCGCAACTTGGTGATGGGACGTGTGGCACTCCCGACTCTGATGCATATCAAGACGACGCTTATGCCGTGCGCCGGCTTTGTCTTCACGCGCACACCATACCATAGTGCACGCCGTACGATCATGGTCGTTTTGTACAACCAGGAGGAGACGATACAGGAAGGGCAATGCTGGAGATGAAGTTGTGAAAGCAACATGTTCATGCACTAGTACTGCTGTGTCATCTTTAGTGTAGGTATTTTGCAGCATCTCTCCCCAGCTCAGCATGTACCGTATCATAGTAGGACCTTCATAGTGTATTTTAAAGAGATTGTATCTTTGTTTCCTTTGCCATAGTGCAATCTTAGTGCCATGGAACTGTATAATGGTTTGTCAGCTCCTGTGCCAATCACATTGTGCCAAGGGCATTGAATACTCCATGAGTCTGAGTGGATGTAAACTGAGTAGATATGAGATACACAATATATCTTGTTGCTGTACTATATAACGACTCTACACGTCAGGAAAGTATATATATGAGTGTCTTACAATGCTTGACATTCAAAAGGGTATCTGAGAGTGTCTGTAGGTACTCAGACTTGATTAAAGACTACGGCAGGTCTCTGTTGTATCTTGGGGTTTTGGACACTCTTAGGTGCGCAAAAGCGTTTTTCCTGATGTGGTCCTCAAGTCGTACGTCAATTCTCTTGGGGAATCACTCCTGCCTCGTGGCAAGAGCAAGTTAGCACAGTAGAAGATTTCGCTGAACGTTTAGAATTCGAGGGTTCATCACCTGAACTCCAACATTTTGTACATCTCCCTGAGACCGGATCACCGTTGGTACCCGGTACTCCTCAAGTTTCTCCTATAGTTTCTCCTCTCGTTTTACCTGCACCGTCTTCTCAAGAAGAAGACCTCGTTTTTGAACCTCAAGTTTTACCTCCTGCCGTTTCAGAAGAAGAAGTCTCAGACAACTTCTTCGAGTTTTATCTACTTTCCACCATGTCGGACTTGAAAGCGGACAGCATTTCAGTCCTCAAAAGGTCTTCGGACTACAAGGTTTGGTCGAGCCAGATGCTCGGCTACCTAACGTTTATAGAAGCCGATGACGCTCTATCAACCGGTGACCTCAAGGATGCGGAATACAAGAAAGCGAACACCCGAGCCAAGGGTGTTATTCTTATGCGCACCGACAACAGTTTCCACCACCTTCTCTACGAGAATGTTAACGGTGTTGAGGTCATGAAATCGGCTAAGGACATGTGGGCGTCACTCAAGATGCACTTCGGTACACCGGACGCAGCATTCATTTGGTCGCAGTTCTCGTCTCTCATCAAGTCGAGAGAGATGTATTGGCTGCAGCACGCCTCAGAGCGGTCACAAAGGCCTAAGTCGAGCTCTATGAAGTCTGATTAAATTGGCAGAGCAAAGATACACACCTAAGTCGAGCTCTATGAAGTCTGGGGACTTCGAGCTCGACGAGGGAGGCTGTCTACGGTGTGGTGTTACGTAATACGAAGCCACTGTATAGTAGCACAGCCACAAAAGCGAAGATCAACAAAAGAAAGAGTGAAGTGCAGAAGGTGGGGGGTTCAATTCCCCCAAAGTGCAAACATTAATCTGGGCGAAGAATAATGGGAAAAATGGCGGGAAAAATACAGTAGGCTGTGTATCGTATGAGAGTCCGTTGTAGAAAAGGAGAACACACCAGAAGATGGTCTAGGACTTGGACAGGGCAATGGAGCTCTGAATAATTCCGCAAAAATGCGCAATAAATCCGAGCTCAACAAGATGGACGACAACAAGCTGATGCAGGATCAGATCAGTAAGATCCAAACCGTGCTCAAGGACATTGTCAACGGCGGCATTTCGCTGGACGAGCCAACACAGGCTCTCCTCCTCATGTCAAAAATACCTGAGAGCTATTTGACAATGGTGTCTGCCATCATGGCGACAACAGTTCTCAAGGACCTGAAGATCGAGACCCTCGTCAGTAAGGTCCTCTCTGAGGAGTCGCTCTGCCGGTCCGGTATGGGACAGTCTGCGTCAAAGACGTCCCAGGTTAAAATGCACAACGGTCAAGATCCTTGCTCGCACTGCGGCAAGAAACATGGTTCCGATCAATGCTGGACCAAGTACCCTCACCTGCGCCCCAAGAAGGGTGGCAAGAAAGGCAAGGGGAAAGGCAAGGGTGGCAATGGCAACAGTAAGAAGAAAGTGAACTCGATAGTCGTACATACTACCAGCGACAGGACAAAGGTCACTGCGTCGAGTTCGTCGTCTTCGAATGGTCAGGGTGCATCAATAGTCGAAGTAGAGGAGGTTAAGTACACTGCTTGTACGGATTCTTCATGTAAAGTCTGTCCTCCTCGTATGGCTGGTTCGCTAGTAGTTGGTTCTCTTGTTGTACATAGTGGCGCGTCTGCTGACGCCGGGTCTGCAAAATTGAGCTCGTCGTTCTATTGCCCTGGTGTGAATAAGTCTCATTCGCATCAACAGCTGGGTAAGCGCATAATTTGGCTCATGGACTCGGGTGCAAGTCAGACGGTCGTCAATTCACTTGAATACTTCTGGGATTACACACCGTATACGGTTCCCGTCGTTTTTGGTACAGCAGGAAATGCTAAGATAGAAGCACTAGGCTCTGGCACTATCAAAGGTTTAACCAAAGCTGGAACAGAGCACGTTTGGATTACCATATCTAATGTCGCGTACATACCTCAGGCCTCTGGCTGTCTGTTTTCAACTGGTATTGTGGAGAAATCAGGACATACACTCGTACAAGGTTCAGGTCATATGGTCATCTACGACCAACTGTTTTTGCATGGCAAAGTTTCTGGCAACGTTGTTATGGAAGCAGAGTACAACTTCCTAAATAACTTGTATTTCACGTTTATGGACGTCCTGGACAGGAATGCGACAGCTCTGCTGTCTACCCCTTTTCGTACCTGGCATCGCCGGATCATGGATGGGGCATCCATCTAAGGAAGTTATTCGCTGTTTGCCTGATCATACCAAGGGTGTTGATCCAGTGGGGGTTGAGGATCAATCCCCTTGTGAAGGTTGTCAATGGGGCAAGTCTCATCGCGCCCCTTTCCCCGCATCTTCGAAACGTGCTACCAAGCCTCTCGAGTTGGTTCATACCGACGAGGATGGTCCTATGCGTACTCAAGCAGTCAATGGTGGATACAAGTACTTCATAACGTTCCTAGACGATTACTCGAGTCTAGGACGGGCCTATTACCTGCATCATAAGTCTGAATTGATCCAAGCGTTTGAGGACTTTAAGGCATGGGCTGAGAATGTTACTGGTTACAAAATAATCCACGTACGCTCGGATTGAGGGGGGGAATACACATCTGACGCTTTCACGGCCCGTCTGAAGTCCTATGGGATAGTTCATCAGAAGACGGTAGCACACTCGCCTCAGCAAAATGGGCGAGCTGAACACTGGAATCACACGATCATGGAAAAGTCTATGGCTATGCTGCACCACGCTGGCCTAAGTCACAGCTTTTGGCAACTTGCGGTAGAATCCGCAGTCCATAATTACAATCGCCAGCCTATGCGACGCCTTAAATGGCAATGCCCGATAACTCTCTGGGATGGCACAATCCCGGATATTTTGTACTTCAGAGTATTCGGTTGCAAGGCATTCGTGCATGTGCCTAAGGAACGAAGACAAGGGAAGCTCGACAAAAAGGCAGTCGAGATGATCTTCGTTGGATATGAGCAAGGCTCCAAGGGCTACAAGTTCTGGGACACCTCCAGTCGACGGATCATTGTGTCTCGTGATGTGACCTTCAATGAAGATTCCTTTCCGGCATGCAAAGATTTGGCAAACCCAAAGCCTCTGGGACCACCACTATTCAATCCTGTAGACTCTGATTCTGAGGATGATGATGAGGAACAGATCAATATACCGATTCCTCTACCGGTCGAGAGCGACGATGTCCAGGACATTGACGAACTGGAACCAGTGGGAGAACCTGACCGACAACTTCCAGAACCTGCACAACGTCCTGACCCCGTTCCACCTCCTCAGCCTGAATATTCCCGTCCTCGACGTGAGAATGCTGGGAGGAATCCGAACAGGAATAAGGACAATGTTTATGGTGATGAGCCTCTGGCACACATTGACAGGCGTACTGATACTCATGGAGATCAGCGCGCCGAAGCGTTTATGATATTGCAGGCTCTCAAGAAAGCCAATTACTCTGAGTTGGTTCCTACCTCGCGCTCAGACGCAAGGAAATCCCCTGAGTGGGACCACTGGCACGCCGCTGAAGGCTCTGAGATGAAGTCTCATGAGCAGAACGGCACCTGGGTCTTGGTTCCCCGTCCCAAGAACCGCAAGGTTGTCAAGAACAGATGGGTATACGCGCGAAAGCATGATGGCCGGTACAAGGCACGGCTAGTAGCGAAAGGCTTCACCCAAGTCTGGGGTGAAGACTACCATGAGACCTTCTCACCAGTCGCTTGTTTTGAATCTTTGAGATACATGTTTGCGCATGCCGCACTCGAAGACTGGGAGATGGACTCTATGGACATCAAAACAGCTTTCCTCAACGGTGAACTCGAAGAGGAAATCTACATGGAACAGCCCGAAGGCTGGGTAGTTCCAGTCAAGGAGGATTGGGTCTGCCTCCTCAAGAAGGCCATCTATGGTCTTAAGCAAGTGTCTCGTCAATGGAACACTAAGATCCATAAATCCCTCTTGGACCAGGGGTTCATCCAGACTTACTCGGATGCCGGTGTCTACTGTTACTTTAGCACCGCCAAAGGTCACACCTGCTATGTCGTACTATATGTCGACGACCTGCTGCTCATTGGTGATTGCAAGTCATTCATCAAGCAAGTCAAGACTCACCTCAAGCAGGAGTACCAGATGACCAATCTTGGACCAGTAGAGTGTTTTCTAGGACTTAGAATCCATCATGATCGTCAAAAGCGACAGATCCTAGTTGATCAATCTGAATACATTCAGACCGTTTTGGAGAGGTTCCAAATGTCTAACAGCAAGCCTGCTAAGACACCTCTACCTGCTGGTTCAGTTTTGGAGAAAAGTACGGAGACCGCGACCGACGCGTTCCGCACTCAGTACCAGAGCATCATCGGTAGCATCATGTATGCTATGCTCGGTACTAGGCCTGATCTCACTTTTTCCGTAACAAGACTTGCCAAGTTTGCCTCGAACCCGTCGAAGCAACACCTGCGCCTCGCCCAATACGTCTTGCGCTACCTAAGGGGAACAAAAGACTATGCGCTTTGTTACGACGGTGCTTCCAACTCCGGGTTAATCGCCTACTCTGACTCAGACTGGGCTGAAGACCACGATGATAGGCACTCCACAAGCGGCTGTTTATTCCTTATGGCCAATTGTGTCGTTTCTTGGGTTTCCAGACGCCAACCCACAGTTTCCCTCTCTTCTACTGAAGCAGAGTACAAAGCCGCCTCAGACGCATGTTGTCAAATGGCTTGGCTTTGGAACTTCGGACAGGAGCTCGGTGACAACATGACCGCTCCAACTCCCTTGTGTCTGGACAATCAAGGAAGCATTTTCCTTGCGGTTAATCCTGCCGTGGACCGCCGCACAAAACACATCGAAATTTGGTACCACTTCATCCGAGAATTCTACGAGAAGGGTGAAACCGACATATTCTTTGTTGCGAGTGAAGACCAGCTTGCAGATGCGTTGACCAAGAATGTTCCACTCTCTGGAATAGAGAAGCTTCGAACGTCAACTGGCATGGTCATAGCTTGAACAAGTGGGAGTGTTGAACTTCTACCATTTCAGGCGTTATCTAATCAGGCTTGCCTGATATGGACTTATCTTGTGTTCTGCAACGCTACGTACCGTACTGTACGCTTACTTTCCTTTTTCGCTCTTATCTTATCTGCAGGACTCGTTATCTCTCGTCCTGACTCAGTAGATTAGATAACAGACTCACTTCGGACTTCCGGACTTAGTCGGACCTCCGCTCCTTTTGCATGTGATATCACCGGTAACATGGAGTTCCGGTTTCTGTCTTACTAACGCTGACACACGTAGATTACGGCTCTGACTCGGCCCTCAGCTGATACGCTTACATACGATCACCTGATGGCTTCCTGGCATGTATATATACTGGGCTCGTACGCCCTCTAATGTATCGTTCCTTCCACTGCTCTCCCGTGTGCCTAACGGGTCCTCCCTCTAGCAGCTCCCTCTAGGTTCGTGTTGAGCTCAGATTTATTGCGCATTTTTGCGGAATTATTCAGAGCTCCATTGCCCTGTCCAAGTCCTAGACCATCTTCTGGTGTGTTCTCCTTTTCTACAACGGACTCTCATATGATACACCACCTACTGTATTTTTTCCGGCATTTTTCCCATTATTCTTCGCCCAGATTAATGTTTGCACTTTGGGGGAATTGAACCCCCCACCTTCTGCACTTCACTCTTTCTTTTGTTGAGACGACAGGTTGCTATGGCCGCGACGGGCGAGGCCGGTCTTGGGGGGAGTTGCACCTGCTGCGTGTGATGCGTTTGGTGGCTCGCCTTGGGCTCGGACTTTCCCTTAGCTTATGGTCGCAGTTCTTCCTTACCTACTTTTAGTGTACGATGCCTTACGATTCGCCCCAGGGTTGCAAGAGGGCAACACGGGCTCCGCTTGAGCAGGTAGCCGCGAGGCGCACTAGGGTCCTAGGATCGATTTTCGCCGTAGTTATTGTGCCTGCATGTATCGTAGAGATACGGGCCATAAACATGTGGAATAATTAATAATAAATAAATAAAAAGTAGGCCAACTACCGTTCTGCCATGACGATATTTGTGGATTTCCTAAGGAATTACGTATAATTTTCTCATTTGGCAGATCTGACCAGAGATTATGTATCCGAGCTCGTCCAGGGGACTGTAATCCAAATCTCAATCCCTAACTAATTTCTTTGTGCTTCTCTCATCAAAGTTAGGGATCCTCCTTGGTGAACGGGGGATGCCTCGAATACTTTATTGACATCTACTTGCTCGGCCCAGCCAAAGAGGAGAAAGCGCGCAGTAAACGCCCGCGATCGGCGCACGTGATAGTAGTCGAGTATGAGCTGGGGCAGTCTTAGCGGACGACAAGCGTGTCCCGGACGTCACGCGGTCGGAGATGGGCCACCCGTCTTCTCCGACTCGTTCTATCTCCATGGGCACTGCACGCCCAGGGACGCTGAGCCGTGCGTGGAAGAACGCGACTGTGAGAGCTCCAGGCTCACTGGCAGGCTGTAGGAAAGTGCCAATACGCTACTCTCACCCATCCCCCTCGTGTCGATTGAACGCGTTTTTGACGTCGACGGCTTGCGACTGGTTATTGAGACTCTTTACGATACTGATCATGACTGAAATGATCCAGCTATGTCGGCCTGTAGGCTGCCTTTTTGGAACCGCTGGTGCCCTACTTGCTTCAGGGTACGATCAATGCTACTACCACGACCAAGTGTAGATCTGCCTAGGCTCTTCTCCAAGTACGTGGGGGGGGATAGAGGAGGACAAAGCTCATTCTCGATTATAAGTCCTGTATCCGGAATAAGTAGTACTATAGTTGATGTATTGCACGTGCACCACGCGCGCTCTACTTATCCCTAAGATTGCGGAGATTGGGGATCGGTCGGCGATGAAATATTTGATGGGATGTGGCTGAGAGGTGGCGGGCGGGTTCAAGTCTTGTGTTTACGTTCTCATAGTAGTACTAGTAAGCCCCCTACCCACGCGGGTAGAGAGGAGTCTAGTGTCTACCCGCCTCCCCGAAGCAGCTTCGAATCTTGTTCGCCAAATCGCGCAAGCTGGGTGGACGTTCGACTGAGGTCAGAGGGCTGGCGTCCATCAGTCGATCACGCAGGCTATCGCACAAGCATGAGGCTGTCCAGCCGTCTTCAAGTTTCCAGCGCTACGCAGTGATGAATGTCACCCTCAAACGGCGCAGAACTTGCATGATTTTGTATCAGCAAGCGCCGTGGAGTTCGCCCCATGGTCGCGTCAACGGCTAACGGCCGGGGTGATGTGCGGAGCGACTCAGTACTTACCAACGTGGACCAGGTATTCGTTCTCCTGATTCTCGTGATAGGCTGATCCACTCATCTTTATTCTCCCCCCACTGACAGCGGTAATGTAGGGTAATGTTGAGTGCACACATGGCCCATCAAAGCCAAATATATCAATCTGCGACTAGGTCTCAATCCTCGATATCTTTGTCCGCCACGTCCGGTCGCGTAGATCATCGAGGCGCTGCCCGACGGAAAGACTGATAAAGTGCGCCGCGCTACTGCCGAGCTTCTCGGGATTCTTCCGTCCGTACCATTTTCCGATGCGCGCCCATCACTGACACGGCGCTAGACCGCGAACAGACTGCGCACCTTTTTATATGGACGCCATGACATAGTACGCCACGCTCGCCGTGGTCCCCATCGCTCTCGTCTCTGAGATCTCTCGATCCGCCGGGCTGCCCTCGATCCCCTCTCCCGGTCAACCATGGTCGCCCAACTAGACCTGATCGCTGTCAACCTTGCGACGGTCGCTCTCGAGAGCTGGCTTTATGGCATCTTCTGTGTCATTTTCGGCACGTCCACATACCTGCTCATCCGTCGCAGTCGGGGGCATAGCCAGGCCACCGGAGGGTCAGCTCCACGCATCTCGCGATCGGTGTGGAAGACACCCATGTTCGTGGCGTCGTGTTTGATCGCCATGTCAGTCACTGGAGTGAGCTCCGATTGCTCTTGTATTCCCGTTGATAGCCTCGTCTGACGGAGTCCGCTCGCACAGCACTGGATCCTGACAGTATATCGCCTCTTCGATGCCTTCATTCACTTCATGGGCGGCAAGGAGCCGATCCTTGTCTACGCGGATCTCTCAAGAAAGTCCGAAGTTGCGAAGACCGCCTTCCTCATCATCTCTGTGCTTATATCGGACGTTATGATTGTGAGTGGTCCCTCTGCGCCATAGGTCTTCTCAGCCAACATGTCGCAGATATACCGACTATACATCGTTTGGAGCTATAACAGGCTTATCATTATTTTCCCCGCCCTGACCTGGTGTGCACTAGTCGGTGCGTCCCCTCCCCTCTGGTGACCGTCTGTGTTCTGACGGGCCCGAGGCGTTCTTAGTTTGTGGCTCTGCCGTCTGCTGGCAATTTGCACATTACACACTCGGGCAGAACGTCTTCGAGACCGCAGCAGGGCGCTGGATCACGAGTGACTGTGTCTTCAGTTTCGTGTGCGTATCTTTCCGCCTGCTGCTTCTATGACGGAACGCTAACCACTTTGCTGCCACGCAGAACCAATCTGTACTGCTCCCGTAAGTCGCAGGTGTATCGCTCCACGGATTGTACCTCTCTGACACTGTTCTGAAACCGAAGTGCTGATCGCTTGGCGGGTCTGGCGCACCACTGTTTCCGCGCCTGCGTACGGTGGACCTAATATCATGGGCGCGCTCGCCATTATCATTGAGTCAGCCGCAATCCAATCGTGCGTACTCCCGGTTATCATCGGACCTCCACCTTTACTGACGTTGACGTCTCGTTCCTTTGTTACCGCCGGACCTCCAGACTGTGGAACCTGTTCTTCTTCATCACGTATCAAGCAAAGAGCAACCTGCAGTTCACGGCCATCGACATGTGGGTGCCCGTCTGCGGCATCTCGCTCACGCTCATCAACCTGCGCGTGTCGCTCGGGTGGGCGGCGGGGGGCTCCGTGTCGGGCTCATCCGGCCTGCGCATGTCGACGCAGGCGCGCTCGTTCGAGACGACGCACCAGAGCTACGCTATGCGCTCGCTCGCGGTGAACGTTACGCAGACGCAGGAGATCGATGAAGACGTCCCGCGCTACATGCCCGAGAAAGCCGTTGACCTCCGGCGGACAAGCAAGGGCAGCGACCTGTCTGTATGACCATGACCGTTAGGCACGGGCTCGCACGCCCGTGGGTTCGCCGCTCCTATCCACTGTATGAATAACATATACCTGTATAATGCGCACGTCGAGACTCTGTTGCTGTAGGCCGTCACTAAGAGACACGACGTACGTATCAATACCACCTCTGGGTACCTATCATACCATCTCATCCCTTTCGGACACCAAATGTAACTGTCATGTTCATGGATCTGACCACACGAGCCTGACGGAACCTTCAAGTGCTGACTCTCATTCTAGACACATGTGGCGATTGGGGCGCGATGGTACTCGGAGTGACAGCGATTGAGACACCCGCCGCGGGCACAATTCTCATTCAATACACTTGGTGTGCTCTCCATTCCGTCGCGAAAAGCGGGTCCCGTCCCCGAGCCCTCTCCGCGCCATTATGTCATGATGGATGCATAGCCCTTCCTCATGCTTTTGCACATGCACCTCGACAGCCACTGAACGCAGAAAGTCCTTACATACCACGGGGCAGGCCGTTTCCGCAACGCGAAACGCGGAACGCGGAACATCGCGTCGCGTTACGCTTAGTGACGGCGACTTTGTCGTTCTGCGGTAAGACAGCGTTCGATCGCGTAGTCGTTAACTCGATCGCAGGCCGACCAGTGTGTGGCCATAGCAAACGGTGGGCGCGCAATTGCGCGATTCGAGGTTTTGTTAAGCATGAAAGCTGCAGACCATGGATAAGCATCTTGTCCCGAATGTCAGTCTCAGTGGTTGGGTCTTCCGAAAATATAAGAGTAGCACACGGAAGGGAAATCCAGGATACATGCATACTATAGTTTGTTTGTTTGTTTATTCCATTTTACGTCGCTGAGGGCTGTGCCCTATGTAGACGATACATTCGGTGTGCCTCCCCGACCCGCTATCCTTCCCCGGTCCTCATCTCCAAATATCCCGTTCGCCGCGGCTCCGGGTGTGGTGGTACAGTAGCATGATGTGTAGTAGTGTAGTCGAATCGAATGGAACATGGTCGCGTTTGGCTATCTGCGCTCCTCTTGGCCGTGTCGTGCTCGCGCCTTTGGCATCGCCCTCGCGGGCTTCAGTGCAAGGTCGCCATACGTCGCGTGGAACCGTCTGGTGCTGTGGATGTACCGGAAGAGGTGTTTCATCATCCTCGGAGTGTTGAGGAGTGTCCGTAACTGCGTGGCTGCTTCGCCTGCATCCCCGTCTAGCCGCTCCCTCTGCTCCTCGTACGCCGGGCATTCGCGCAGGTAATGGTACACCGTCTCTGGTGCCGTGCCGCATTGTTCGCATATTGGTGAGTCCGCCTTCTTAATCCTGTGTAGATATTTCTGGAGCGGAACATGCTCCGTGCGGAGCATACTATAGTGAAGGCCAGGATATCGATGAGATGCACCGCATGTTATACTAGTGTTCGGTTACATGTCCAAGATATGTCCGAAATCAGACCACCGTCGAGATTCATATACCAACCCGTGAACGCAACCAAAGGACAGTCCATCGTCGCGTTTTGATGGTCAATGTACAGGGCCTTGCGTGCGTTCGTCTCCGTGGTCCTGTTGCGTCCAGGCTCCTGAATTCTATGGTCCACCCAAAAGACGGGTGCAAGCTGGATGATGACACACAGACCTCTCGATACTCCGACGTTGTGTCTCAACCTCACTTCACTACGTGGTCACAACCGATAATAAGAGAACTGCAAGGGCTTCAGACATGGAAGGTGCGTAAGGTCGAGCGTCACGTTGCAGGAGCACCAGAGGAGCATACGCACTAACGGCGAGACTGCTTAGCATCACACGGCCCGATTTTGACGTTGCGGTCCCGGTCGCATTCGCAGCCTGATTACCCGATTTCATTGTCTGTGTCACTGAATTGCGCATACCACGAGCCCTAAACGAAGTTATCACCCACCGACGTAGCACTGACACCTACAACGCAGTCAGCCGCACACCCCAACCCACATCGCCCACACGCACGCACCATTGTCCGCGAACCCGATTGTCTGGTTCTCCACGCTGAAGATGGTGTAGTAGTGCTTGAGCAGGCTCCCGCCGACGAGGTTCAACCCGTCGATAGCATTGATGAACGTCTGGCACGTCTCCGTCTGCCCAGGGAACGGGCCCACGCTCAGTTCGCTGCTCGGCACCGTCAGGTTGAACGGCGTGCCCGCCGTGTTCGTGAACGTCAGCGTCAGCTCTGAGTCGAGCCCTGTGAGTTCGGAGCATGGGATCCCGTACGCTGTCCCGTACTCCGTCGACTCCGGCGAGTAGGCTGTGATTTTCGGGGAGATGTATGAATAGATCGCCTGTGCGCCGGTGAGTGAGTGACCTGTGTGAGCGAGGGCTTAGGGGAAGACGCACCTCGGCGATGCTCGGGTCGAAGTAGGCGTTGCTCGTGCCGCTGTCGAAGATGATTTCGCGCTTCTGGGAGAGGAGCGAGGTCGTCTTGCCGTTGATGTAGATTGCGGACGAGCTCAGCAGCCACGTGTCATCATTGTCACTCGGAAGCGAAGCAGTCTGGATCTCGCCTATAGGTCGTGCTGAGTACGAGTATGACCACCATAGCGAGGGACTGGACAAACCGTGAATGTGCGACTCGTCGACGCCACCGAGGGTGATCTCTGCATCCCCTACTTTCTCTGGAGTGACATACAAGCCGAACACTCCTATGCACGTCATGAATACCGTCATCTGAGATCGTGCGTCTGACGGACATACCCGGAAGTCCATTGTTCATCAGGCCAAGGAAGAAACCCTCGGGATCGGGTCCGAGCCCTTGGCGTACAGTCAAAGACGCACGGTTGAGTATCAGTGAATCAAATTACCGGTGATTCCGCTGTACGGGTCGGGGTCGAACGCGGCCGTCTGGTTGACCACGAGGTAGAGCGACACGTTGGCCGTCGCGACACCGTCGACTGTTACCGTATCCGTTCCGGGGCGGAGCCACAGGACATATTCGTCCGGAGACGTGATTGGGTTCACGCCGCCGCCGGTCTCGAAGGCGATCTGCTGCACGTCGTCGCTGCCCGCGAATGTTGAGCTTGCAGAGGCGTTAAACTGGATCTGATGCGCACACGGCTGGCCACACTCGGTGCCTAGCAAACATAACATCATCATTGTGTAAATACAGCGGATCGACGGCTATCGATGGTCACAGCAGCAAGTGGAGGACGCACTGGCGAATTCGAGCGTGTAGCTCCCGGTATCGAATACGACGGGAATTTGCTGCGGCGGCGTGCCCACGGAGATATTCCCGTACCACCTGTGAGTACGGTGAGTCAGCGTGGGGCCGAGGGTAGGATGGTGCACGTACTGCAGGTCCGTGCCGTTGAATTGGTCGACAAGCGGGATGCTGAACGGGTCGAGGCCGCGTTTGACGACGCTGCGCTTCCGCATCGCGCTCACATGGCCCGCCGGTACCTTCCGCGCAGAGAGCTGGATTTTGGGCGGGGCGACAGCCGCCGCTGCGCCGGTGCCGAGCAGGGCGATGGTAGCGATACCGGTGATAAACATGACAGAACAGAATTGAGCTTGAGACGAGAATTCGCAGGGAGATGCCAGTGGAGACGAGGGTGAGTAGGGGTGAGTAGTTTCGTGTCCGGGTATATATCCGTCTCCGACTCGCTAATTCGGCTGCTGTGTGGGAAATCCGCGTGCCTCTAGTTTGGACACTTCGCAGCCATGCAGCAACACAGCGCACATGTGGATCGCCGCGGTGGTGTGCAGGCCCGGGACAAGGCGCTTAGGGGTCCGATCCGCGTGCGGACATAAATTGGCTCCAAAAGGCTACTCGAAGTGCCGCCAACAGTACTAGTGACGCGCAAACCAAGTTGCTCGTATGATCCTCGTAGATTCGAAGAGCCTGCAGTACGGCTATTCACCTCAGCCTCAATTTTGTAACAAACTCAAATGCCTACGAGCGGACGGGAAAGGTAAGCTTTTGGGATATCATCACGTAGACATGAAAATAGCGCTCGTCCGGCAAGAAATGGCCTACTACTCCTCATTCTATACACCATCTATAGGCGAGTGTAGTTCCATCTTCAACGCAGAGTGTTCGGTAACCGAATTGCGCGCGCTATAGTACTGCTCTTCGAACTGACCGATAGGCAGGGCCAGTGGCTGCGAGACAATAGCCACTTTGTAAACAGGTGCAACTTACAATCTGCAGATTCCAGAAGTGGGCCAACATTTTCGGACTCGGAGAACCTTGCTCTTGCGAGCAAGCGATCTAGTATATACAAATCGCATGCGGCCATGAACCCGTCTGACTCGCTATTCTCCTGCAGGGTGCCATGTCCGATCCCTATGCCGGACATATCAGTCGCCTCAGCCTCAGCTCGTCTCCGAGCTCGGTGACAGGTCACAGCGGGGCATCGACACCACACCAGGGTCCAGCGGCGCCGGGAGGCAACCAAATCAGCGACATGGCCACCTTCTGTAATATCAACTGAGTCTGCGGTACGCCTCAGTGTCTCGAATCAACAGAAGCTTGACTACATACAGCCGAATCGCATCCTTAGGAAAGCGCAATTCTACCAAAACATATTTGTCTACTAACACTGCAGCTCGCAACGTCAAAGCGCATTCTTCCTCGGCCCGACCCCGCTCGGGGTGTACACACCGTGAAAGCCAAAGGGATAGACATTCGGCAGCTCTGCGCGCGCGACCTCCTGCATCGTCTTCGCATCAACCACTATGAGCGCGCTCTGGCCCCTGCCCTTCTCCGCGGACGAGTCCAGTGCGACGGAGAGCAGCACCCCGTCGTCCTCTGACGTCCCACTAGGGCGCGGCGCGAAGATCGGTTCGGACGGCGTCACGTCGGGGATGCGCCAAAACTTTGCGTACTCGTCTTCCTTGCCCTCGAGCGCGTCGCGGGAGGCAGAGGCGACTTCAGCTGCGGCGCGCATATCGAACTTGATGATGCCGTCGGAGAGGATGGGGCCGTCGCAGGTCGGTTTCCTCGTGATCCCGTACGTGTACCTGTACGTATGATGGTGCTTGCCCGGAGCGAGCGTCGGGAGCTCTACTGCTACACTCTGCGGGAGAGTAAAGTCCGTCTTCGCGTACAACACGGGTGTCTTGCTCTTCCCCGGAGCCTTAGCATACATGAGTTTTCGCACCATCTGATTCGGAAGAGAACCTACCGTAGCCTTGGTGGGGTCTGTAAGGCGATACCTTCGCGCCTGGCCCATCCAGGGGTTCTCAAGCACGCCTGGGTTCCGAAGTGTGTCGAGGTAGAGCCTGTCAATGACGCTCGTATCCGGATAAACGGAGATATCTATGACAACATCGCCAGTGTCGGGGTCGTCAAACGCGTTGATATAGTGGAAAGCATAGAACGCGTCGGTCTGACGCAATATCAGTTCCCAGGATATTGATAACTCCGCAGACTGCGATACCTTGTACTTGGCTACCAGCCCGCCGTCGTGGCGATCTACCACGTAGAATATGGAAGGCTTCTCGGGGTGCCATGTCTTGTCAATCGCGTCGGCAATATTATGAGTGAGCACAAGCGACAGACCGAACCTAAGAGCACGGTCAACCTAAGCATCAGCGCCATTGCATCCGTCCGCGAATTGAGCTCACTGTTTGATGTGCGCTTGCCATACACACAGGACGACGAAACGATCCGTCATCGTAATTGCATGTATGTAGCTCGGAGGCGCCTCCTTCTCTGCAATATTCGCCAATACGTCGACCTTTCCGTCATCCCCGCGAATCTTGAATATCTTGTAAGTCGTCTTCGCCGAGACCTCCGCGACGAAGTTGTAGAAGTCACCTGCTACACGTGAGTGTCACCAGGCGCAAGCAGAGCTACACTACTCGCCAGTCTCAGCATCGCGGCAGGCATGTGCCGCGCTCAACTGCCCGCTCAGCCTCGGGTCAATGTTCTCGTATGTGATACACTTGAGCGGTGCAAGCGTCGACGGCTCGAGGAGCTGTAGGACGTTTGCATCCGTCTTGGCCACGATCACCTTGGGGCCCTTTCGCGCCTCGCCACTTGTAGCCTTCTCTTCCTCACCTGTGAAGACACCAGGCATGTCCGGGGTGAGCGTCACAGAGACGTTGTCCGTGGTTTCATCGTCGTGTTCGCCGTCTCTACCGCTCATCGCCTTGAGCACCTCGCCTAGCGACGCAAACGTCGTGAAGAACTTCTGGAAGAGATTCGCGCACGGGTCCGCCGCGCGATGGCGCTGGGCGAACGCGAACAAGGCTTTGGGGTACTCGCCTGCATCCGCGATGCGCTGCTCGAGGTCGGGCGCGCCCTTGTGCGAGCGGTACACGACACGCGGGCCGCGCTCAGGGGTGGCAGGCAAGATCTCAAAGCGATGGTGCATGGCGACGCCGTCGAACCAGTGATGGATTTCTGTCACTTTGGAGGGGTCGCCCGTGGACGGGATGTTGTAGGTGCCGGGCCCAGTGCGGTAGAGGACGCCGCTGAGCCAAGGAGGGAAGTCACCGTGGAGGACGAGGTCGACGGGGGTGGGCTGTTCTACGGCGTTTTCAAAGCCCGTGGCCTTCGAAGAGGTGCTGGTAGCTGTGGACATTATGCGTAGGAACACACTGAGAGAAGTTGACAGATGTAAGACCGCAAGTGAAGGCTGAGCGACGCGGAACGAACATGCACTAGCTTGGGTGATGTCAATGCCCGAACGATGCGATATATATACATTATCGTCACCCACCCATGACTGAGGTCAAGTGCCCAAGCGAATCAACCAACACATTGCAGACCAGCTGCTCTCCGAAGACAGTCCTGGCACGGCATCGCAGTGATGGCACAGGGGCATAGCCACCTGCCCGAGCTGTCGCCGAACAAGCTGCGGCCTTGTCCACGGAGAACGTGCTGACAATGACGCTAAGAGCCGTGGACTCCCAGCCCTACGGTACCGGTATCGCTCGGTCTTCTGCCTCGATTGCGGCGAGGAAGGCATCAGGAAAACCTCCCTTTCACAATCATGCACTATAGCTGATAATAGTCAACGATCATACAGAATAAGAGCTAATAACCGCAGTTCACGATTATTGGAAATTAGAAGATTTTGCTTTAGTCCCAATAGCATTAGTGCAAATAACTGACTATTAACGACTTATTGTGCTGTAATAACAGAACATTTAGCGATTATTCTGACTGTATTGTCCCTTAGTTGGTCAGTGGATGCACACAGCCAGCCACCAATCGATTCCAGTTGAGCAGATAGATATCATATTAGATCACGACATACAATACAGGAGTGCAACGAGTGCCATGCAAGTGCTATGCTATCGCGTTCGTAAGGGACACCATACCCAAAGTGAAAATCACTAGCAAGTATTACTACTCAACCTTTCACCAATTCGAACGTTGAAGATTGGTGACGCCGATACACCGTAACAGTTGCGTGAGACGCAATTGCCCATCGCGCTCACGGTCGATGTGTGCTGCCACTCGCACACTCTCTCGCTTGGCTGCTCGCCGCCCGTTCGTCGGCCATGCCTGCACACAGGGCATTGGCCCCATGTTCTCGCAGTCGTCATGCGTGTCGTGCTGCACGTCACCGAGTTCTGTAGCTATACGTAGATTCGCACTCACGTGCAACACCTCACCCTCGCCCGTCCGCGCTCCCCTATCATCCACTCGTCGCCGCGCCCAGGCCTCCATGTGTCCATCAGTTGTGGTTACACTGAGGGCAAGACTAAGGGACAGGAGGCGAGAGCGGAAGGCAAGAGGAAGGAGCAGCTGGACGCAGTGACTCAATCGCCTAGCCAACAGTGGCGCTGGTCCTCCATGTGCTGTTCAGCGGCGCGCTGCGAAACGACGCGTAATGCCGGAGGTGAGTGTCAGCGGCTCGTTGTGTTTTGAATGAGTGAGCGGGATACGCACCGTGCTCATTTAGCACGGACGGCCCTGGGCTAGTGCCCGCTCTCGACCCGCGATTACTGCGGTAGCGCTCTGCGAGAGCCCTCGTCTTGCGCGTGCTTGCGTGATCGCTCGGCCGAGGCATTGTGCTTCGCTGTACTTCCTCATGATGTGCTTGAGTGGGATTGAGGAGCAGTCACGTCACCGCCGCTCGAGGAGCGATGGTGCAGCATGCATCGGCGAAAAGATTGCCTGCACACGCCGTCGCTGTGTTTGCGCTGCTCATGCATGGTCGTGCTCGATACTGTGAGGAAGTGAGTACTCACTTACTTGGGCTTGCTCTGTCTCTGGGGTGCTCGCCATGGGCCTTCTTGCGCGCTCGCTCGCTTGCTCTGCACCCGCCTGGCCAACTGCTCACTTGCCGGCCTGCACGTTGACTCACCTCCGCACTTGCTTGCCCTTTGACCCGTCCGCTTGCCCTTTGACCCGTCCGCTTGCCCACGCACCCGCCCGCTCGCTCACGCACCCGCCCGCTCGTCCTCCTCCTGTTCGCCTACCAGCCCTTACACCGTGGTCGCACGTCGACTGCATTTGTACGCGGGGCGTTGGCCTTGCGCACTTGTGGTCGGCGAGCGTGTTGTGCTGCGTGTCGCCGTCTCCTGTTTACACACTCAGCTCGCCCGCTCGTATACATCTGCACTCACCTTCGCCAACACTCTTGTGGTCCGCTCTTCGGCCGCATCTGCACGCAGGGCTTTGATCCTGCCATCTGTCCATCGGGCACGATTGCATGCTGGAAGATTGTGGTCGTGCCCGCATGTGCCCGACCCCAAACCCTGTCGGAGTTGGGATGTAGGACTCAGGGGCATTGCTAGGGAAGGCGAAGGGAGACTCGAGGGAGACTCAGAGAGTGTCAGGCGCTCACGTCCACGGTTTCCGGAGAGTGGGTTTACTGCGCTTGCGGCTGTCGTGCGCGTCATATTGCACATTGTCATGCCCTGTACGTAAATTCAGTAAGGGAGCTTGTGTGTGTTTTCGCTCACCTGTAGCCTATCCTCGCTCACCTGTAGCCTATCCTCGCTAGCCGCTTCCCGTCACTCGCTCATCGTCCACACCCGCCATCCGCTTGCTGCGCTGAGATCTGCTGTGTGTTTGCCGGCGCACGCAGGGCCTTTGCCGTGTGTCCTCGCCGCCCGCATGTACACCGAGTTGCTGTGTTTGAGGCTGTAAGCAAGTCGCAGGCGGTTGTGGATGTCTCGCGAGTCATGCGCGTGAGTAGTGGAGGCCCTGAAGGCGAGTGGACTCAGTGGAGCGAGAGGGACTTAGCGCTAGGGCGTGCGCGTACACGTCAGCGTCTGTCAGCGTCCTCCCCAGAAATAGCCGGCTGGACTTGCCACCGCACGCACCATCCGCGACCGCTCTCCTCGCTGCATGCACATTGTTCTCCCTTCCCCTCTTTGCCACATGACCGAACCTCTCGCGGATAAGGCCTAGGGTAGGCAGCTCAGGCACCAACACTACCCTCAAATCACTGACAATCCCGAACAGCCCCCTCTCGGTGGTGAGGCCGGTGAGGCCTCACGGTGACGCCGCGTGGATCGGCCCTACGATCGCACCGACGGCTGCGCGACCTGACATGCCGCGCTATGCTGCCTACACCCGCAGCATGATGACAGCCAGCGGTACAGCCTGCAGTCCCGGGCGGCAGCGAGGCGGCTACCAGCTCTGCACGAAGTACGTCGAGAAGCTGCTCGAGGTGCGTCCCATGTTTGTTTTCTGCGCGCGTGCCAACAAACTCATACATCCTATTTGTGATGTGCACGACAGATCCTGAACGTGTCTGGGGACGAGGAATTGAAGAGTACATTGCAGAGATCGAGGCTGCCTAAGCCACACGCCGTTGTGTAGTCGGTGCTGACGAAGTCTACGAAGTGTGTAAGCTCAACTGTGAGGGCTAGGCTCTCTGGACTGGCGAACAGACTGTTGTATTAGGATTGTGACAAGACATTAGGTAGTACGGTACTGGGAAGTGGGCAGAGCGTCCTGGTACGTGCAAGCATCCTCGGGCTTTGGACTTGTCTGTTCTGGGTGTGCCCTTCAAGTTTCCAATGCGCAACACATAACACCAGGCTTCAAGTGGTAAGTCTCCCTCCTCGCACAGAGCCGCTAAGGCTCCTATATATGCAGCTGGTTGATGTTTGCCTGCATATTGCTGCAGTGTAGCCTTGCCTCTTGAGTGCCACACTGTTGTGGCACACATTCACATTGCCATCCGTCTTTGTCTCACTGACTCGGATGGGACATGTCCTGCCCGCCACTGTCAACACACTCAGGTCTAGTGGTGCCTAGCCTCTGTGAGCTCACTGCAAGATGGGCAAGCTTGTAAATATATAGAAAATGATGTATTCTGAGTACAGTTGCAATGAAAAGTTACCCATTGTAACATGTTCACTCTACCAGAGCCTGAGCAATTGTTAAAGCAGTATATGACTACATTGAGATGTATCAATCCCTGAAGAGTCTCTGGACCATTGCCCTCTGTCCATATCTGTTTATGTGATATATGTATTATCCTTCTGTAATAATGAATTGGTACTCCGTGATTCTCCCTCAGTCATGAACAATAACACAATATAACCTCTGTAACAGGTATTACTGAGAATAATGCCCATCATTGATTATTACTGATTATGCCTTCACAATTACCCCTAACTTAGGGATGGCGGGTTTTCCTGATGGGGGCCTGGCCGACTGTTCCCCGAGCACAAACGCACAAACGTAAGGCCAGCGCGGTGCGTCTTCTAATGGTATTCTGCTGGGCGTCGAGTCAGTTTAAACTGATAAATTTGGGTACTAGTTGGCTTACGGGGTCAGCCTCTCAGAGAGAGGTATCATAGCTTGAAATTTGAGAGTGCGGTACTAAGTTTTCGAGACTGGGCATTGGGCAAGGAATTTCTCGTAGTACTCGATACCTCATGTTCAAAGTACTTGTATGTGACTGTGGTAAAAGACAAAATGTGCTTGGTTGATGGGATACGCTGAAGTTGTGTCACGTTTGATTCGAGTCGGACTGCAAAGACATCATGAGATTCCAGTCAAACGTATCGCTAAACAGATGAGAGTATCCTATAATATTTACTTACCTTCGGACCAAGGACGCATCAGTATTTTAACTGATGTCAATTGCCAAAAACTTGTCAGTCTTTAAAATACAGTCATGGCCCTGCTGCTGCCACTGCCAGCGCATGACGGGAGTGGAGGGAGAGACAGCGGGGGGACACATTTTGGCCGACGCGATGCTTCCTAGCACATCATCGCTCCTTGACCTCATACCACCATCATCTCCGTTAGGCGCCCGCTTATCGGAGCCCATCTACCTACCCGCCCCCTTCTAATTCACCCTCGTTTCCTCGCGTCAAGGCCGTCCAACTCGGCCCCCACATTCCCTATCATCGTCCAACTCGATTACCGCTACAAGACGACATCAACAAACCAGCGCAACTCAACGATCGCCCATCGAGTGTCACAGATCGCAAATCGTCGACTCCGACGTCCCACTTGAGGCTCTAAGCCTCGCATCCCCCTCCTCTCTCCACCCTTCCACCACCACCTATAGAAGGACCTCACCACCACGCGGTAACGTGCCCTAGCCCCCGCCCACTCTCCCGGGAGACTCCTATGAGTCCGGGATGCCTTACTGCGGACCGTAAGCTCCGGGGTGCCTTTGGCCCCTGGGATAAATTCGTCTGCTGCGCGCGTGTGGCCCCCCTTCCCTCGGTAACGTGCCCTAGCCCCCGCCCACTCTCCCGGGAGACTCTCAGAGTCCGGGATGCTTTACTGCGGACCGTAAGCTCCGGGGCGCCTTCGGCCCCTGGGATAAATCCGTCTGCCGAGGCGGGGTGGTGGAAGAACATCGGAGAGACGAGCTGGAGGCGTCGCATTGGAGGAGAGGCTAGGCAAGAAGCTAATACTCACTGCACTGCGGAGGAGCTCTGGCTGCCGCGGGTCCGAAATGTGGTCGCGGGGAACCTAACGCGAGCGAACACCGACAATCGCACCCAGTCGGAAGGCGCTTCGGCGTCGCCCATAGGCTTGCCCCCCGGTTTCCACCCCGGTCAGGAGAAACAACAGACGATGAAAACAAGTGCCAGAAGTGGCCCGACGGATACGACGGAGAGACATGCGAAGCTACGTACCCACCTTCCCCTCACGCTCGCTGTTCCGACACGGCATAAGCCCCTCACCCCGACGTCCCCGAGGGGGGCCTACGATAGAAGACCAGGACGACAGGTTGCTATGGCCGCGACGGGCGAGGCCGGTCTTGGGGGGAGTTGCACCTGCTGCGCTTGATGCGTTTGGTGGCTCGCCTTGGGCTCGGACTTTCCCTTAGCTTATGGTCGCAGCTCTTCCTTACCTACTTTTAGTGTACGATGCCTTACGATTCGCCCCAGGGTTGCAAGAGGGCAACACGGGCTCCGCTTGAGCAGGTAGCCGCGAGGCGCACTAGGGTCCTAGGATCGATTTTCGCCGTAGTTATTGTGCCTGCATGTATCGTAGAGATACGGGCCGTAAACATGTGGAATTAAAAAAATAAAAAAAATAAAAAAAAAGATGCTTCCTAGCACACGACCTTCGCTCCCATTAGCCTATGAATAACGAGATTCATCCAAATCATGAAATGCCCAAAATATGAATGGACGGGTGTGAATTGAAGAGCCGATTCATTTTTGAAAGGGAGCACTTACTACTATACTACTTTGGCCAGTTGTTTGTTGCATGATAGACCGGAATCTATTCCCTCAAAAAAATTCTCAGCTTGTGTAGGAAGTATCACGTCGGCCACAATGCGCCCCGCCCGCACGACTCGCGCGTCGGGCACGCATGGAGATCGAGACGGTTGAGGCCTTGAGCTTGAGAGCTTGAGCGCTTGAGCGCCCCGACCGGCGAGGCGTGGGTAATCCTCGGCTGAGTGCGATCTGAGATCGTCCTGACTGGGCAACGAAATGTATCTCGTGTCTGTGGCGCGTCAGTGCGAGCTGCTGCGACTGCATTCAGGCGGCCGACGAGTGCGCATTTATGCGCGATGAATGTCGGGAGAGGTGCCAGTGTGGCGCCTCCTCGTATTTATGAGCCCTCATGTAATTTAAGTACGATGGGCTTTAACCATGCAGAATGAAAAAAACAGAGGTGTGGCGCCCGTTCTGCGTAAACGCGGATCGACCAAATACCAGCAGTTAGAATGTGGCACTGCCTGGTTTGCCGGTCCGTCCGCTCCCGGCGGGGCTACTAGTACTACTTACTTAGGTACGTATTCAGGAAGAGCTGGTCGCAAAAGCTTTCTCGTCACCTTCGCGGATGTGTCAAGGCCTCCATCACATGCGCTGCAGAAAGAACGGCTCTCACCGCCGAGATTCTGGCTAAGGGCCCGTGGTCGGCGGTGGCGTCTGATGAGGATGAAGGTAGTGAACAGGCTCGCTCACAACATAAATAACGTATGTATTCCCCGTGAACCCTGTGCGGATTAATGCTCACGTTATGAGATACAGAAGTCATTCGGAATGTGAGAAAACAGTGCAAGAGACACGAAGCCCGCCCCAGCCATCTCTCTAAGCAACGGACTGATCGCGCTCAGGCCATCTACAACGGGGCGTCGGTGGGCCCTTGAGCCTTACATCGATGTAGTCTCCGAACTATCTGCAGTTTATAATGAAGGGGTGCGCGGTCGTCAGGCTATGCTCAAGCTGATCTGAAGAATGAGATCGTTACCGGTGCCGAACAGGAGAAGGATGTTTTGGCTTGTATCGCGCCAAAGGTGTGTCATATTTCTAACCTTTATCGATTGAACACACACGTCTAGCCCGACGATCTGCGTTGCAGTTCATGCATTCCCGCCTTAATCTTGCCATTTCTATTCCCCGGGCCCACATTTCCGTCTCTGGTATCATATTCCTCGGCGGAGTGGTATCGCAGCGCCTGACTCATCTCTTCCCTCTTGCTCAGGGTTATTCGGGTAGTGTTGACCCGGACGAGAGCTGCATGGGGATGGTCCCACGGGGCAGGGAACACGCGATGGAAATTCTCCTCAAGAGTTTGCGTTAATCCTTGGACGAACTGGACGACTGTTACCTTGCCATGCGGAGGCTCAGCGATTTTGTGCCCGCTCCACACTTCCGATCATTCGGTGGGGTCAAGCTCACATACCGGTCCCGGCTCTCGGCGGAGGACCGCCACCCCTGTAGTCGGAGGGCGGTCTTTCGTGCGGAGGCTCACGGCCCGGGTGGGGGAGAACATGGTACGCAGTGCGTCGTCAAGTTTGCGGATCGGTACGGGCGAAGGGCACATGGATTCATGTACGAGCGTGGGGTGGCCGCGCGGCCTATGTATTGCGAAGAGGTGCCGTCCGGCCGTGGTCTGTTCGCGGTAGTCACGGAGTATGTCGAGCACAATCCCGATGCTGTACCGTCGACGGAGGGTATGGAGAAGCTGACGAAGGCCCTGGCAGAGCTGCATGACCAGGAGAAGCTCATTCTAGGTGATTTTCGAATGCCGAATGTGCTCCTGGACTCATCTGGGTAGCCGCATTTGATCAACTTCGACTAGAGGCGGCTGGACGGCAAGATGCGCTATCCGGGGGATCTGAACACGGTTAATCGATGGCCGGAAGGTGTAGGGTCATATGCGTTCATCACGAAGGCCCGAGTATGGCCCCATGATCATGCTAGACAACTTGAACACCTCCTACGAGAGCTTGAGAATAGTGTATTGAATGGAGTCCTGAGCCCTAGATACTTAGTACTATAGTAGACTAGTAGACATTTATCGCAGTGCACGGTATCGGCATGACAGAGTGTTCAATGGCATTTGTTATGAATAACAGACATTGATGTTGTTGCCTATGTTGTTGTCTCATCTGCCTTCGCGTTCCATTCTACGTTAACTGCAAGCAACGCCGCGATCTCAAACTGGCACTTTACGGCCTGAATTTGGCCTCATTGCGACGTCGAATGACTTCATAGCACATTTCCTGTCAAGCAGAAGTATTCAGTCTCCGCGACACCTTCTGCACTGGCAGGTATGTAAGGGCCATGTTGCGACCAACTGGGCTCTCAAATCCTCATCTCCCCCACTGGTAGACCCATCCCTACTAGTACACTACACACTCGCATTCGACTCGGAGGGCGCTGTGCGGCGCCGCAGGCACCGTAAACAAGAGCCTTATCTGATCAGTCCTGAAGGTCGCTACTGAGCAGAACGACTGGTTAGTCCATCTTCTGCGATGACTGCGTCCCAAACGCGTTGTCAAGATGGTTCTTCAGACAACCAGCTGTAGCTTCGCGCGCTCAGCTGGAATTGGAAGCATTATTGGTGAGTTTCAAATGGTGACTGTGACATGTGACGCCCTAGCGGGAGGCTTGGCGCTTGCCATACAGACGCCTGTCCTCATCACAACTCTTGTTCACGGACATGGCTTATATATCCAGTACTTATAAGTATACTTCGTCGCATTATTCGCTTTCTGTGCTCTCCGGCAAGAGCTGTTCCACGATGATGCGCCACTTCTGGAGCTTCCTCCTTAGGTCGCTGCGCAGAACCCAAAGTCACGACTACTCCACCTATGACATAGGCTCGGCGTCGTGGTAGTATTCGTACATGGAGCGGCGCACGAAGATGATGTCTCCTACACCCTCTCCTCATTCTGAACTAACGACATTCAACGATTCACGATTTACCCTAATTGTAGACAAGCATGTCCCACAAGCTCGCGGAGCCCTACTCGGGCAGGAATCCCGTGCCGAAGATCACTACCAAGCTCACCTCGCTCGCCAATCCAGAGAAGGCGACCGAAGCAAAGGCACAGCAAGTGCAAGACCGCTCGGGGCAGCGCGCGGAGCAGGGACCAGAGCAGACTGCGAAGAGGCTTGCCAAGGGCTACGCCATGCGAGCTACAGACCCGACGACCGGGGAGGAGTTAACCATCCGGAACGCGCACCCAAATTCCGAAGCGGACGGAGGAGAAAATGTACTGGCCCATGCGTTCCCGCCGCCCGGTACGTGCGCAGTACATCCATTCGTGCACGGTAGTGACCGAACTCGCATTGGAAGACCTCGATGCCCATCAAAAGACCGTGTTCTCCTCCACGTCCTCTGCCTTCCTGTGCAGCTCTGCAGCGTACACCTGCGCTCTCCTCGCTGCCCTGCTGTTCGGCTCAAACCGTTGGCTGTGGCCCCCCCTCCTCCTCCTGCCCACCTTCCTCGCGTACACTATGCACTTCCGCGTCAAGAACACATCCCAAAACGACTTCCAGGATCGCATCTGGCACTCTGAGCGCATGCGCGGCTTGCGTGCCGGCGACGAAGGTGGCACCGCTGCAGATGAGCGCACGAAAGAGAGTGCGGAGTGGCTGAACTCGGTGCTCCGGGGCGTATGGCCGATCGTGAATCCTGACATGTACGTCGTTTCCTCGTCGCTTCTCAAATCCTTGCCACCACCGTCCCCTCTCTAGACTCTACTGGTGCGACTTGCGTCGCTTCGACGCGAACGCGAATACTGACATGCATTTCGGCGAACACATAGGTTTAGCTCGCTCGTAGACTTGATTGAAGACATCATGCAGTCCAGCGCTCCGAGCTTCGTCGTAAGTCGCTTCCCCACCACCACACTGTCCTCACTTCACCGTGAACGTAGCACTCCGTGAGGATCGCGGACTTAGGCCTCGGCTCAAACGCTGCCCGCATCACGTCTGTCCGTTCGTTGCCTAGGGCCGGCAGTGGGGAGAAAGGTGGTGAGGAGATATCAAGGTCTCTTGCGGTCGACTCCGAGGACATGTCGCCAGAGGACAAGGACGCACTTGACGGAGACCACATCACCCTGGAGCTCGGGTTTGCCTACCGCGCGGAGCCGAGTGGAGACTCTGCTCAAAGCAAGGCGAGGAATATCCAGTACGTTTCTATCCATACGGCAACGGTGTCATTGACTGGGTTGTTTGTCATAGTTTATTGGTGGAGTTCTTTGTTGGCATGCGAGGGGTTTTCGGTGTCAAATTCCGTGAGTGTCACTACTCACAGACGGAGGGCTGGAATGCTGATATGTCGTTTGCAGCTGTTTGGGTTGAGGTAACTGGTGCTATTGGAACAGCACGCGCACGCCTGCAGCTGATCTCGAGTCCACCCTTGTGCGTCACCTCAGGTACTCGCGCTCTACGGCGTTCTGCTCACGAATTTCTTATAGCGTGAAGACGACGATGGTCACGCTGCTCGGTCTACCCCATATCACGATCAGCGTTGTCCCTCTGAGCGAGCATCTTCCGAACGTGATGAACATACCCTTCATCTCTGGATTCATCTCTAGTGCCATCAACACAGCCGCCGCCGAGTATGTTGCACCGAAGAGCCTTACATTAGACCTCCAGAAGCTCATCAGCGGAGACGACATCAAGAAGGGTACGTTATCGGTGGCACTCGCTGTGCTTCATACTGACTCACACATACGTGCAAGACACGGAAGCACTTGGCGTTCTCATCGTCCACATCCATCGTGCGACAGGCTTGCTGAAGGCTGACGTGAATGGCTCATCAGGTAGGACACCTGGCCTCTGTGTGCTTGATCCTCCTGATTTCTGTAGATCCGTATGTCACTCTCACTTTTTCGAGGCTGGGAACACCGTTGTACTCTACGCGGATCATCAAGGACGATCTGAACCCGGTATACGAAGAAACGGCTTTCGTGCTCGTGGACGTCAACATCGTGAAGCTTGGGGAGAAGCTGAGCTTCCAGCTATGGGACAGTGACCGCCTGAGTGTGGTATGCCCTTCCGCCAATCCGTGTCAGTGTTTAGTGAAATCAACAGCACATCACAGGACGACATGCTGGGCTTCCACGAGATCGACGTCGTCGATCTCATACGGCAGCGCGGCAAGCCGATCCGGCGCGTGTCGCCGCTGGATTCGCCCGACTCACGGCACCGCCCAGGGAACGTCGAGTACACGGTAGGGTACTACGGGAAGCTCCCGCCGAATGCGGCGTTGTCGACGGATGGCGCGGACCCGGGCATCCCGGACGACCTCCGCAAGAAGCCCGAGTTCAGGGAGGCGCGGGCGGTCGCGCTGGACGACCTGGACGCGGCAGTGCTGACGACGCCCCCGGATCAGGAGTGGGTGAGCGGGATCCTGAGCATGCAGGTGCACGACATCCGGTGAGTGTGGGGAGCGCTGAATTGAACGAGTCCGGCTGATGATTCTGTGTCAGGGACTTGACGGTGCGTCGGGACGAGGAGGGTACGGAGAGCAAAGGCCAAGACGACTCGGGCGAGGCACGCGAAGAGGGCGAGGGTCTCCCGTCCAGCTACTGCACCATGTGAGTTGTCATCCGTGCTGTGTCTCGGCGAGTGGCTGATGGATGTTCAGCTCGCTAAACGACGAGCTCGTGTATCAGACACGGGTGAAGCCCATCACGGGTTCACCGATGTTCAACGCCGGCATGGAGCGTTTCATACGGGACTGGCGCAAGACGCATGTCACCGTTACCGTCAAGGACTCACGAATGCGGGAGAACGACCCAGTCCTTGGTGTTGTCTTTCTGAAGGTACACTTCTGCAATATATGGGTGCGCCAAAATCTGACAAACCATCTGTTTTGTAGCTGTCCGAGCTTCTGGTAAACGCATCAGAGGTCACCCGTGTCTGGTCCATCGAACAAGGTGTCGGCCACGGTCGCATCCGCATCTCTGTCCTTTTCCGACCGGTGGAGGCCAAGCTTCCGCCAAACCTGCTGGGCTTCGACATTGGCACTCTCGAGATCGGGGACATTGCCGTCCAGTCGCAGAAGAACCTCTCCGACTGCGAAGTACGCATGAAGGTCACGACGACCGCGGCGAAGGAGAAGGTCTCTCGGAAACAGGCGGAGACACGGGATGAGAAGGTCGTCTGGACTCAGCAGGATGCTTCCAAGCTGCCCGTGCGACAGCGGTACAGCGCTGCGCTGCTTGTGTCCCTCCGCGACACAGGTGGCTTCAAGACTTCCGGGCGGAAGGCCCTCGGTGTGCTGTGGCTACGCGACCTTATGGACAATGAAGATGGGCCGGTGGAGATCGCGCTCTGGCAGGCGAAGCACGGGGACTACTCCCGTCTTATGCTCAATTATGTGCCGCCGGACGGTGACCTCTCGTGCTGGGACTCTGACAGGGATAAGGTCGAGCGTATCGGCTCACTTTTCCTTTACACCTGCTTCAAACCTGGTATCTCTCCACTCCATTACAAGCTACTGAAAGGAGGAGGCGCGAGGAAGCGCGAGGCATGGGGTGAGTATGATAGGCAGAATGCGGGTAGGATGCGAGATGAAGTGGGGAAGATAAATGGGGAGGCTGCGCCTGATGCTCACCAGTCTAGAGAGAACCACGAGACAAGCCAGGCTGAAGGACGGGTTGCTGAGACTCCGGAACATGACAAGACCATGAGCGGGGTCCGGGCCAAGGCAATAGGCGGTGATACGTCGTCGGAAGGTGTTGGCGAGGAGCGGCAGCTCGAAGGAATGAATACGGTCGTCTCGGCAGACGCGGTGGAGAGCGAAGAGCGGGAGCGGGATATAAAGCGGAACGGCGAAGAGCTCGGTGGACGAGACGATCAGTCTCCCTCCACGGCCGATGAGGATGGGAACAAGGGTCTCGTTTCGAAGCTGAAGGAGTGGCGCCAACATCAAAAGGAGTTGCATCGCGATCATCGCGGTATCATGCAGGCGAAGCCTGCGCGCACTGCACAGTGGATGAAGGATAACGTCGAGGACGGCGTATATGCCGTCAAAGAGCGCATGAAGATGCACGCGAGGGAACCGGATGTCGAGACGGAAGTGTGATTCATATTGATCTCACGGACAGTTACACGGGGCATTGTACTCTACCTCTCGATCTCTGTACTATACATGTTGTAATGACTTCAAAGCAACGAAGGCTGACGATGGGCAAACACTCCGCGAACTTATGATGTCTTCGCTTTGATCAAGCCTGCCATCAAGTCGAAGCTGTTCCCGTCTGGCTGTAGATCGATGTACGTCCCATTGCTACCACCTGCCCAACCATCTCTTTCAGGCATGGTACGAAGCAACCCGAAGTCACTTGTGATGCCAACGATACGGGCTATCTGAGACGGTGTGACTGTGGTGAGCTCGACGAGCTGGTCCCTGTGAAAGCACGGTGAGTTGAGTGTCGATACATTGCTGTATAAGAGATAAGAGGGAACTGACGAATGGAACCAACGCTCATAATATAGATCCAGAAAGGGTTCGAAGGACCCCTTATGCAGGAGAAATGTCGCCCAGAACTCCTGGAACTTCGCGAGGATGGTAGCAGCAGTGCGTTCCAGTGTGATGACCACGTCTGACTGCGATGGGACCAACTGCATGAGAGAATGAATAGGGGGCGGGTTGAAGACATTGAGTCCGCTGCCTACGAAGGTGTTAGCACTGACAAACGATGATTGGATGGAGGTAATACCAATTACAATCTCTGCCTTCCCACTCGAGAAATTCGTGCTAATGAGAATACCACCGATTTTCTTCTTCTCTCCTCTCTCCGTTACGGCATAGATGTCGTTCGGCCACTTGATCCGTACCCGATCTCCATGTTCGCCCAGCACATTCTTGTCCCTACAAGCCTCGACGACAGCAAGGCTAAAGAGATACTGCACGAACACGAGCTTGCTCGCAGGAATGTCCGAAAGGGAGACGCGCAAAAGCAGCGAGAACTGGAGGCATCCGGCGGGGGACACCCAGACGTTCCCGCCTCGTCCGCGTCCCGTGAGCTGATGTGAGGCAAAGGATACCAGGGGCGATGGGAGGGACGAGAGAAGGCGAGTGTTTCTATGGACGGCGGGATGAGTAATGAGATTGAGATGGCCGTCTGAGGGGGGGAAACTCACCTATCGATCATGGTTTGGGTGCTGGTCACCACCTCTCCGTACATAAAGGCTTCGCCCATCTTCCAGTTGTCCTTCTCGTCCGCCTCGCTCGCTTTAGTATGTATGCCGGAGAGCTCCTTGTAGAAAGAGCGTACGTCGAAAAGCGGTGTCTGTGCAGCGGAAGGAAGCATGCCGTCACGGCAGACGAGGACTTGTTTTGGGTTCCATGACGCCGGGTCCTTTCGTTCCCCACTCATCTCCCGTGCTCGTTGGAGGACATCCCACTTGTCCGACGCGAGGAAATACTGGAACGTATCATTGCGGTCTTGTAGCGTAGCAGGCTGATCGGGGCGCAGTGTCTCTGGCTCAATGGCTAAGGCCTTCATGATGGTGTCCACTATCCACGGCTTAGTTGGGACGCAAGTGAGAATTTGGGGGAGCGGACTGAGGGAGGCGGAAGCCTTCTCGGGCAAGAGGAGGCCAAGCCTGCCTAGGACCGCGCCTACTAGCTGCTGACGCTGTGCCTCGGCTTTCTGCAACTGTTCAGAGGATACTGCGGTCGGAGATGTCGAAATCCGAGAGGCCAGTGGCTCTTCTGTTAGCGAATGGTCGATCAGAACGGCGGAGAAAATGGCAGCGCCGTTTCCGAATGGTAGCTTTGCGGCGGCGACCTTGGTGTCGCTGCCATCTAGAGCGTGAGCTATGGGCTCCAAGATCCCTCCTTCGACGGCACCTTGAAATTCTCCAGAATAAGGGATGTAATCGGCCCGCAAGTCATCTGTCAAAGCTGTCACCAAGCTGGCGGCCTCGACAGGACGCCCGCCGAGTTTCACGGAAATCCTGGTTCCGGATACTGTATCGGAGAAAAGCAGCAAAGCGTCCCGCTCGGACAGGGTAACGTTTGATAAACGTTCTTGCAGGCTAGCTATAGCAGTTTCTTCGCGTGCCTGCACCTTGACGCTTGTACACAGAGCCAATAGCCTGCCGCCGTCTTTAACGTATTGTTCAATAAGCAACCGAAGGGCAGGATCGACGAGAATATTCTTGCAGGCAGGAAACACCAGCATGGCACAAGTTGGGACCCACGCTTGCGATGACAGCGCTTGTCGTGTAATGCTCTGCACGGCATAGTTAGGGACTAGCAGTGTGCGGAGCGAGGTGATGCAATTGGAGAGTGCCGATGCGAGGATCTCTGGACCTGAGTAGACCAGTACGTTCATCCCTAGTGGCAACATCAGCTTAGGCGGTGCCCCGTTACCGAAGAGCACTTACTGATATTCTGTGTGAGTTGTATCGCTTAATCAGATAAGAGTCGAGCGAAACTAGTAGCTATACACAAACATTTCGAGACGTCGAATCAGACTCGATCGCTAGGGACAGCGTCGACCGTTACCTAGTCGTTAACAACGTTCTGCACGCAATGTAAGCCAAGTGGTATTTCAGCGTGCAGCCCCAGCTCACTCGCTGGGATAGGATCGGATGAGAGGATGGTGGCTGGCGGTGAGTAAGTTTCGAATCTAACCAAGGGAGGGTAGATCAGATCTCTAACGCTGAAATCGCCGGTGGCTGCCGCAGTCACGGCATTATCGGGCATAGCGCATGGGCATTGGGACGTCGTCACGGTGTATCTGCACAAAATAGTGTTCTAATGGGGGTCATGGTAGGGACACCCGTAGTCTATGATTGATACAAAGTGTAACGTTGCCATGGTATGTCTGGTACGCTCCGTCAGTATAGTCCTCGCAAGGCTTGCCATTGGGCTTCGGCGATCTGTAACCGTTTCAGCCCTCTCTATCGTATATTCCTCACCGCCCTCCCTTTCTGTACCTCGGTTACGATTCCGACCACACCCAGGATCAACGAGCCCGCAGCCAGGAGCACCCCGGTGAAGATAATGAGACCATTGAAGCCGGCGACATTCGTTGTGGACAGGAAGGCGCCAGCGGTAGGAGTGCCTACGAGATTGGCGATACCGACCAGGAAATACATAGTTCCTTTTCAACAATAGATGAGTGCCCCGTATGAATACAGGCTGAGGTTTTTGCTTACCTAGTCGCGCGCCATATACTGGCAATGGAGAGATTGTGTAGATGTATGCAGGGAGCAAGGTCACGAAGGCACCTAATGCACGTTATATAGGTCTGTGGTTGCCTGGCCGAGGCTAGCGCACCTGTAAACAATCCATACATTGCTGCAAACGCCGTGATTGAGGCCACGGTGCGAGCCGGCAACCACAATGCGAGTGTGAATATGCTCGCGATAACGGTCGAGGGGACGAGGATGGTAATGCTATGCGAGGGTTATAAGTGAGAGCAATTGCTAAAACCGAGGATAACCCACCATCCCCATCGGTCCGCCATCATGCCGGGAATAATACGTGAGGGCGTTCCGAGAGCATTGATAATCGGCAAGAGGTATATCGCATACTCGTTCGGGACACCGTAGAAATCAGCAAAGATCTGGATGTAGAAGTAGGGGATGAAGATCGCGTAGAACACCCTATCAGAAGTCATTTGTCATGAAGTAGGCCACTATGCATACTGGGTGCTCACAAAAAGGCTGCGATGGTCGCAAGGATGTAGCGCCAGTCCTTGAAGCCGTTCAGGTCGATCAATCCCTTCAATGAGATATTTCGTGACAACGGCAACCGCGTTCGAATGGTCAGGCAGGCTATTGTCAAGCATCCAAGACAGAGGAAGGCGATGGCCCGCACCGCCCACGGGAAGCCGACGCTGACGATGAGTCGTTGAAGCATGATTGGGATGAAGACTCCGCCTATTGAACTGCCAGACGCGATAACGCCGATAGCGTATGCTCGTCTCTTTCGGAACCAATGCCCTGCTACGGACATGGTGGGGTTAAATCTGTGTGCAGAGGATTAAGCCGGCTCGAAGGTGCGATAGACGTGCTTACGGAGCCAAGCTTACATGCATGCTAGCCCGAGCCCAAACGCGATGCCTTGCGACAGAAATATTTGATACGGCTTGTCGGGCTGCACAAGAGAGAGCATCATCATGGAGAAAACAACTAAGAACGATCCCAATGGGATCAAAACCTATATTGGATCGTGAATGGTGATATACAGCGGCGATGATGAATTCTCAACATACGCTAGTCCCGTATGCGTCGTATATTCGACCGATGATAGGGCCGCCTCCATAGAGGAAGAATAATTGTATCGCGCCGACTAAGGCAATGGTCGATGATGATGAGTGCGACAGCAGCGTTGTTTGGTAATAATTTTGGAATACGCCCTGAAGAAATCATTTGTAACGACATCCTAGCGACCGCAGATATGAAAGAATGGCCTACATAGGAATTCGTGACTCCAAACGTCGCTATGAAAGCGAAGAAGCCTCCCCACACCACGGACCAGGCTCGTAGGCCACCCTCCGGGAACTCTTCTGTTGACGAGAGTGCCGGGCGCTCGGAAGATTGGTCCTTTGCTTCAATGTCGACATTGCTCTTCTCCTTCTCTTGCATCCCGTCAATCGTTGGTGATAGTGAGCGTGCACTAGAGGTGGGCGCGGATATCGCTGATGCAGTGCGGTCCCCTCCGCAGGCCTCCGGAGTCTCGTGTAGCAGCGAGGCCATGATGGACGACAGATGTCGAACCATCGCATCTCCCCTCTGTCAGCACCTATGTATATCTTCTCTTCATACCGGAGCGTTCGGATGTTTCGGCGCGTCTCTTCCCATCGGGTGCCGTATGCGTGTAGCCGAGACTGTCACTTACCGAGGCGCGGTTTCTCCTGCCAATGGGGTGCACAGGCATCCCTTCCCGCGCTCGCCAGTCAGGAGAAATCGGCATCCCCTGGATGTCCAGCCATGATTGCTAGCCTTGGACAGGCCATGGTCGAGCCGAGACGGAGTTCCGAACAACCATACTCCTTTATAGTCACGACCATGATCACGTGGGCCACCTTCTGACAGCCCCTACAGCCCTGGCGAGGGGCTCAAAAGCCTGAGACATGCACGCGGCGGCCGCGCGACGGTGAGAAGGCCCGGAGTGAACAGTCACGCAAGCGTCCTGAACTCCATATCTCCCTAGGCTGGCGCTGAGGACCAGCGTCCCATCGTAACGAATGAATACGCACCCCTTAACCGCGCTGAGAACCGCCAGACGCATAGAAGCCCCTGTCGGATCGATTCTCGATCAGCTCGATGCGCAGGAATAGTCGCAACCTCTAGATCTAGTTTCGGGGCAACACCTTGTGCATTGGGGAAGCGGGAGGGGCTAGCAGGCAACGCGCAGCGTTGTGAGTCGCCGTAAGCATTTGTATGCCCCGAGGCAAAATGATAGAAGACGTACTACTATGAGCGAGACCCACACGGCACCTGGTCATGTGTAGACAATGCGTAGTGATACGACAAGGCTACTTTCAGGCATGTCATGCCTGTCCGGCACATGCGTCTCAGCGTCCAACATCGAACGGTCTGCTAGATGTTTCCGGTCTGTCGTGTACTTTTCCAGCCGCTATTGATTATTTTCTGCGCAGAGCGTCAAATCAAAGCACTGGGTCTTTTGGCGAGTCAGTTTCAAACACTAGTCATAGAGAAGCAGACGTACCCCGCATCATTCGTCACTTGGCCTATAGCAGTAACGTGTCCTGACAGACATGCATCGCGAATACAGATGAGTCCATAGAACCCGATATGTGGTATCAATTGGGAGCTGGGCCATACACAAATGATAAAGGGACCAGCATAGACAGACGGGCCACGGTGCCGAGACGAATTTTGACGGAGAGGAAGTGCTAAGATAAACATGAGCTCGATATATTTTCCAGACTGAAATGAGAATAATTATCCATGCCTACGCACCTTCACTGCTACATCTGCTGTGCCGGCTGTATGCTGGATGTTGTACATCGTCTCAGCGGGACACTCGAGTCGAAGTGTCGACTTAATGACAGTGGTCCGGATCCATCGACCGGGTGCACCCTCGCCCTCCTCCCACCTCCTCTCTCTTGACTCGAATTCAAGGTTGCCCGTGGACACCTTCATATAGGTGCCACCCTTCCGTTTAACGTTCCATGTCAGCTTCGATCCCTGAAGGCATATGTCGACGAGCTGGTAAAGGGCTAAGTTGACGTCGTCCTGCCGCAATTCGTGCGTGGGCCACGCATCCTTGCCCGAGTCGGATGACCCAGGCTCGCTCTTTGCGACGACACCCAACATGAACGGGACGTCTGTGCCGATCGGAAATATATGGTCCGGGAGTGCCAACTGAACGAGTCAATGACGAGGAAATGACACCGAAGGATGTTATGGCCAGCGATGGGAGGGGTCAGGGAATACTCACCAATGCTTCAACATATCCGCGTTTCCCCAGGCGCAGCATCCACGGAGGTGTTTGCTAGTCTCTGCCTGCTTCTAAGCTCCATCCCATCTGTTCTGGGCTGCCAACAAACTAGTATCCGCCTGCACGACCTGTGGCAACACAGTGATTGGGAGTGACACACGCTTGTTCCGCCGTAGTGCACCAGAGCGATACCCAATCAACTCAATTTCGTGAGTCATGGTGACGGAGCAGTTGGTCATGGTGACGGAGCGATTGGGCGTTATCGCCGACACAAAGGAGGGCGGTGCTGTGGGCAATACACGGGTATCGAACCCTCTCCGTAGGGAACCGGTCGCCTTCCCATCGTCTTGGTTCCACATTTCTGCAGTCTGGCAGAGGATGTTGATACACTTGAGTACTGGTCCTTGATAGAGACCAGCCCGGAGGTAAACACTGTCCAGACGACATAATTCCAGAGTCACGTAAGACTGAGAGTCTGCAGTACTCACATTCGCAAACAGGCAATCCATCTGTATTCAACCTTCTGCACACCACTGGCACGCAAGGCTGGAATGTCAAGCACTACAGTTCCTCGCACAATGTCTGCAACGCGGCATGTCGAGTTATCGACCAGTAACTGGATAGACGACGAAGGCATCCTGGAGAGCTGCCTCAGTGGCTCCAGTGCGGAGTCAGTGAAACGGTCCGTCTATATGTATTTATAGGTGAGAGAATGTAGAGGCGCGCACCTGTCAAGGCAAAGAAGTCAATCACTGTCCTGACGCATGAGGACGACATTGTACATTCACCGTGATGCCAGAGTTTGCGGTGCCTTCGGATTGTACGGGGTGCCCGAGCAGGAGAGGGATACAACAGCCAGAATCAGTCTCACCAGAACTACTCGTCTTCATTAGAACAGAGTAAAAAGAGCATCACCATACAATGCAAGGAGATGTGTTCGGCACCCGCACAAACGTGCAAGGCACTGAACCTTGTTCATATCCGAGAATGTTGGAACACCCCAACGTTCCTTTGACATTGAAAGGGGCCCACATAAGCATACGAGCCATCACCTACGCAGTCGGGTGCTCTGCCCTTTTGTCCTTCCTCGCCTGCTCATGATGCGTCAAGAACCATTGGACCGTCTCATCAAGAGCTACATAGACATAACACGGCGGATCAGCTTCCATTCTGAGCAACCTGGAAGAGCACGGACCTCCATCAAATGGAGTAGATTCGAAGTCGCCGATAAGGGACATCAGCTTCTTGTTGCTCGCGGGCTTGCGGAATTGCCCCTCGGCCTGCGTCGCGTCGAACACGTACTCGCCCTTGAAGTCCATCGCGCGCACGACTGCGTCTGCGAGCGTCTTGATGGAGATCTCTTGCTCTTCGCCGACGGAGAGGATGACGGGCTCGACGGAGTCGTACTCGCGGAGCTGCCAGATGAAGAGCTTCGCGAGGTCGCGGGAGTAGATGAACTGCCGGAGTGGCTTTCCTGTCCCACCGACAACGAAGGGCGTCCCGCTCCCTATGAAGTAGTGGTCACCCAGAGGTCAGAGCTATCGAGTGCCGCGACTCACGCTGGGCGAGGAAGCATCTGTGGATCAGTGCAGGAATGACGTGTGCAGACTCCAGCTCGCTGTAGCGTCGGATGAGCAAGACATTCAGTGGCTGACACGCAACGAGATACCGACAAGTTGTCATGTGGCCCAAAGATGCTCGTTGGGATTGCGGATGTGAAGTTGCAGCCGAACTGCTCGTTGTATGCGCTATGTTTTCCGTATATCCGGTGAGCCTCCCTCGCTGAAGCACTCGGGAGACGGTGCGCACCGGTTCTGAACGTCCACCAAGCGCTTCGCATGTGAGTACCCGAAGTTGCTTGGATGCGGCGGACCGAGGTGGATCTTGGACTCGTCTAGCGGGTAGGTAACTCTGTCGGGGAATACACATGTGGAGAGACAAGATATGACTTTCTGCACTCCGAATGCATGAGAGGTATGAAGAACGTTGTCATTGATCAGGATGTTGTCGCGCAGGAAGGTCAGCTACGATTAGGGTGCTTTATTGGTTGTGGCTGAGCAAAGGGAAATGACAAACGTTACGCTTCATGTTGATGTACACGCCCCCAACTGAGCCTGCATGAGATACACCGAGCGGAATACGGCTGTTCACCCACCAATTGCGGCTAGGTGGATGACATGTGTTGGCTTGTACCTCTCAAACAACACCCTCGTCTGAGCAGGATCTCTATCCACCAACCGTTGGTCAAAATCTTAACGAACGCGCAAGGGTTGCGCTCACCGTAGGTCCGCCTCCTTCGAGTTCACGAACACCCAACGCTCCCCGGAACGCTTGCCAAAGCGCGTCGCTTCTGGCTCAGTCTCCAGAACATGCTGGAGAGCCTTGCCTACCAAGCCCGTGCCTCCGGTAACGAGTATGACAGACATGTCTTCAGGAGGGTGTTTCAAGTCTACTGTTGATGCGCACACTCGGTCGAAAGATAAGTATCCCGGGAAGCTGCGCAGCATTGTATAGCAGCTAGTTAGGCGTCACAGCCTAGCTTATCTCGCCAGCTTTTGCCGCCAGCTTAGAATTCTTGCGAACGCGTACTAGTCACGCCCAGACGCAGGTGACGAACTGGAAGGTACGGCATTGGCAAGGTAGAGACCGCCGTGAGAGGTGGGTGAGGCTCCACCACATTGTCAGTCCCAGCGATACCCAGCACGCGGCAGCAAGACCTTCACCCAACCCAAGTCCACTTGATAGTCACAAATTGATATATTTTGTCCTCTCTGGGGCACGAGCACGTACTGTACATTCGTGGTTGGTGTTGGTCTGTTCCTGACCCAAGCCGAGCGCAAGTACTTAGTGCGTTGGCGAACAGACACATACAGTAGTTCGGGATGAGGTCGCGTCGCTCCCGAGAGGCATCTATAGCCGCAACGAAGCAGTCCAGTCGGTGCACAGTGGTGTTAAGGCGATGGCGAAGGAAGAGCAGCAGCTCGAGAAGCGCTCAGTGTGTAAGTAACAGTTTTTACTACTAGAATAACTTCACAATGAAGCGCTGGCTTTGTGACTTCACTTATCATCATTGTGACATTCATTACAACCATCCATAGACTCTACAAAAGCGCTAGCATAATCAGCCTCCCGTCCTCTCACCTCTTCCACCTTCACCTCCAGCCTGCTCAGATGTCCCAGTCCGTTATACTAGTCACAGGCGGAACTGGCCTCGTAGGCAGCGCTATCAAGCACATCATCGAGACCGAGCCCGCAGGCTCCCGCTTCGGGAAGAAAACCGGGGAGACATGGGTGTTCGCGAGCTCGCGTGAGGGCGATTTGAGGTGTGCTGAGCATCCGTGTGTATTTGAGAGATGTGATGAAGCTGAGTGAGGTGCGCACAGGGATCCTGAGCAGACCAAGAAGCTGTTCGAGAAGTACAAGCCGACCCACGTTATCCACTTGGCCGCGCTCGGTATGTTCAGTGTCTCATACTCATATCGCCCATGGCGGAAATTTCATAACAACGGAACGTAGTCGGTGGTCTCTTCAAGAACATGAAGTACAAGGTGCGCTACGATCGCCGAGCACACATGTTCGTGCACATCCGTCCTGACCTCCAGCCACCCGCCGCAGCTCACGTTCCTCCGCGATAACATCGTCATCAACGACAACGTCCTCCACACGGCACACGAAACCGGGATCAAGAAGGTCATATCCTGCCTCTCGACATGCGTCTTCCCGGACAAAGTCACCTACCCGCTCGATGAGACCAAGATCCACCTCGGCCTCCCGCACGAGAGCAACTTCGGGTATGCCCACGCGAAGCGGCTGGTCGACGTGCAGAACCAGTGCGTACTTCCCATGACGAGATGCGCCCCAGTAATGAAGCTGACCACGCTTCCGGGCAGCGCATACAAGGACCAGTTCGGCGACAACTTCACGAGCGCGATCCCGACGAACGTCTTCGGGCCGCACGACAACTTGTACGTCCCGCCCACTCACTGATAGAACTATCGTAGCACTCATGCTTGGGACCCTCAGCGACCTCGAAGGCTCACACGTCATCCCGGGGCTCATCCACAAGTGCTACCTCGCAAAGAGTGCGCACCATCTCCGCTCCTCGCTTCGGGGTGCTCATGCGTGCGTCTAGAGAACGGGACGCCGTTCGTCGTGCTCGGTACCGGCAAGCCGCTGCGGCAGTTCATATATTCGTACGACCTCGCGAAGCTGTTCATCTGGCAGCTGCGCGAGTACGACGACGTCGAGCCCGTCATCCTCTCCGGTGCGACACCCCTTGCCCCCTATCACCGAACCGTGTTGCTGATCGGATGGGCGGGCAGTCGGTGAGGACGAGGAGGTGTCGATCAAGCAGGTCGCGGACGCTATCGTGAAGGCGGTAGGTTTCACGGGCGAGTACACGTTCGACGCGACGAAGGCGGACGGGCAGTTCCGCAAGCCCGCGTCCAACAAGAACCTGCTCAGCCTCATGGGCGGCTTCGAATTCACGCCGTTCGAAAAGGGTGCGTCTGCCACACAGCTTCGCACCAGGTTACTCATGCCCGTGGTATGCCGCGCAGCACTCGACGAGACCGTGAAGTGGTTCCTCGCGAATTACGACAATGCACGGACGGGCTTGAATGGCCGGCCGACTGGGCATTAGTGGCTGGAGGCTTGAGTGTCGGTTGGGAATACATAGCATTCGGACTTTTGCTTTGCCACAAATGAAAATACCCGTGTACCGATCGTGATATCGATGCTACATACCTCCTCGACTGTGAACTTGCGGAAGATAGCAGTGAAGAGGCACAATACGGCATGCCACGCTTACTGCCTCCCGGATACAAATCCGTAGTTCACTGTTCTGATAAAGTGTTCAATTGAAAACGCGTGCGCTGAGCACGTGCGCTGCCCGCAGGCTTGAGTGTGCCAGTGATCAGCCTGAGGACCTTGAAGCTCCCAGTTCTGCTGCGCGCAGTGAGCACGACTCTTCTCCCGACCACCATCTTCGCGTTGCTCATCGCCTCCCCTTATCCTCCGCTGCACTGCTACTCGGGACATCTCAGCTACCCCTACTTAATCGAGATCCCGTCTGCCTCGTCCGCGCCTACTACCTCGCGCGCGGTTAGCAGAATCCGCTAATATATAGAGCAGACATCCATCTGACAACGTTAACCTCCAGCCAACGTAGCCTTTACTTCTACCACCATGTCCAACACCTCCCAGATCGCCGACGTCCCGACCCCATTCTCGCCCCTTTTGAAGCTCAACCTTCCTTCGCCGGAGGAGTACCGGAAGCGCAAGGTTGCTCTCATCTCTGGTGAGCATCGCAGGTCCTCTACTTGTCCTACGCCCATCTCAATCCCGCTCTTTACGCGCAGGTATCACCGGACAGGATGGGTCGTACTTGTGAGTCTCCTTACCACACACCTCCTTTCCCGTTCTCCTCGGTTTGCGTCTTGCACGACCAGTCGTGTGACGTGCGTCTTGGCTGCTTACCCCCTCGCGCCTCCCCCTGTTGCCGTCTGTCAAGCAGCCTGCCAGCGCAGCGGGCATTGGGCGGGCACGCGTACGCCATGCATGCTTGTGGAGCGCTGCTGCTGCGAGCGATCACGGCCATCTCGGTTATCCTGGCTTCCCGCCGCATCGCACTCGCGCTTTCTTCCGTGTCCGTCTCCCGCACGCCTGGGACATTGGAACAGGCACAGCTTCAGACTGGTCCCGCCGTACGCAGCAGTCGCTCAACATCGCACGGGCGCCCAGAGGCACGATTAGCGCACCGATCGTGGACTGGGCGTCATACCGGTCGTGCTGTGGCTGTTGTCAGTAGCTCTGCCATTCATATCTCAGACCTGAACCCGTGAAGGGTTGGCCATAGAGTTCAATGTTGCATTCGTTTCCTTCCCCAGGAACAAGGCTTTCGACAGGGAGGCCTGCTCTCCATTGAGCACCTGTGGTGTCTGGCCGTCGCTCACTACCACGAGGGCGCTCAGATGCACAGGCTTATGCCTGGCCATGTCCACAGGGGAGTTTGCAGTGTATGATTTGATGTCGTTTGTGGTATCTGTGAAGGCAAACGCTCACCTTTACTATGATCGCAGGACCGAGCTGCTGCTCTCGAAGGGCTACGAAGTGCACGGCATCATCCGGCGATCGTCTAGTTTCAACACCAGCCGCCTGCACCATCTATACGAAGACCAGCACGAGCGGCCGAACAAGTTCAAGCTGCACTATGGCGACCTGAGCGACAGCACGAACCTGGTGTACATCATCGCGCAAGTGCAGCCAACGGAGGTGTACAACCTCGGCGCGCAGTCGCACGTCAAGGTCTCGTTCGAGATGGCGGAGTACACGGGCGACGTCGACGGGCTGGGCACGCTGCGGCTGCTCGACGCGATCCGGACGTGCGGGCTCGAGCGGCACGTGCGCTTCTACCAGGCGTCGACGTCGGAGCTGTACGGCAAGGTCGTGGAGACGCCGCAGAGCGAGACGACGCCGTTCTACCCGCGGAGCCCGTACGGGGTCGCGAAGCTGTACGCGTTCTGGATCACGAAGAACTACCGCGAGGCGTACGGCATGTACGCGTGCAACGGGATCCTCTTCAACCACGAGAGCCCGCGCCGGGGCCGGACGTTCGTCACCCGCAAGATCTCGCGTGCGGCCGCGGACATCTCGCTCGGCAAGCAGTCGTGCCTCTACCTCGGCAACCTCGACGCCCAGCGTGACTGGGGCCATGGTGAGCTCCGACCCAATCTGGTAATGGGCTGCCGCTCATGACATCGGATATAGCCGCGGACTACGTCGAGGGCATGTGGCGCATGCTGCAGCAAGAGTCGCCGGAGGACTTTGTGCTCGCGACCGGCGAGATGCACCCTGTGCGCGAGTTCGTCGAGAAGTCGTTCTCGCTCCTCGGAATAACCATCAAGTGAGCCGGTTCCGCTCTGCGCCCGTACTCCGCTGACGGCGCTCCCGCAGGTGGCGCGGCCACGGTACCGAGGAAGAAGGCGTCGACGCAAAGTCGGGCAAGGTCGTCGTCAAGGTGGATTCGCGGTACTTCCGTCCCGCAGAGGTCGAGTGCGTACACCCCTCTTTGTTCGCACGATTGCCCGGCTGACTTACTCCCGCTCCATAGGCTCTTGCTCGGCAACCCCGCGAAGGCGGAGAAACTTCTTGGGTGGCGGCGCAAGGTCGATTTCGAATCGCTCGTGAAGGAGATGGTCGAGGCGGACCTCAAAGCGGCGAAGTCGCTCGTCGAGGACCAGAACTGAGCGTGCGGTGAATGTCGGAGGTTGATGCAAAATTGGATGGACATCACGAAACTACTTGATTCGAACACGACCGGAACTTGACTGCAGCGCGGTGTATACCACGTAGCGCGCGAGCTGTGTGTACGACAACCCTTTAATGCCGTTTAATGTCTCCCCGCTGGTGGCCCGAGGATGTGCGAGACGGTGTGTGGCCTGAGGGAGGCGACTTTCCTGGTCCAGCCTCATGTCTTCAAGATGCTTATTGCCCACTACATACTTGTGCGTATACAACGCCGGGTGAGCCATCGATTCGCGCTGGCGCATGTATTCTCACTCCTCCCCATCCCTGAGCAGCCGGCAGCCAATAACACTGTCTCCAGTACGTTATCTTTGCTTCCGGACTTCACATCGTCCTCTCGCGGGTGCCTTTATCTACCTCATGACCTCATCGAGCCCACCAACTATTATTACTACGCGTAGGTGATATTCCTTCGATAGCTTCGCTGAGCGGAGGGGCAAACAGGGCGCTGGCAGGGAACGGTGTCTCGATCGCGCAGGTATGTGCATGTTATTCCCTGTGCTGGATCGGATGACTAGCGAGTCGGTGGCTATCGCCTGCAGGTTGCTCGACGGTTTTCATTTGGCGTATGTTCTTGTAGACCACAGCATGTTCCTGCCTCAATATGGCTCATACGATGGCCTTCCACTACACAAGCGGGTGTCCTCCCGCGCAGGAGGTCGCCAAATGGAGTTTGTTGTCGAAGTGTGCCTGGACAGGATGGCGAAGCACTAGCACTCACGTTGACGCCACCGATTTGGTGGTGAGGGTGGCTGGCGTGAAGTAGTCGAATGACGGGTGGATGCAATTAAACCTTTAGGCGGAACTTCTGTCTGTGTGGATAGACCGTGAGCTCGTATACATAGCGGATGTGAGAGAGCTCGCAGGACCCCAGACTTGGGTCCTCCGCTCTACCAATTGGTGATACCGACGATACTACACTGGCCCAAGTACGCGCGTTATCCGAACCAGCTTTACCCACTTGGTGTGTTTGCCTAGCGTATTGCCTAATTGTTGGCTCGCGGCTGACGAGTTGAACAAAGCCATCCGTATCATACTCAGCGCTGGCGATGGAGACGATACCTATGTCTAGAGTGCTACCTCCGGGAAGTGGGGTTGCAGGCATCAGCCATGCTCAAGACGCTCACTGCCCGTTGTCTGAGCTCAAGGAATGCCAACGGCTCTTTGAGCGATGGAAGTCCGAAGTAGACAAAGCGCGGTACGCCATACTCGTGTACCGCCGTCCTTCAGACTGTCAGTGCTGATCAGAACTTACCTGCAGGTGCCATGGCAAGCGAGTGGAGCTTGAGGGCATCCTTGCGGCAGTATCAGTTCTGCAGGAAGCGACGGATGGTGTCGTCGTTCTCGCCGAAGAGACCGTCGAGCACCATCGGGAATTCTGTGACAGGATGGCCAACACGCTCCGCTCAGCCGCGCACCGATCCAACGGGGAGCTTTTCCGAGACGAGAACGTTGTCACAGCAGGCGAAGACGTGAGCCGCTCCTTCGCCAACTTCAGCAGCCATATCGACCAGCTCCAAGACGCGCTGCAAAATCTCGCTACATCCCTCACAGCACTCTCACTCACCGATGATGCGCAGCCAGAGGCACACACACATCACCACCATCTCATCCCGCATCCGCACCTACTGTCACACCTGCAGCAGGTCGGGAAGTCGATGACAAATCGTGAGGTCATCGCAGCGATCCTGGGCACGTCCATAAAGATTATGTTCGCGGTGATGGCTATCCTTGTCGCGGTGCACCCCGCGGTGCATTGCCTACTGGCAGTTATCGTCCCGCACGAGGACGACGTCGAGAAGTGGGTGGAAAAGGCCGTGCATGCCGTCAGCGAATGTCAGTATCCTTCGCCCCTCTACCTCCTCTTACCTGTCCCAGCGTGACTGACGTCGCGTAGTCTTCGACCACTGGAAGCACCACGCCTCGCACGGTACCGGGTCACAGCACCAGGTCGACGTCGCCGACACGCTCGCCCTCATCCGCGACAAGCTTCCCGCGCAGATCGGCGCCATCAAGCGCGAGCTCGAAGAATCGGGCGTCAAGATGGAGCGGGTGGCGCTAGAGGTGCAGTATGAGCTCCGGGAGCATAGCCTGCGCATCGAGCGGAATGACGCAGAGGCAGCAGCGCGGGTGTGGGAGGGCCTGCATGCGAGTCTTGCACCAAAGACGGGGCACAAAGAGCGTGTGGGGCCGCACTGGCCTCATTGGCCCAGGCTGATTGGGCACGGGCACTCAGATGTGCATTCTCATTGATCAGCGAACCTAGTCATGCCTTGCGTTTTATTCTAGATCATAGAATGCCGATATTGTTTTCAGGCTTGATGCTGATACGTTGTTACTTGGTCAGGATTGTGTCGCGTCCGGCATGTTTCATTGTGATACTTGAGCCCTTACCTTTAAGGGCCCAGCAGTATGATGCACTCCCCGGACTCCACCCTCCGAATCATCCAAACCTGTGACAACCATGACAAACTAAGTGGTCAGCCTGGATGAAACTACGAATCCACGACTTCGGAAGACGCACCGGGCACGACACCACAACGGCCAGCCTCTCGCCGCTTCGCTGACTCATGAAACTCACTGCATGTCAAGTGCGAGGCAGGATACGCAAGTACTGTACGTCCGCGCTTACCGTGTACGTATGGTCCCTGGATGCAGAACGCAGACTCCCGGGGAGCCTCCGCGGAGTAAGGAAATGTGCTATGCAGCCTGTAGGCGATGAGAGGCCTGTGTCCTGCGGAACAACCATCAGCTTGCGTCTGACAGCAAGCGTCCTCGCATCCTACTACGCAGTCAAGAGAGATAAATATGTGCATATGTGATTCGGTCCGGGCTATGAGTCCGATCAAAGGTGGGGTACAAGGTGGAGAACCAGGTGGCTCAGCCTTACATTGTGTCAGGGAGGGTCATGATATGTGGTCACGGTTATGCGGATTGGTGTAGTTGCTGTGCTCCTTCGTGCGCCACAGGCTACTCAGAGCGGACACACTAGAACACAACGAAACCTAAATGAAAATAAAAAGGCACCACGCATACCAAAATGCCCAAATTCGAGTCACCTCATCTCCTACGTCCGCCTGAGCAATCCCCAAACATTCAGCTTGGGAACTCTGACGAAACGCTACACTGATTGCGGAGACGCACCGGAGAATGGGTGACTGGCCCGAGCATCGACGCTTGACTGCATTGTCTCGTCCGCTGAAACCCAAACTGCCATTGGGCCGAGTCATCTGGGCTCCCAATCTGAGGCAAGGCTCTTGCCGTGCCGAGTTTCTACCGGTGTAGCTCGCGTCAGGCAAAGCCATAGACGGCAGCTGGATATGCAGTGCGTGGCTTACATCACCCATGATGCGAACGTACATGTATGAGGACTTGCCATATACGCATGGTCTTCGTTCCCATACTTATCCTGAATGTTCATCAATACTCATGAGATCGCTGCGGTCTGCGGACATGGCACACAGCCCGCGTACCTGTACAAGGAGGATGTTGTTAGCATCAGTCACTACAACACGTTCACTCGCAGACTCACAGGGAGTACAGTTCAAAGTCTTTTCTATGGCATATTATCTGATTATACGGTAGGGTACAGGAGAGCCCGCATGAAGGAAAGACGGAGGGGTGATATTTACGAATAAGTGTAACGTGATGTCATGACGATACGAGAGGAACCATGATGCGGACTATGATATAGTACACATGTTTCAGAGGACATGGACAGAGGCAAGGGTCCGACAAACAACGGGGATCATGAAACAAAACAGGAACAATTGTCAAGAAAGAGCGCATGAGCGCGCCGACGCAGTTGAATGCAGACGGAGACGGGAGTCGGACCGATTAGCTTGCATGTATATGTGTTCGTGAGTCCTCCCCCTGGCCTCGAGGCAGGCCTCAAGACGGGCCACGGTCGGGCGAGCCATTTTCGTCTCCACACATCAGCCATCATACCCATCCCATTCGGTCGACCTCATGGGCTCGTCCTGCTCCTGCCAGGAGGCCGGCACTGCGAGTGGGTTGCGCGGCCACGAGAGCGTGAGCATACCCTCCACGAGTGACGCGCGTACATGCCCGACCTATCCACGCCCCAAGGTGAGTCATCATCGGGTAAAAAGCAGCAAACAGACGACGACGACGTACCTGCGTGCCCAGCGGAAGCGCAACACGCCTCTCAAACATGCCGTATTTGATCTCCTGTGTCGTATACCCGTGCGGCAGCTCTGGGTATACCACCTCGGCCGTGGCGGGCTCCGCCGATCGTGTGCGAACGAGGGCATTCCGGGCTGAGGCGGTGTTCTGGTCTGGGTTGGGGCTCACGGCGAGGCTGCGACTGGGCGAGTGTGCGAGCGAGCGGAAGCGACGTTCGCCCTGCACGACGAGCTCCTCATTCTCAATGCGCACGGACAAATCTTCCTGCTTCAAGCCCGGCAATTCGAGTGTGGCCACGATATACGAACTTGCGGGATCATCGCAGAGGTCCATGCTAGAGAGTGGTAATGTTCAGATGGCATATGATAGCAAGGGTTAACAAATACTCACCGAGGCCGAAGCGTGCGGTCGGTGGATGGACCAGCAGCAGGCTGCCGAGAGCGGTGGCGCAGAAGCTGCACGAAAGTTCGGGCCAAAATGCGGTCAAGCACACGAAAATTGCGCTCTTGATTATGGTCGCTTGAAAGCTGCATTCTGGCCATCTTGAGTGAGGAAACGCGGGTCATCGGGGTCTTAAATAGGTAAAAGAATAAGAGGGGAGAGGATTGTGTGCGAGCGAGGACAACAGGGGGACTGGGCGTCGCCACCAGAACGCTTTCGGAGCCTTATATACCCCCGGTGACTCGGTGTCGGAGGCCCAGCCGGAATAGGTGGAGAGTCAGAGACAAAGGCTCCATGAGTCAATCCCGACGCGGTAGTCATGCTCCGGACATGAGAGTGCAAGAGTAATGCAGTGTGTCGCAGCACCTGCCATGGCGGAAGAGAGCCTCGCGGCGGCGAATGGGAGCGCCGCCACGTGTCGAGGCAGGGCGGGGCGGCGGTGCGATGCGCCGCGGTCGAATGGCTGTGCACGATTTTGACTGCCTTCCGCTGTCCTCCAGAGCCGTCTAATGCACGGTAGATGCTTCCCAATACACCTCGGTATGCTAGAGTCATGCACAGTCAAACCCAGAGTCGTTCATTTGCACCAAGCTGTAAGCATCGGTCGCGCAGGCAGGAGGTGGTGGGAAGGCTAGGACGGGTTGGTCGTCGGCTTAGTAATCCGGTCCTGCCTTCTTCGACCGAGGTCGGATTTGACGCGCCATCCTTCGCCGAGTCGCCGACCGACACGGCCACCGTGGCTGTGCGGCGAGCCTGTGGGGCCGTGTGTCCTCGTGTCCTCTCCCCGCCCCGACGCACTGACGTCACAGTGTGAGGATGATCCTTGGACTGTCCTCCAAATCCGGCGAGAAGGCCATGAGTTAGCTCAGTAGAGTGATGTACTGGCCGCTGGGGTCTTTCCAATGCCGGATGACCATGCGACTGTCGACATCCCCGGTTGACAGCGGGTTGAATACCATGTGCAGCGACTACTGTCATGTATAAGTACTTGGATGCAAGTGAGTACTTCCCAGTGGGAGCAGAGATCGAATACTTAGCATGAAGCCTTGGATCCGGGTGGAGAGATGACCAAGCCACGCGGAGGGAGGACAGGAATCGATAGATCTGAGGCGGTTACAGCCTCCCTTATATACGCTGCCCAACTCTCTGAAGGTGCAGCGGAGTTCGAAACCTAGGGTGTAAGTGTAGAGTGTGTCAAACCAAAAGAGGCAAGCATCATACCCTGAAAGGAAAGCAATACGTCACCAGACTTGAACGCAACGTCACGCACGCGAGTGATGACGTGCGTGCAGTTGCAACGTCGGTGCAGTTAAGAAGTCGCAGGAATATATACCTTTCAATGTAATTCAGTTCGCTATGTCTGCTACATAATACTAATCAAGTCATATAGCAGGGGGAAGCCATGGTTCCCCTGGGCCAATACTATGCCAGTAGTCTACCAAGTCGGGGTACGTCTATGATAGACTTGTTCTTAAATACATAAGCGACGAAGACGGGATTTAATCAAGCAATCTCAGCCCATTTTACGCGCAGATTAAGTTGAGGGGGCTCGTGCTCGCGTCCTCGTATCCTGGGCTTGATGGTGTCGCTCGTCTGGCGATAGAAGTCGTATACGTCCTCGACATCCTCAATGACAAACCGTTGTATGACCGTTGCCAGAACGATCTAACATCTGTATTAGCGTAGGCGGACACTACCGAAGATGTGCTGCTTACCTTGAACTCAGCCGTAGCTATACAGGATTATATCATCGAATCAATCAGGGCCGCAGTCCAGGGGCCACGCTGGCTTACCGAAGTACCTTCCGAGACAAGTCTTAGGGCTAGTTGGTTCGGACATTCCAGTTAGACAACGCCCCCGAGAGCAAGAAGGTGGCTTAATCACCCATCACCGAATGTCAGCAAATGCCCAGGCGCCTTGATCATCCTCACCGCCTCCGGTAGTTTCTCTTCCTCGCCCAGCCACCGCTCCGGCTTGAACTCATCTACGTCCTCACCCCAAATCGCAGGGTCTGCATGGATCCCATCACGCACGGGCACATTCACGACCTGCCCCGGTTCCACCGCAACGCTCGTCGCCCCGGTGGATTTGACCGGGAACGCGAGTGGGATCGTGCTGGGTGCGACCGCGGCGCGCGTGATGGTCAGCAGGACTGCCTTGGTACGGAAGGTTTCGCGCGTGACTGCGTCAAGGTAGGGCAGCGCCGCGGTGTCCGTGAGGTCGTCGTAGGTCAGTGAGCAATTTTCAGTTGAGGTCAAGGTGCTGAGCTCTGTGCGGAGTGCGTCTTGGATGGAAGGCTTCTTAGCGAGTTCGTAGAGACATTCCTGCGTGCGCGAGGTGTTATCAGCATGCATATGCACGTCTCAATCGGAGAGAGTATGGGTCACCGCTAGTATGTTTGCCGTGGTCTCATACCCCGCGAATATGACAGCGCACATCTGCGGGGGGTGTAAGCTCATCGCTTTACTGTAAGAGTGCAAGGGCTACTCACGTTAGCAATAGCCGTGTCACGGTTCATCGGCTCGCCGGTGATCATCTTGCTCTTGCCTACGCACCAGACCAACTCAGAAATCCCAACAAGTCAAAGCTGTAAAGCACCTACCCATCGCATCCAACAGCTTCGAATGCATCCCTCCCTCCGACCCCCCACTCTCCTGCCAGATCCTGTCCGCGATCTTGCCCAACTCCGTCCGCAACATCACTGTCCAGTCGCGCATCGGGCTCGGCACCTTGTACAGTATCGGGAACGTGTCGACGAGCGATTCCGCGATGAGCGTGAGCGCGTTGGAGGGCACGTCTGCGATCTTCGCGATCATGGCGGGGATATGCGGGTCGGCGGAGAGCGTGTAGGAGAAGGTCGTTTGACTGATCGCGTCGATGCTGCAGGGCAGCGAAATCAGCAGGAGAGGGCGAAAGGGCGGGAGGGACGGACGCGACACGTTGCATCTTGCTCGTCATCTCGGAGAGGATGCCGGCGGGTCCTGCTTGTTGTAGTTCGTCTTCCCACTCTTTCGCGAGCTAGGTGGGGTCTGTATTGGTAAGGAGATGGAAATCAGACAAAGCTCCACCCACCCGTTCAGCGAGGTCGAAGAGAACGTGTGCTACCTCGCGCACATTGGTTGGCCTGTGGGAAGGTCAGTCGTAGAGTAAAACCCAGACAATATGTGCGCTCACGAGAAGGCAGTGTTGAGTACAGCTCTTTGCCTTCAATGATGTTCACCTAGTGCAGCAATGGGCCTAGTTACGAGCACACCGAGCACAGTCCTGATTAACTTCAGCATTGAATACGCCGTCGCCGAACTGCACACTGGATGAGCAAGAGTCTCGAAAGCAGACATGGCCGATTGACGTACGAACTCTTCCAGTGCTACGCGGTCTGAGTAGCTTCTCTGAAAGTCGGGCGAGTTCAGAACATAAGCGGCGCCTTTCGGGTCGCCCACAACTAGCTCAGATACCTCAAAACATGCAGGGAACAAGGTTACAGGGGCACTGATATATCACACGGTACTCACCCCGAATGGTCCGCGTAGCTTATATGTCTGGCCGTAAGTACGCGTCCACTCCTTGAATGGGGTGCCGATCGGCTTCGGCGAGAGGTCATAGACGTATCCGAGGAACCAATTTGAAGGCGTGGGTCCCGGAATGTCTTTGAGAGTATGCAAGCGCAGAAGCCTGTGCAGAACAAAGATGACGGCGAGCGCAAAGAGAATGCCTACAAGTGCCATCGTGACGGCGTTGAGAACAATGGTCGTCGGTCCGCGGGTCCAGGGGCTCGTACCGCTGGCATACGAATACCTGTAGGAAGTCAGTATATATATAAGGCCGATGATTGCTAGCTTCGAATTCTGCTAGTCTCACTTCTTCCACGGAGTGATGTAGCCCCGGTCACTGCACTTAGGTTTCATGGCACAGCACCCAGCGTCCACGCCGCCCTATGACATGTAACTTACCGTCGTCATATTTCGTTCCGGTCACAACATGCACACACAGTCGTGGAACGCCCTTCTGGGGCTTGACCCCAGGTTATAAATGAATACCAGCCTCAGTGAGGCGACCGCTGCTAGGGAAGCAAACTCAATCAGTACCAATCCCAGCTAAGTTACTAGGAAGCAAACAGGTTATTAGCTAGTCTCACCCTGCGATTCAAGAGATTCAAAGTGACACCCATAGCTGCTACCTAGAGAAGAGTAGCAGAGGCAGAATAGGTGCGTTAAAAGTTGGAGCTCCGGTTGGAGGCAGTAGTAGAGGCGCCCTGAGGTGGCAGTGGCGGAAACCCTCGGCCGCGAATCGGTCTTATGTAACATCTCGACCTGGGTTGCCGCCACAACGGTCACAGCCATGTCACGATGGAACCGACCCTCCACATGCGCCAAAACCCTCATGTTCTCTGTGAGTGAGATACGAGCGTTGTTAACCCGTGGCTTCGCCACGGACTAACAGGGCAATTTATTATTCAGTGCTTTGGCATGCCAGGAGGCCCCGGGCAACTCCCCTGGGAGTACGGCCGCTCGGACCCTCGAAATCAGCCAAAATAATGCTATTTTTCGGGGCAATATAATGCTATCCTGGACAGGGTTCGTCACGTGTCACGCGCTTGTCACACTACGTCACGGGCCTGTCACTCACTGAATACGACCATTATGGTGTGTACTTCGTGGATGTTCATAGGTACGAATGTCATCTTCTGATGCTTTGGCTTTTGCCCGGCATTCAGGTTTAGCCATAAAAGAGCCACTACTACTGTTCTGCATCAAAACTTCTGAGTCACAGAGCAACCTGACATGAGTAGTGGTACTACTAAGTATATCTTGAAGCTTGACTTGTCTTCGGTGCATGGAGCATTCCGCGCCGGCGTAGTCCAACTTGAACAGTGCCCCAGAGTTCTCATGTCTATGCTCTGGGCCCTCGTCGTCGTT
>KE504148.1:169623-187852 GCA_000344655.2 Fomitopsis schrenkii
AAACCGGCACTGTCCGGCAGCGGCGAAGTTCGAAAAGACAAACAAAATAACATTGTTCATACTACTATTGGGACATCATATGGCGAAAATGGCCTTCATTGATGGTGCTTACCCCTCATATTGTGCTGCAGAATCAACATACGAAAGACACGGTTTTTGGTCAACTTCTGGTGGCTGAAGGTTAGATCAAGCGACCCCGATAATATTAATAATGCTATCATGGACAAAGGTCAGCCCGATTTTGGGTCCAAAATAATGCTATTTTGGCCGTACTCCCAGGGGAGTTGCCCGGGGCCTATGCCAGGCCTGCGGCTTCGCCGCAGATCTGGCAGCAGTTTAATAATTCAGTGCTTCATGCTATTCTTGATATTGCATGCTAATGGCTGGCATGCAGTGATGGGCTACCGGGGAACTTTGTTCTCCTTCCAATGCTTCAGCAAGCTAGACCCGGGCTTCGTCATTGGTCTGGCGGCAGTTTTGTTTTCATTATAACAATGTTTTAGTGCTCCTGCGGCGTCTGGGATACTTGATGTGGAGCTCGAAGTATACTCCCGTTTTGGTAGGCTGCCGCGCGGCATGAGTGGCTGAAAGCTGCCCAATGTTAGACAAACCACGGGAGAGGTCTGCAATGCTTACAGCTCCAGCAAGAGCTATTTATACTCCATATTACCATAATCTCATAGAGTTGAGTACCACTGTACTCGGTCTGTCTCCCATCGCTGGACCACCGATTGAACCTACAGAAGTTCAGCCACCCGTGGCACGCAGCAGCATACCAAAACGGGGGCTAGCTTTGGGCCCGTGTCGTCCCGGATGTTTTCAAGGCATTTCACATGCATACACCTGAAAGCATTGGAAGGGAAAAATTTCCCCGTCAGCCCGCGATGTTCGAGCAAATGCAAGCCGTTTTCGAGGAAGGTCGCATAGGCGCCGGAGCCGGTAGAGTGGTCCGGCGAAGATCGAGAAAGCGCCTGAGCCAGGAGAGCGGTAAGGATTCCGCGCACATGGTTTGCCACGCGGCCAACGTGCGCTCCATGTGGCTTTCTCGTGGCCTTACGCGCGCCACATCGACCCCGACGTCCCATTCTTTTATGATGTTGCGTGCCACATGCGACTACGCCCATAAGAAGAAAATTGTGCCAAGACATATATCAGGAGAACGATATCTGCCTGATTTGGTAATCACGCATTGGCACTCGCATCCTCATGAAGTGTTGTAGCTGCAAACACCGCGCCGTACAAGACAGTTTTTAGGCAGAAAATTATGATGAATGAGACTAGAGATGTGTGTTCGAGAACAAAATAGGGCATCATATGAGAAAACACCGTAGGGGGGGTGATTATGTAATCACTGTGCACCGTTGAAGTAGTGTAAAACTTACTGTATCTATACTCTGAGAAATACGTATCAGTAGAGCTAGAAATTATCAGACCATAAGTACATCTCAAAATATCCTATGTACATGAGGCATTTGAAGCTCATCCGAGGTGTCACGCGCGTCACCGTGTGGCTGCCTCAGTGGCAACAGCTGCGCGGCGGTTGCCGAGAACCGCCAACGCCTCCGAGCGCCTCCGACCTCCAGCCACCAAAGCTCCAGCTGGAGCTTCAACTTTGAAACGCACCTGATGTGGCGCGCGAGCGCGACAACCATTATGCAAACGAGTGCAATCTATGAAGCCAGGGAAACCTTGGTGGAAACACCACAATAGAGCTGAAGGTCCTCGTGGCCCCTGAGGCCTGAGGCCCAGTGATGATCGACTCGGACTCGAACGTACCGCTTGCAGTCGGGACTAGCCTGATTGAGCGTGAGTCACTGATTTTGCATCCGGACCACGGCCATCGCCAACAGACGAGCCGTTCGCAACCAAAGGGCCCTATTGTCGCAAAACGCACTCGAATCTCATCTGTTGTCTTTGGTACATTCTCTCTAAAGCGGTGAGTAATAGCATTTTTTCTGAGCCGTTTCAGTAAGACTCACGCGTGATTGACGACGACTGTGGCAATCTGATCGGTGTAGGCAAATTTGAGCACAAGAGCGTTCACTCCCTACCAAACCGTAGCGCGTGGCTATTTCTCAGGTCAATGGATGCGTAGGTGTCTTTCGAAGATGCAATGATGAAGGTGACATGATGCGTATTCTATAAGCTCTCAAATGTGCAGGTCGCCAGTCGTGCCGATGGTCGCTGAGGAATCTCTGATTATGATTCCGTCTCGACCGCCCGACTCATCCGCTGCACACGAAGACCTATGGCGAGACATTCTGAGACAAGCCGGGGCCATCCGTCAGCTGAAGCACAAATGGAATACTCTCGCTGCGACATCTAGGCTTCCAGATGAGGTGCTGGCCAGGGTCTTCGTGGAACTCAACCTCTCCTATCACTCTGACCAGCTGCAGTGGCGTTCCGTCGATCGCTACCAGTGGATCACCGTATGTCAAGTATGTTCGCATTGGCGTAGTGTCGCCTTGAGCACCCAGAGGCTCTGGAGGGACATCACCGTGACGCGCTCGATGGACTGGATGCGCTCGATGCTCGCGCGGTCCCATCATGCACTTTTGCACGTGCAAGTCGGGGTCACCAATGCTTTGGTCGAACCTACTCGACTCATCCTGCGAGAACTTGCGCGCATCGAGGAGTTAGTCATTGGTGTCTCAGCCGAAACCTTCGACATCCTGTCTGCTATGGATGCCCCTGCCCCCCTTCTCCGGTCTCTGACCATCGAGGCACTCTGCCAAAGAACGCCCCGACCTGGGCTCCAGCTACCGCCTCTCCAGGTCTTGGCATATTCCGTCGCGAAACTGGAACAATTCAACCTGCTAAATTGTCATTTGCCATGGAGTTTCCCCGTGCGCTCCACGTCATCCACGTCACTCACACACCTCAAGATCGTCGGGACAGGCGAGGATCGACCTCCCATGATCCACGTCATCAGAACCCTCGCTTGCTTGAAGCATCTGGAGTCGCTCGACCTTGCGGGAATACGGCCCACCTTTACAGCGGACGCTACCTTGATTGCATCTACCATCGCCGCGCTTCCTCGCCTGAAGCGTCTCCGCCTCGAAGGCACAGCCGTGGAGTGCTCAGACATGCTCAACCGCCTCTCGTTCCCGAGCACCGTGTACCTCACTTTAGAGTGCACGTCGGCAACAGGGATAGGCGACCTCGTAGCTTGCATCCAAGCTAAAGTACCCGTCATCAAGCAGCCCCATACAATAGCGTTCGAGGATGACTTCGCGGAGTCAAAGACCCATGTGCGCCTCTCCGCGGACGATGGGCCAATTATCTGCGCTACCTTCCCCCTCATAATCACCTTTACGGGCAGCTCCTCCCCTTCTACCGCCTCGCCTGCTTGGCGGACTCCCGTCGCATTCTGCTCCCATATCTCGCTCGCCAGCGTACGGATCATACACCTGTCAGGAATTCTCCCACCTAGCTACGACGACGACGAGGCACACGAGTGGATGCAGGTGTTCAGCGAGATGGACGCTCTGGAAGTCATCAGCGCCGAGGGCCTCGCCGCGTATCGCATTCCCTACATACTCAAGGTGGCCATGACGGACGGCGGTCCACCGTGTGTACAGAAAGTACGACGTCTCGAGCTCGAAGACGTTGTATTCAGCACATCGGAGAGGTTCGAGCGCGGAGAACCTGGTGCGTTCACGGAAGATCTGGTGCAGAGTCTAGCGGCACGCTCGCGAAACGCTCCGCAACTGGAGACCATCACTATCAGGCGATCCAAGTATGTGGATAGTTGCTGCGTCGAGCTGCTGGAGAGGTTTGTGAGAAAAGTTGAATGGGATGGGATAGTCAACGCAGAACCAGGGGACGAAGATTATAATATCGATTATTTCTGACTTGAATTCGCGATCTCGTAATAATTTCTTATACGCAATTACCTCAGTATATGTCGAAGTTACGAGTTACGAGTGTACTTATTGCGAACGCCGATTACAACAGCCCAAGACTTACATAGAACGTTAGCCCTCGGAGCTAACGTCTACACTACTTATATAGCACTAGCTATGTTGAAGTCGTTCTTTCTACAAACCCAATATCTGACCACTCTGCCGCTCTCACATCCTGTGACGTGCTGGCAGCAGTTGCTAGGGCATGCACAGCTCACAGTCCCACCCGGAAGGCACCCCGGTCAGACCAAGTCAAAAGCCGCGGATCCTCCGCTGAGTCGTCAACAAACGCATTGCCATAATCATCTCATCGCCTACTCCTCGTCGCCCCGTACTGCATGCAGTTTCTCACTGAACGCCGTCTCTCTGTGTACGCTGACGAAACATGTATACAATAGCGGGAAGAAGAGACAAATGGTAGGTCTCGCCGGGCGAGTCGCGCAAGAATCTTATCACAGGCGGGCCGGCACGATCACGAAGGCACCACCGGATGCCTCAGATGGATTTCTGCGATTATTCAGCTCTCCGCGGGGACCCTGTATTCGCAATGTCGAGTGCGCCGTACACAGTCTGACCATGTCCGTAAACAGAGTGAACGCGCTCACGTAGTAAGCAGGTGACGGCAGTGGAACCCTTCAGATGACAAACATCGCTGGCTCACAGCTATTTGTAGCCAGCCTGCTCGGTATCAAGCATCGTGAAGGATGTGCGCGGATATGAGGAGGCGTTCGACCTCCGCAAAGCGGATAAGTTTGCTGAGGAGTTGCTGCGTACATGGCAGCGGCGCAACGAGCAAGGCTTGCACGAGGGCTTCCCGGCGCCTTTGTGGCCGGTAGACAGACTGAGACGGTACAGGAGCCCTGCTCCAGTGCGCGTCATTCCAGGACCACGAGAAATTGTGGACGAGGATGGGGCCCCCTCCCCCCGCGTGCTTCGCAGGCGGAGGAGGAAGGGCTAATCGCTGTGCATCCAGACTGGGACCGGGAGGAGCCTCACGCGGGGTTCATTCCGGCTCTGGATCGGTTGTTAGACGCCGCAATGTGGGAGCGGGCAGAGGTGGATATTAATCCGCGGAGCGCGCTTTACATGGGATAATGCCCCGAGAGCAGGGAACTAGATCTTATGATATGGACAACTCTACATGTATCGTAGATACGGAGTCTAAACACGTGGAATAAAATAAATAAATAAATCAAGCATCGTGAAGATGGCTGCTGACCTCCCTCCCTTCAACACTTCTCTCGCGTACCAGAGTACGGCCTCGCCTAACCCGCAGTGGTCCTATGGCAAGAAGATCGGTGACACCCCCACGGGGAAGGCGTGGACCGAAGGAGATAAGGAAGGCTGGAAATTAGTGGACACCGCCAGCGAAGACAAGCTGTGAGTTTCGCATTATCGTCGCCCAGCCGTAATATTGATGGGCAGGAAAGTGTTGCTTGTTGCTGAGACCATATAGGTCTCCCACCACCCGCCTGTCGTCTCCATCAGTTGTAGCAACAACGGACCCCGGGGCCTGAAGGATACCCCAGCCAATATCAAAGCCACAAAGGGCTTCACTGTGAACATTATCAGCGAGCCTTTCATCGAAGGAGCGAACTCCACTGCGATAGACGCACCGGAGGACGTGAGCGAGTGGCCGATCAGTGGCCTCACAAAGGAAAAGAGTGTAAGCGTCGCACCAACGCGTACGGATCTCGATGTAGGATATTGACGGCATGGTTCCGCGCTCGCGTAGGTTCATGTCAAGCCCGCGCGCGTCAAGGAGAGCGCATTCAGCATGGAGTGCGAGGTCCGTTCAGGGTCATAAGCCAATGGCGCATCGATTTTTTGGCCTTGATGCTCACTGCGCCCACAGCTCTTCCAAGTTATCGACATCACCGACCCGGTGAGCGGTGCGCAAACAACGACACTTATCCTCGGACTCGTCAAGTACATCCACGTTCGAAAAGACGTGCTCAACGAACGCGGGAACGTCGACCCCGGCAAGCTGAAACCCGTCTCGCGTCTGGGTGACATCTCCTATGCGCGCGTCGGCGATGGGTTCAGGCTCGCCAGGCCGGGTTGGGCTAACGAGCAGGAGAACATACGAAAGGCTGTAGAGAACACGTGAACTATCATGCACTCTACAGTTCTGAGTCAGATCTCGCTCATTGGAGATCTTCACTCGGCTCAGACTGTTTAGTACGCCCAGTCCGCATCTTGGAGTTCTATCAGAAAGAGTATGATTAGAATTTATATTGCAGTGAAAAACCCTTTGAAGTGTATGACTGCTCACAGCCTAGGTCAATAATCGACCGATCTAACCATGCACATGTGCTCACGGCCGCGTAGTACCCGCGAATGCACGGAGCACACTCCTCACCGCAGGGATCCCCTGACGAGCAGGCTATCTTACGCAGTGTAGCGGGACGCTGTCTTACCTGGTTGGGTTGCTGTGAGGCTTGATGCACACAAAGTTGCTTGTAGGCGACTTGGGATTGAGCTACGCTACAGGGGTCCTTATATACATGTAGGAGACCGTATGACTAAGCTACTGTATAGTACCAATCCCGATGCATGTGATTCTATCTACAATGCATGTGATACTCCTGTTACCCGGAGTGCCGGTGTGTGAACTCGGCTGCCTTATTAGGCGCCCTCTATTGTTCAACATCCCCGCTCTTCCGTATGTCCTGAGGGCAACCGGCGTCTTCTTAGATGGTGGTGCCCTGCGTCGCGGAACTTGCGCAACGCAGAGGAGCGCATCGCCCACCTCGAAGCGCAGCTGAAACGCGAGCAGCAGGAGAGCCCGGGGAGGGCGATGCTCGCGGGCATCAGCGGTGTGCTGCAAGTCTCCGAGACGAGACACACCCTACGTTACGTCAACGGTCTCGTCCACTTCGCCGTCGCGGGCACGGCGGGAAGCGGCAAGTCGTCGCTGATCAACTCGAGCCGCGGCCTCCGGGCGAGCGACCTGGGGCGGCCGCTAGCGCTGTCCGAGACAACGACGACGGTGGTGCGCTACGAAGACCCGGACCTGGCCAACAACCCCTACGTGTGGTATGACATCCCGGGCGTAGGCACGCTGAACCAGCCCGAGGCGGGGTATTTCCTCGACCAAGGCCTCTTCATATTTGACTGCATCATCATTATATTCGACGCGCGCTTCACTTCGGCGGACATTGCCATCTTGCATTGCTGCAAGACGCTGCACATCCCGGCCTACATTGTGCGCTCGAAGGCGCTGATGCATATCCGGAACATGGTGGAGGATATGATAGGCAGGGGGAGCACGACCGGCGATTGGCAGATTTACTGGCGGCAAGCACGAGCAAAGTTTGTGATGGAGACCCAGGCGACCGTGAACGATAACCTGAAGGCGGCAGGGCTTGAGGAACAGCGCCTCTACGTCGTGGACAAACAGACGATGTTGCAATTCGTCAGCGAAGAAGATCCTGGGGACAACCTGCTCCACGAGCGCGAGTTGCTATATGATGTGCTCAATGAGATAAAGCGTGGACGGGAGGCACACTGAGTATAAGGCGGGCTTTCCAATGTAACTTATTCAAGCTACATCCTGACGTTACAACACTACCTTTGGCATCTTGTAGTCTGCACAATGCCGGGGCCCGGGGTCGTTCAGCGACCGACCGCAGCGTGCAGAAAACCCCTTCAAGGCTTTTCCTAGCCTCGTCAACTGATCGAACGTTTTAACGAGTGGAGTGCGTAGACTTACCTCTTACATATGCATACAAAGAGACCTAGCAGCTGGTTTCAGTGGCCGCTGAATACCCTATGGTTGAGGATATGGCCTGTTCAATTGATCGTTTCTCAGTCCTTGGATGAGTACTCTGGTGGTATGCACACTAGATCGCAGAGCACACGGTGAGCCGTTCTAAGTAGATGCGCATACAGAGGAACGACATAGACACGTACCCATAGAGCTGTCGGTCGACGCAAAAACCTGGCAGTTGCGCGCGTAATTATCAGATTTGTGGTGGTCCGTTGATCGCACCAAACATCGCAAAGATGAGCGCCGCGCAGTGACAGCACCATTGCGGGCAGGAGCATGTTGTACACACCCATCGGTCCGCGACGAACATAATCACAAACCGGCCGAGCGTGCTACCTGCGTTGAGGATTGCAAGCTGCCGATGCAGCCGGGTGTATATGAGCCTTAATGCGGGGAGGGAAACGACGGCGCAACGTACGGCGGCTCAACGACTCAACAACTCTGGACATAATCTCTTGGGGAGTTGTGCGTGAGATATCGATACGATTCCAACCTTTTCTCAATACAGGGGAGGCCAACTACAGCATCATGCATCCGTACCGCGGGACAAAATACAACTTGAATTGCACTCTTCCTCTTCGCATCTCACAGCTCTTCACCGCGTTGTCAACCTCCGATGGCCCGCATGGACCAGTAACCTTGCAGACACTCCCCTACAGTACTTGTAGACTTAATAGTTGCCTACAAGGATCGACCGGGTTCCCGGCGTGTAGCAATACCCGTTGTCAAGATGCGTCCCGCACGTCGAGAGGTCATGGCAGCTACCCCCGCATCTACAGATATACGTCCGTGATTGAGCACAGTTCTCCGAATCCTGAATAGTACCGTGCACCTACCCTTTACGGTCGCAGAACCCGACATCGTGGGTGGCAGCGAGGCAAGTCGTGTCCGGTGCATTGAGGCACGTTGGCCCGCCAGTGTACACTGTGCAGTCACCGCCGCACACACTGTTGACACGTTTGTTGCAGTACGTGACCGTCGTGTCGAGGGCCTCGCGGGAGACTAGGCCTTCCGGTGCATTGACACCCGGAATCGGGTTACCGATGAAGGTGAGCGTCGCGTCGGTCGTCTTCAGCCAGTTGATCATCTCGTCCTGGGTCAGGACCGTGACGGGGACGTCAGCCTGCGGGGGCATCAGCAGCATTAGCGAAGCGAGGTAAAAGAGTACTGACCGCAGGGAGTGCGACGACAGCCGCGACCAGGGCAGCAATAGTGGCGAGTGAGAGCTTGAACTGCATCGTAGGGGCTCTTCAGATTCTTGTTGGTGACTGGAAGAACCTGCTCTAACCCTGCGCTGTCTGTGGCTTTTATATGTCTGCCTGGGTCTATTCAAGACGAGATGCGTCATCGAACGTTCCGCTCATCGCGGCCCCAGGTCTAACCTCCCCGACTGGCCGCGGAATTCTACGGTGCACCCGTACATCAAACTCGCTTCCGTCCGTGCATGAACGCCAGGAGATGGTCAGGTGTGTGGTGAGAGATGCCCGCCCCAGTTCATCTCATTCGCGTATCCTCGACCTTCCATCTTCTGATTCTTCATGACAATTCCTTCATGAGGCGCGGCGTCCAATAATTCCCAAGAAATCGCGACAGGTGGACAGGTGCAATGGTGTGTCCAGAGTCGTAGTACATAATAAGTACTAGGGGTCCCATATCGATGCCCGCGGAGAAAGGGGATCGAAACAAAAATCTGCAAGGCGGGAAGTGGTTGCCGCACCAGACGATGCATAGTAATGGCACGCACCAACTGATATCTCATTATACTCGATGTACGCGCCCAGTCTGCGTAAGACGACCGTCGTCTCCGTGCACTTACACTGTATCGGATAGTGCAGTACTAGTAACTTGTCATTCTAACAGCAATGGAACACACCCGCATCTCACCTTCGAGTTAATCGCCGTATATTGCAATATCCCGGCACAGTTCAGAGCCATTGTCTGGCACCGCCCATAGTCGTGCGCTATTTCTGGACATTGATGGCTCGTTTCAAGCACGGACTTCGGCGGCCGAGACCCAGGTATGACGCGGGGAACGCGTACATATGTCCAGCTGCATCTTGACCACCGGTCCTCTTCATTGGCATTTGCCAACTGGACGCTAAGTTTTTGACAGCCAAGCTGCAGCTGACCCTCTCCGTCCGGCGGCTACTGCTGACCTCGAGGCCCGTCTCGCGATGGAGCCGCTGTAAACGCTGAGGTTTTACGCTTCGAAGATGAGGAGTACAACACTATTAGACCGTGGCAGGACAATACTGGGAAGCGATCGGAGACTTGCAGTAGTGGCGCCGCCCGACGTCGCAGGAAGATGTCAACAAACAAACGCCTGTGATCGCACATGCGTGAAGGCTCACGAATAACGGTGCGAGTCATCTGTGAACGTGGCTTCAAGTCGTTTAGAAGACCACCGTTTTCGGCTGCTGGCATGATGACTGTGGGCGGCGGCAAGACACAGGGTTCTATTGCAGTACTAGCGCAAGAGGCCATCAGCGCCCGACAGACATCGCCGTTCTCCATACCCAACTAATTTTACAACCTCGCCTTATTCTCCACCTTTTCGATCCACTCCTTTAACGCCCCATTCACGACGCCCGGGGCCTCGAGCTGCAGCCAGTGACCAGCATCGACCTGCGCTACGGTGAGATCCGAGCACAGCTGCGTCAGGGTCCTCAGCGCGAGCGCAGGCGCGTTCACACAATCTTTCTTTCCGCCCGCATAGAAGACCGGGAGGGCGAGTGGAATCCGCTCCTTGGCAATACCTAGAACAAGAGTGAGCAGCGACGCGTGTGTACGGGCCCACTACTTACCCTTATCTTCCTCCACGGCGAGCCCGCTCAGGATGACCTTGTACCAGTTGAAGGGTCCACCCAGTCCGTGTTCTACTACTGTTCTCTTGATGCGCTCTTTAGCCTCTGGGGAGACGTAGGAGGCTATCGGCGTCTTCTTGTCCGCGAGGATGGTCGCTTTGGCTGCACCAGGCGGGCATAGGTCCTCCTTCCAGGTCAGCGGGTCTGCAGGATAGATGAGGCCAATGGCAGATTCGTACTACGGGAGAATATCAATTGGACATTGTATGATATATTTGATGTCACTCACGTGTTGCTTCATGAGCTCGTCCGCGCCATCCTCGACGAAGAACCTGGCGGATGAACTGAGGGTGATCTATCTCCCGCGAGGGGAATCGTTGCGTACCGCCAGTATCCGTACGACTCGTAGCCTAGGGCTTGCTTCACCCCGGCCATCGCGGTCTCGTAATCGAAGTTGGCGAACGATGGCGTGTAGCCGACGGCGAGGAAAGCGAACGCGAGGAACCGCTCCCGGTAATGGACTGCCAGATGCGAGACGAGAGGTGTGCCCCTGAAAAAATGGTTCAGTGTGCGTAGATATCACTCGTACCGAGTAACCACCACGTTCAGACATAGCTCTCGCACATTTATGGGCACATTCGCAGGTGGTAAGACTTACCAGTCGTGCCCTATCGCAATCACCCTCTCAACGTTCTCCGCATCCAAGATGTCGATCACGTCCGCGCACATCCCGCGGTGCTTGTACAGCGCGGTCTCCGTCGGCTTGTCCGTCCCGCCATATCCCAGCATGTCGGGTGCAACGATGGAGTAGCCTTCGCTTTTGAAGAATGCGACCTGATTGCGCCAATCATAGGACGTAGAAGGAAAGCCATGTATGAAAAGGAGCGTCGATTTGGAGGCGTCGCCGGAGGAGAAGTAGTAGCTGTACTTGATTCCCCGCTTCGTGGTGACCTCTTTGTACGAAGAGGCGTCCATCGCGATGGCGTGAAAGAGGGGAAAGCAAGAGGAACGTTGAGTAGTAAGTACGCTTACTATCGGAGTCTTGGCCTGCGGGATGTCATCTGTTTGGACCGTCCGACTCCCAATGCCGGTCCCGGGTTTATACACGACGTATCCTCGTGAAAACCGTCCCGAAGCTGGACATGCCGAACACAAGAACCCAGAGGGAGAGAAGAGCGATGCCTCGAGGGTTTCGTGGATTAGACAATGATACTATTGACGAGCCTGCCAATGCTGGTCTCGTACCCATCCGATGGGTACGAGGAGGAGGAGGAGAAGGAGGAGGAGGGAGGACTCTGACCGGATTGAGCGGCCCGGCGGCTCCTTGTCCTCCTCCTTGTCCTCGTCTTCGTCCCCGTCCTCGTTCGTCGTTCCTACTCCCATGGCGCTGCCGTTGAGGGAAGTGCTCCTTGTTGGCCTCGGAGGAGTGGGAGCCATTTGTGAGTGACCCCCTGGTTCGCTTTGGTTCATCGGTTGATTGTCAGCGGAAGACTCCCTGATCCTAAAGCGTAGTGGGCTCGCGAACGTAACGGTCGTTGCACGGAGCAACTACCAGTTAGTCAAAGGTGCTATACACGTCTAGCTTGTGTGCCGCCGAGGTATACTAACTGAAGCGGAAGACGAGGGCCTGCATTTTGTGAGCGGCAAGTACGGCGAACACCGAGGATGGAGGCCTGACCGCTGTAAGTTGCCGTACATCTCGGTCTGGTTGAGACGTGGTCTGACAGGCTGTGCGATGGCGACTCGTAGTATGCCACTCGGTGGCAGAGGCAGCGGATCGCTCATACTCTTATGTCGTTGTCACCACGAAGGCTGTCCCAGAGCTAGTCCGGACCCCGGCCCTACTTTCCCCTCTCCTGTCGCCCCCATACTCGGAAAAGCACCCTCAGCCGACGTACGTTCTGATGCAGAATGGGCTCAACGTCGAGGTTGATTTATACAACGCTCTGAAGAAGCTAAAACCAAACGAAGAACCGAGGATCATCAGCACAGCTGTATGGATAGGCACGGAGCTGAAGGGTAATGTTGTAGAACACAACGGCTTCGTGAGTACGCCTCAATGGCAAGCATTTCCGTCCATACTGAATGATATCGCTAGGACCGTGTCTCGCTCGGGGTCTATCGCCCGTCAAGGGCAACAACAACGAACACGCCCGAAGAGGCCACCCTCCTCGCCGACTTCGAGCACATCCTCGCCACAGGCGGCAGCCAGACCACGATCGTCGCCGAGATTCAGCGCGTCAAATACAGCAAGAACTTCTGGAACGCCTGCCTCGGGATCACCGCCGCCCTCGCGCGCTTCCCACTCACCGCCATCTTCCGCCCGCCCCACCTCGAGCCCGGCGCCCCGCCGTCCCCCGCCCCGCCGAGCCTGCCGCCAGACGAGATCCCGAGCGCGTCGCCCGCGATCGCGGAGCACACTATCCCGGCGATCCGCGCGGCGATGCAGGAGGTCTACGCGCTCGGGACGGTGCTCTTCCCCGCGGGCGACGACGGCGGCCCCGGGCTCGACCCGGCGGTGGTGGAGAACACGCTGCGGAACACGGCGCGCCTGCACGCGGACCCGAGCGCGAGCCACCGCGCGAGTACGCTCGTGGACGTGGAGAACGGGCGTCCGACGGAGGTGGAGGTCATCCTCGGCGAGCTCGTTCGCATGGGACGGGCGAAGGGCGTCGCTATGCCGGTAGGTGCTTCGTTTCTCCGATGGGATGCGCGAGGCTGACGGGCTTTGCAGCGCATCGAGATGATGTATGCGCTGCTGCTGATCACACAGAACCAGCTGCTGAGGCAAAGCAGTTCAAACAAGCCGTCTCTGTAAAGTATGCTTTAGAGACCTCCGCGAGCTATATCCTGAAATCTCTATACGAACCTGCGTGCACTTACGCGCCGGCGAGACTTGGCTCGGTAGGCTGCATCGTCATCTCGGCGACCTTTGGAACTTGCCTCGTTTGGACTGAGCTGCCCTTCGCCCAACCATTGCTGATGTATTTTGGTCGTTAAGCGGTGAGGCTCCTCCATCGTCGTGCACTTAGCTTACAACATGGGCATCACTGAACTATGATTCGGACGGTATGTCTACCCCGGCCATATGTATATCCGGTGACTCATGCTAGTGCCCTTGCAGCCTCATTAAGGAATTACCTCCGACGGGCGACACGACTCGCCGCCTGTTTCATGCATCCTGCCCACGGCACCGTAAGGTCTGGACATATGAAAAATACAGCCAGTATCCTTTGCGCGCACGAGTCTCATGGCTTCATTGTCACGTATGTGGCCAACGTCATTGCTGCATTTTCCTCCGTGCGTGATGATGTTTCCACCACGGAACACTGATTCACTGGAAGGGTAGATGACGATGCTTTATACTTGGAACGCCCTCAAGCCATTAAGCTTACGTCCAAGATCTCGGAGACCGAGGCCGCGCGGGCCGCGCCGAACGGCAGTATGGAGCCGTCGGGGCCGGGTCATGTCTTGCGTGCTGCGCTCTGCCTTGACTGTTGACGGACGCAGGCCAACTCGTGCTCGTATGGAAGACCGCGAAGCAATGTCAGAGGCATCCCTCTCAAGGGTGAGAATCTTGAAGCCAGACAGCACGAAAGACTGGTCCTGCAATGCGTAGCCAACCCGAGAAACATCAGCGGAACTCTTCCCGCTTACTATCCGTACCAAGAACTTGATCCCCATATCAAGGGATCCACCCACATAGCAGCCCAGCCTAGGGGGCTCGAAGCCAGCTGATTCAACGGGCATCAGCGATCAGTAGACCATTGCATGCTTGGTTCGACATCTGCAAGTTTGACGGCCGATTGCGGCAGTGGGGAAAACACGCGTGCGTGAGGATGCGCGCAACACTGCGGACAGACCGCCATTTCTGGCCGCCTAAGGTGGCTGTAACATGGTAAGAGTATGTCATGTATCTACGATTTCTGGTAGATCGAATGTCAGCAGGCCTAACATGGGAAGATAACCTTGATGGAGCCAATGAGGTGCCGTCCCTTTCAATGTTATCACGCAGATATGATTCATGCTCTGTATTCGAGATAAATGACATAGGTTCTCCATGTTCCAGCTCTGTTCGAAGGTCTGAAATGTCTGTCGATCCGCAGTGCAAGTCAGGCGCATAGCAGGCTACGGTTGGGTCTCATTCACCTTTTCATTGGCGCAACGTTTCTCCTTAAGTTATATGTTTCCGTTCTAGATTCTGAATGGACTTGCGTACGCCGTGATACACAATCCCCATGTACTGTACCCCGACTCTCAGGCAAGCTCATACCTGAAGGCGAAGGCGGCGGTACACCGTAGGTCGGGGACGGACGAACGTTGGACGATGAGCCGCACCTGCGGGGGCTCAGGTCGCCCGACGCAAATAGCTCCGGTCGGCTTCAACCCAATGTCAGTGTCGAGCCGAGTCGAACGACCTCTGACGGGGAGAGAGCGGGCGTTGACACCCGGACGGGAACTCCTGTAACTATGACGTAGATGGCTTCTCAAGCAGGTTATACTCTTACTAGTTTCGGTCGCTAGTTCGTTTTCCTTCAAGCTTGTCACGTTCTTCGCGTTCTAGCTCCGACGTGCATATATAAGAGGCGGGCTTGCGCCGTAGAATGCGTCACCTTCCTTCCCCTCGGACTACGATCCTCCCCTCAGAAACTCCCGTGCGGACGAGCAACGCGCGTGCGGTGAGTGTCGAGTTCGAGTTCGTAAGCCTTGGTGTTGGCTTGGTAGCTTGTCTCGTTCTCGCTCATCTCACTCTGGCTCTGGCTTTCGCCTCACACTTGCACTTGGCGTTGTCTAGCACTCGATCTTCACTCGATCGCGTTCTCACTGCTCGTACGCGGCCACTCAACTCTACATTCGCTGTTTGTCTCGCTCAGCAGGCTATCTACTGCCTACTTCAGCAACCCCAGGGCTCGACTCCCGTCCACACTGTGAGCGAGTCTCTGATACAGTCGTTTGGCTTGACGGTCATTCCGCAGATTTGTTTGTGTTTGGACCAAACTCACCCATTTGGCATGATGAGAGCATTGTTACCTTCCGCATATGGGTGACTTTGGTCTTGGTAAACAAAGAAATGCACGGGACGACTGTCAGATCAATATGCAAACGGTTGTAGCCTCGTGGTGGAAAGAACCAACAGTTTGGTAGGTATCGTATCTCGATCAGCTTGAATCGGCTCGGCATGTGTTTGTCATCGACCTTATGTGAGTCGGCCCGCTGCTCCACGCCCTCCTTCCTCCGCAACTCTGCACATCCCCTTTGCGTCCGCCCCGTACCCGCTGCCTGTAACTCAGTCTCCATTAACCTCTCACCATCGCCAATGTTGCGCCTCGCTCTGGCGTTTTTTGCCTAATCAGGCACTGACCTTACACGCTGAGCACCTGCCCTGAGTAGCGTGATCATCCCCCATGATCACCCCTCGATCACCGCTTGTCGTCAGCCACCATGGGCCGCGTCTTGCCTCTTGACATACAACATCCTGGATCCGAACGCTCACTCATCGTTGAGTGAAGGGCACGACAACGAGGCACTAGTCAGTGGGAGTCCGGAATAACGTGAGTCAAAGTTTGTTCTAGCGTCTCCGCCAGAATATGATTGATGTTCTGCAACCCAGCAGCACTGTGTAGCCGCGGACCAGCACCACAAGCAAAAAGCAACACCGACGTCTGCTCCCCCACTTCAATCAGCGAATCCTGAGCGATGCCGACAGACCCTGAGGTGCCACATAGGTGCGCCATCAAATAGTTATCCTGTTGTAGTGCTCACCGCTTTCCAGCGCGCACAGTGCATGCACAGCCGCGTCTGTAATCACGCTTCCATCCCTTCCTGCTCGAGCATCCCAGCAGCATCAACAATTGTGGAGCGACATGCTAGTGCATGCCAAGACCATCCGCGACCTCAAGTCAAGATGGAACGCTCTCGCGATGATCTCTAGGCTTCCCGACGAAGTCCTGGCCAGTGCCTTCCTAGAGCTGAACCTCTTCTTCCGCAATGACCAATTGCAATGGCGCTCGATCGATCGCTACCGGTGGATCACCGTCTGCCAAGTGTGCTCGCACTGGCGCACTGTCGCCTTGAACACCCCGAGGCTCTGGAGTGACATCACTGTAACGCGGTCGCTCAATTGGATGCGGGAGATGCTCGCACGGTCCCACAAAGCTCCTCTGCGTGTGCGTATTGCGCTAACAAGCCTCGTGGACGGCATGGGCGAACCCGCACGGCTGGTCCTGAGAGAACTCGGGCGCATGGAAGATCTGGTCATAGGTGTCTCTGCAGACGCCCTCGAGATCCTCCACGCCCTGGATGCACCTGCCCCACTTCTCCGGTCTCTCAACATCGAGGGCGTGCGCCAAAGAACGTCCAGGCAGCCCGGAGGGGAGCGTCAGATCCCTCCTCCGCAAGTCCTGGCTCGTCCGACCACTGCCCAGCTAGAACAACTCGATCTCCTTCATTGCAAATTCCCCTGGAACCTCCCCGTCCCGTTCACCTCTCTCACGCATCTGAAGGTCGTCGGCACGGGCGCCGACCGCCCATCTATAGCCCATGTCATCATGACCCTAGCGAGCTTCAAGCTACTCGAGTTCCTCGATCTCGAAGGCATGCTTCCTACGCTTCCCGAAGACGCGGTTGCCCTCCCCAAGCCCCCTATCATCGTCACGTTCTCCCGCCTCAAGCGCCTCCGCTTCGTCGGGGAGACCATGAACTGCGCGAACCTGCTCAACCGCCTCTTCCTCCCGAGCTCGGCGTCGATAATCCTGGAGTGCACGTCGAAGCGCGGGGTCGCGGAGCTCGCCGCGTGCCTCCGCGCGCGGACTCCGGCAATGGACCAGCCGCGCATGCTCATGCTTGAGGAGGACTTCTCCGGGTCCACGTTCTACGTGCGCGCATCGCCGAGGGACGGCCCTGTTCGTGCGGGCGACCCGTCCTCGCTCGTCGTGACCTTCAAGCACAGTCCGGATGGCCCCGCGCCATCGTCGCTTTCGCGGCACGCGATACCGTTCTGCCTGCACCTCGCGCTCGAGAACGTCGACTGCGTGTGCACTGCTGGGCTCGTCCCACCGTCGTTCGATGAGGAGCAGACGAAAGAGTGGGCGGCGCTGTTTATCCGCATGTGCAACCTGACGGAGCTCAGCCTCTCTGGCCTCGCGACGTACCGTCTTCCCGACGCGCTGGTCGCGAAGCGATGGGACGGTGTGGAGGGTCTGTGTCTGCCTACCCTCCGTTGCGTGACGGTGGAGGACGTCACGTTTGGGCTGCCGGAGACGTTCAAGCAGGGCCTGCCGGGCCAATTCACAAAGCAGCTGGTGCACACCCTGGATGAACGGGCGCGTGAGGCGCCGAGGCTTGAGTGTCTGAGGATCAAGCGGTCGAAGTACATCGACCTGCCGGATGTCAGGATGCTGGAGAAGGTCGTTGGGAAGGTAGAGTGGGACGGCATTGTGGATGCAGAGCCGGATAGGGAAGAATACGAATACGATCTAAATTATTACTGAAAGGATTAGCGCCCGGACCAGACTACGTGCACTGTAGACGGCTACACATCCTCATCGACGACCCTTGTACAATTCCTACCATGAATCTCAGACGAAAGCTTGCGGATGAGTACACACTATATACTTCTTGTGATCTAGCGACTTGCTCAGCACTGATAAGGGATCATGAGCACGAGAGAGGTGTTTCCACCGGTCGATTATTGACCTGTGAGCAGTCATACACTTCAAAGGGTTCTTCACTACAGTGTACATTCTAAC
>KE504148.1:191785-248497 GCA_000344655.2 Fomitopsis schrenkii
ACATAATCGAGCGCGTCTATTCTACCGGTCCCGGAAGCCGTGCGTCTCGCGTCCAAACTCTCTAAGCCCTACCTCTCGGAGGGTCTCCTGCAGGCCCGACTGCAAAGCCCTAACAGATGCCACCCAGCATGTCTTTGGTTGGGCTACGAGGAGTGACCAGAGTGCGTCGTCTCCGGATTGACCGATGAGTTCAGTAGAAACCGGACACTAGTCAAGCCTGGGGGACAGAGAACGAAGCAAGGACGAGCTCAAAAGCACTCGGGCAATAATGTTAGGGAGTTCTGCCTCGACTTGAGATCGAACCACAAGCGGCGTGGTATTGAGGCATTGGCCAACTTTGAAAAGGCGTAGCTCGTGGTTGGCTCGATGTTAGTCGATATTCGTTACCGGGGCCCCCTAATGTGTCAGAATAGTGGCCCAGATGTACCAGACGTTACATAGCGAGGCAGCGCAGCAGTTTTGGCATGGAGAGCAGCGAGAGCGGGAGCAGCGAACGTGATGATCATCAGTATACAAGCGCCAAAGTGGCGTCTTCAGAACTCTGAGTGATGAATCATGATCAGGCTTTGAGTCTTTAAAATTCATTTCATGTCGGAGTACTTCGAACATCTTGTGCGCACCCGGAGTCCCCTCTGCATTCTCTATCGAACGCAGCACGGTTCCTGCGATCGAACCCGCTGCCATAATATTCCAGCGGCGGCTCCGAAGCACTGCGAGTTGCCAACGACTGGCCGCGGGAGACGCTGCCCTAGTTGAACTTCAGAGGCTCGATCACCGTCTGAAGTGAGCCTGTTTCCTCGTGGACCTGGGAGGGGAAGAACCGTGGTAAGTGGCCAGGCTCTTCGGCAACCAGCATCGCACTCTTTATCATTGAGTGCGGTACTGCATGGCATACCGCGCATGTCACGCCGCCAGCTGTCTCTCAACCATCCCTTCCAGCGACCATATCCTATGGATGGCCGCAACCACGTACGTGTGTTATGCTCAGGCCGGGTTGAGGGGGCCAGTTGAGCCGCGTCGCGCTCGCCAATGAGGTCGCAGGACTACTGAATGCATACGAAGTATTGCTTGACATGCTCTCACTGTCGGGCTGCGACCGACAAGCAATGTATTGGCGGAGCAGAACCCGAGTTCATCGCCTCCAAGTGACAGCCCGAGCACACCGTGACAGTAGACTCCGGTGGCACTCGTGTCGGTATACGTTTATAGCCATACCAGGCATTTTATTACTTTCGAACGGAGTCCTGAATGTGCGAGCAGATTTTGCTATTTACAAATGCATTACACACTAGCATTTACACTGAAATTGAACGCACACTCTCCCAGCTGTCTCCCCCGCAGAGATCGTCCCACCGAACCCGCACTGGGTGATGTTCCTCACGCTTCGAGATGCACAACAAGCTCATGTCACACAGGGGCCGTCGATACTCCGTCGGAACCCAGAGCACAAGCTCCCCCTGCGACGTGCGTATCCATCCGTCTTCGGGAATTCTCTCTGGTATCCTGTCGGGACCGAGAAGACCGCAGGTCAAGTCGTACTTGAATGGTGCCTTCTCCCAGAAGAATGCATGGCTGTCCCACAGCCTTATCGTTTCGTCCTCCCCTCCAGAGACGATATGTCTCCCGTCACGGGAGACTGCAATACTGTTGATGTACTTTGTATGGCCTTTGAGGGGCCGGCCCATCCGGCGTCCGGTCTCCGAGTCCCAGGCGTGGATACCCTTGTCTCCGCCCGCGGAATATACCAGCTTTCCGTCAACACTGAACGCAACGGATAATACGTAGCTGCCATGCATAACGGGATCGAAGAGCTGCTTCCCCGTCGTGGCGTCCCATACCCTGAGGCTCCTGTCCCATCCTCCGGTAACCAGCTTCGAGCCATCAGGCGAGAAGGCTACCGATGACACAGAGTCGGAGTGGCCAGAGAATGGCTCGCCGATCTGCGTTCCTGTCTCTGTGTCCCAGATCCTGACCTTATTGTCCTTGCAGACACAGGCCAGCGAGCGACCGTCGTGCGAGTATACTACCATCTTGATTTCGCTTGTGACTCCTTGGCAGGGCTCTCCCAACGGCTGGCCGGTACGCGGATCCCAGAAGCGCAGTGACAGCGTGCCACTGCTGTCGCGGCTTGCTGCCGCAACTGCGAGCTTCTTGCCGTCGGGCGACCATGCTGCTGATCTGACCGTGCCATGGCTCCTGAACTCGCAGACTCAAGTGCGATCCGCGACGTACCAGATATACGTGAACCCGCCTGCGTAGTCCCCCGAAGCCAGGAGCTTCCCGTCAGGGGAGGACTGTATGAATGATGTCGTGGGGTCACGGTCGTGGTGCCGCATTGGTGACTCCGCGTTGAGGCATTCGCCGTTTTGCGACCACAGGAATATGCTCCAATCGCCTCCTGCGGATGCGATCACACTATCACCGAGACAGAATGCAACTGACCATACACTGTTGCTGTGTCCAGGCAGTGCGGCCTTGGCAGGCCTTGTCATGAGGGCAGGTATGTCCAGAAGTTTAACGTCCCGTGTGCCAGGAGCCACGACACCGCGGGTCCCATCCGGAGATAGGACAAGGCGTGAAAAGTGCCTATCAAACAACTTGAAGCCACCTTTAATGTTGAGCTGCCTTTCGTAATAATCATCGGTTCTCGCATCCCACACGCGGACACACGTGCAGGCTACAGTCACGCCTTCACACACAAACAATATGAATCGACCGTCGTTTGTGAAAGCCAAGCTGGGCCCCCAACGTCCAAAGTCCCTCTTCATGGCTCGCGTGCGACCATTCCATGTTATGACATGTGAGTCTTGAGAGCTAGATGCTAGTGTGTCGCCATCGGGAGAGAAGGCAAGCACTGTCCAGATAGTACTGAATTCACGGCGGTCGGGAGTCATGGGCGATCCGATGAGAATCTTGGCCTTCGTATCCCAGAGACGGATTGTCCAATCCACCTCCGACTCTGATGCTGCGGCAAGTCGCTTGCCATCAGGAGAGAATGTGACAAATGTGATCATATGTGTATCTCCGGTGACTAGGGAGGAATTGAGCTTCCAAGATTCAACATCCCAGATGCGGACCGAGCCGTCCTCGGAGCCAGTTGCAAGCCACGAGCCGTCTCTCGAGAAACTCATATGGACCACCGGTGAGCCGTTGTCCACCGTGCATTTGAGAGTCCAATCGTGACCATCTGTGCCCCAGACACAAATTGTCGAGCTGTCTTCGTGGCTAGAGACGAGGATATCAGCGACCGGGGAAAACGCGGCGACTTTGACTCGGACAGCACTACGTCGGTCACCAGGAGTGGGCGGCTGCTCCCAGACGATGCGTCCGGTGTGCATGTCGAAGATGCGTACAACACCTCCCACACCGCAAGCAGTGAATAAGCTCCCGTCACGTGAGATAGAGACAGTGCGGACGTCATCCGGACATTTGATGTGGTGCAACACGAAGGGTCTTTGCCGAATGGGGTCCCGTAGGATCTGTCCGAGCGGAAACTTTGGCCGCCAGGCCGCCCGGATCTTCAGGGTCGTGGACAACCATAGGAGAGTTGACAAGTATAGATGCGGGGTGCTCAACTCGATGACAGAGTGGAATTGATCGAGAAACCCCCGCAATTCGGCCGCCATGCCTAGAGTCGCCGTTTCGAGTTGGGGCTATGGAGGTTGCTGTGTCAGTCAGTGGAACAAATATTCATGAAATCTGCGTACGAGTGCACCGAGTATTATTCGAACGAGCACCGAGCGGGCGACAGCCAACTTGCCACTGATGCTCATGACCTCGAGCCAAAGGAGGGCGCGATCAGTGCATAGAAGGTCTGTGACCATCCCTGTCATCTTCTCTCGGTGCTCTGCCTCGCTGCGAGTGAGTATCCCAGACCCAATGATGTGCTCGAGCCAGAACATCGAGCTGTAAAGTAGCTCGGGCGAGATGTAGGCCTTCTTGCGCTCCTCGAGGTCCTCGACTTCGGCGTTAGGTAGAAAGGAGGTCCTAAGGCGGCAGATATTGAACTTCAGGCCAGTCTGCTCGCCCTTGTCGGCCGGATAGCTGCGTTTCCGCTTCCGCTTCCCTGATTCCATGATCTCTAGACAGCCCATTGCCATGATTGTATCGAGGTCGTTCTGACTCGTGTAGAAAGCCTCCCCGCACCGAGTCACATCGGACGAAAAGTCGAGAAACGACGTGTGGTACACACGAACGCCGCTGTCATTGATTATGAGGACCGGTGAGAGGAACTGCAGGATTGTATCAAACTCAGTGCGAAGCGCGGATACGTCGGCTGGGAGGAAAGCATGCAGGGCATAGGAAGGAAGGGGCTCGTTCGCTGACGTTACGAGGATGAGACCGATGATGAGGCGAATGATTTTCTGGGTCTTAGTGGATGAGCCCGCAGCGTTCTCCAGCACGATACGATAGATACTGTCAAGCGCCGACTCGGATTCAGCAGCGCCTTGCACGTTCAGGATGTCTTCCAGGACGTCCTCTTTTCCACCCCTGGTATTCGCTAGAACTTCGATGACGGTATGAATCCAGATGAAAAGCCCTTGTGACTTGTCGACGAGCCTGGTGACAACATCGTCGTCAACACATTGGTGAAGCTCGGCCAGAGGTGCGTCTTTGGGTTGGAACTGTGAGCAGAGATATGAACGGATGTCTTCGCCCGCATCGTAGTGGAAGAGATCCTGTTCCTTCGGTTCGCCGGACAATCTCAGCGCATGGCGGATCCCCGGAAGGTTGCGACTTGTCACGACGAAGCAAACCCAAGGGGCGCTCTTGACAACCTTCGCAAGGTTCCGTGCCACCTTCTCACTGTCGTTGCACTCATCAAGCGCATCGATGACCACAAGTGCGGTGGTTGGGTGGGCCACAGCTTTGAGAGGCTGGATAAGGATGCGATCGACTTGCATTTCGAGAGTCAAATCGAGTAATGTCTCGGAGTCTCGAAGTCGCTCGAGGAGCTGCTCTCGGAACGCAGTGTTGACCTTCGCGAGGTAGAAGGCGATGGCCCAAAACAAGCGGACACCGTTCCGCCGCGAGTCCTGATCCCGCTTGCAGAAGAACGATCCTGCGAGCTGACCCTCGAGCCTACGGCAAACCGAGGCCGCAATGGTGCTCTTGCCGCAGCCTGCGACGCCGTGTAGCCAAAAGAGCCGAGACGGCATAGAGTGTGTGTCGAGGCTTTCCGTGTCTTGAGGTATTGATGTGCCGCAGAACCAGCTACCGATCGCCTCCAAGATGCTCACACGAGTCCCTTCGAGGCAAGAGACCTTGCCGTAGCACCGGCTGTCTTCAGGCGGGAGCAACTTGGCGAGCAGCCTCTCGTTCCTCTCTTCATCGTCGTTGCGCCCTATACCCTGAACGTCCTGGTGTACGGCGGCGACGTCGATGCGTACGGTAGACACCCCTTCCTTGAGGTTGTCGATGCCATCCTGCACCTCGGCGATACCTTCTCGCACTTCGACCAGGAAGGCCTGAGATATAGTTCCCTTGTGTTGCTCTAGCTCTTTTTCCAGTTCCATGATAGCCTCGCGCCGAGGCGAAGCCCATTGATCTACGAAGACAACTGAAAACCGTCGTCAGTACCGCTGTCTAGTATTCCGAAAAACTTGAAGGACAGACATACTCCACTTGGGCTTGGAATAGTTGGTCTCAATCTCCTCTGCCGTCCGGATCATGAGGCTGATGAGCTTCTCGAGAGCCTTCCGGACATGATCGGAACTGAACACTTTGTTGACCATCCTGGAAGCTTCGAGCTGCTCGACCAGTTCCGAAGCAAGCTTTACCAACTTCCCATGAGATGCGGGGATGTCGGTAGCTCTCTGCAGACGAATTAGCTATCGTAGTGGCACATAACTTCCAACGCCGTACATCAAGGATAACAGTGGCTATCCCAGAGATTGCTTTCGCGACGGAATTAAGCTTATGCAACGGTCTTGTCAGATCTGGTCTATGAAGGGATGGTCAGCTAGTAGACACACCTCGGCTACAGCCTCGCCCACTTGGCTTAGCAAGGACAAGTGCTTCGTACCGATCTTGAGGATATCCATCATCTCTCGCTTCGAGTCTAGAGCACGCAGGGCCTCCTTGAGTCGTATGTCGGCCACTTCGGTTGCCTAGTGCCATCACGGTGTTATGAAGTAGAGTGCCAGGACGCATGCAACACTAACAGTTACGACGGAGCCGAGCTCTAGAGTAACACTCATGCCATACTCTGTGTACAGATCGGCCATCAGCCACAGTCCCACACTACATACGAGGCAGCCTACCGGTAGGAAAATCAATTCTGGTGTTGGACTGTCCCTTTGACCCGAAGATCGATGACAGAGTCAGGACAGGACCCCCGTTTTTTTTGCTTATTTCGTAGTACTTGCAGCGTAGCTTGGGTCGAGGTAATGAGCAGGAAGCTACGACGTCGCGACAGGTATCAGGTAGCGACTCTTTGACGGAACGTGAACTCACGTATGGCAGGTGACGACAGTGTCCCTTGCTTTATCGACCGTCTTGAACTCTTCCCGTGCACCAGACTCGTGTGTCACTATAACACGAAACCTCGAAGCTCGCTGATAGTCTGAGATCTTGACTGCTTTAAGTTCAAGGTATCTGGGAAGCCGCATCGACAACCACTTCCGCTAAAAGAAGCCAGAGTACGACTCACGAAGGCATTGTGATTTGTGTAAGTTGGCAGAGCCCAAGTTGCGTAGACAGGCCTGATCGATACGCTGCAGACAAGCAACGGACTCACGTCCACGTTCAGGCGGCGAGGCGGCGCCAACCCTGAGATATCCTGAGATCTACTACGTGGGCTGTACAAAAGCACGCGATGCAGAAGATTCAGCTCGATACACGCCCATATCGATACCAGTGAAGCCGTCACGCACCACCTGTCCGACTGGCTGGGCCGTTCAGGCTAGCTTGGGTCAACGCCCACGACCGGGACATCTAGGCTTGTTCCCAGGTTGGTGTGATCAGAAGTCTACTTAGTAGCTGGGCAAAACGCCCGCTCTTGCTTGATCCTGATGCTCACGTTTGTACGCTTGTGTGGGCACATCTCTGTTCGAATGAAGTGATGTTTGGTGTAGCTTATACATAGGTTTCGCAATCATATTCAATGTTCCCGTACCGTGCGAGCATGCATAATTGCACCCAGTTCGTTAGCCATCTCCGACGCGGCCTGAGTAACAAACTATCAAGCAGCCTCGAGTACTGTGCGTGTACCGCAACACCGGCGGTGTCCGAGCATTGACAGCTCGTTCGTCCACCGCGCACGGTCTAAGTGCGACCAACCGGTACGCTCGAGCATACGTAGTTGCAGAGTGCCCGCCTCGGCCGCTCCCTTTCGCAGTGCGATACGTCCTACGCGTGGCCACAATACCTGCGCCGAGCAAAGAAATAGCGAACGGGCCCAGTTTCCGCGCCAAAACGCGTATCGAGCACACAGAATCCCTCAAAGCATTGCTCGCGTGGAACATGTCTCTATGCATCGTTTCACGGGATTCACATAGGCAACGCTGCGAAGGAAACCGTGATCCGGTCCCGGCGGCCTCAACACAGGAGCAGGGTGGGGTGCTCTCCCTGCGGCAACCTCTCGGGTGGTTCTCTTGTGCTTGTGCTGGTGGCCGCAGCCGTCCGAGTGCGGCGCCGAGCAGCACATGAAGTGCTAACAAGGGACGGGGAACACGACAGTGCTGGCGCACGGAGATCTGGCCACGACTACCGGATCGTCGTCGGCGCAAAGTTTCTAGCAGAGCATCGATAGGCCAGGCTCGGCAGAGATACCGAGAAAAGACGCAGTGGCATTTGACGACACGATGCAGGGCAGCAGCGGCGCTGCGGCAGGCCTGAAGTAGGCCGGTTGTGCAGTCCGCAGCAGATTCGGTTGTCCCCGAGGGGCCAAATCGATCGTCCTCTGTTGCGACGATAGCGGGGGTTCGGACCGTATGGGACCTGCGTGAGCACAGTCCGAAAGCGCGCGCTGGAGGACGCGCATACATGTCGCGCGAGCGTGAAGCTTCACGAAACTCACGTGGAAGCCGCCAAAGATGATCTCGCGACGCAGCGAAGGCTGCGACCTCGACACTCCCGAAGGTAAATTTCAGCAGTTCTGCCGCGCTTGCGCAGGAACGCGTGGTGAGGTACTGCTTCCAAGTCGGCACGGGCGGTCGGGTGGTAACCTGAATCGACCAGCGTAATCGAACGCGGCGCGAGGTCGCCGGAGAACCCTCCTCGAATAGCACCGCGGAAGTTTCAGTACCCCTCCAGTAGTCGTGCGGCGGGGCATTGACTTGGTGCCCCGAAAGGGGGCCTGCTGCGGGTCCATCGATCGTCCCCGAGGGCTCAGATCAAAGCTGCCACACTGGGTTACGCACGCAGTCTCTTCACCAGCACAGTGCACAACGTGATGGCGACAGAGGCTTGAGGAACAGAGCGACGGGAGTAGGTATCCTGATGACCTAGGGTCTGTGCGAGCACAGCCTGAAGGCGCGGTGGGAGGGAGAAGGACGCGAAACAGAAAGGGTGGGTATCAGTGCGCCGTGCAAGGAGATCTGTTCCTTATCCCCCAACGGGTGGTTCTGCGTCAAGACTGTAAGCAGCAATCCTTCTAGACCAACGTAGCACTCAGTTCGAACGTACCCAGACCGAGATTCATGCCCTCCTCGCATCCGGGCCCACTGAATGAACTCGCTCTGCTCGCCGCTGTTGGACTTTCGCAGCCTCATGGGAGGGGCCGCTCAGGTCGCCCTTGGCCCGAGTCCGGAAATATCACACTTTTTGCGTACGTGTCCTGCAAGGGCCGTGCTGCTGCACGGGCTTGGTCAATGCTGGGAGACGACAACAAGACACGCGCGCTGACCTTGTACCATCCTGCAAGCGCAGAGGCAACGGGAGACCCGTGCAGGACACATCATCCGTCAGGATCCCGGGCGTTTGTCTAGGAACCGGTCAAGGAAAGCTTGAACGCCAGACAACGGTCGAGGTGAGGTGAGACACAAGGGGCAATGAGTCAAGGACGGACAACCGTAGCGGCGAGTAGTCCGGTGGTTGTAGAGACTTCGGGGCGGCAGTTGGTCCAGGCGTCCTCAGCGCAGGGATGGTCGCCCGCGAGAGCAGCGTGTGGGTCGCGGATACTAGCTGAGGCCACCGAGGTGTCCGTCCCGAAAGGAAGGTAAGTAGTGCCTCGTGTGGAAGGAAGATCAACGGGGAGGGAGAGCGGCGCGCCGCGCGACGTCGATAGTCGCCAGCAAAAACGCTGACTAATCGGATGCCAATAGCGCCGAAGCAAGCAGGTCTACTGGCACGTCGCTGCCACCCCCTCGAATGCGCCATGGACCATACAGACCACAGTTGTCCACTCCGGCTGCATTTGCGACTCATCCCCGCAGCGACCCACGCACGGCTCCGAGTTCTAAATGCAGTGTACTTGAATGACAAACTCGGCCTGGGTTCTCGCGTCCTGGCCACTGGCAGGTTCTGCCACAAGTGTACGGGAAGGGCTCACGTCAGCGCAGATCATATCGAAGGGGCAGGTGTGAAGCAGCCTCCGAGTGGCGACAGTATTGGCAGAGACACCGCCCTAGTCGAAGGCCAATGCGTACTTGATCTACAGCCCTTCGCGAGACCGAGGCAATACTCAGTGTTCGCGTCGTATGCCACATTACTGACTGTTTACTGTTCTCGCCATCGACAGCCGCGCCTCTGCGTTTCGCGTGCGTATCTCGCGGACGACCTGTGACGATCTGGCTGGAGACAACAGCACCAGAAGCCAGAAGACCTAGTTCCGGAGGTACGTCCTCGTATTTCTCGGGCACTCCATAGATGACGTCCAAGGGATCGGAGGTCCATCCGCGTGTGATCCAGGTCTCGCAGTTCATCGCAAGTCAGGACTTCGCCACCCCAGCAGGGCTTGCTACGAGCTGTGAAGGGGCGGTGAGTGCGACGTCAGGGTCGGACGTTGCTTCTGAGCGAGCTACACGTAGAGAAGGTACGAGCGCGATGCCGGCCTCGGCTTTGACACCGTAAGCGCATACAGCTTCTGCAACCCGCTCCGCCGGCACCATGTCCTCATCGGAGAGGTCAATGTGCTTCGTATTGACATCTTTCGCGCATATATGGTGCGGTGCGGAGCTGCGCATACAGCGTTGTTGCTATATGCGCTCATCCGTGCCATCTGCGCAGGTGAAAAAAACGTACGACGGTCCCTAGCAGCCGTAGTGTGGTCAACCAACGTCCGACATTAAACCTGCATTTGCGGGCTATGTCGAGCACGCCGGATACGCCCCGCGCGCGCATTGATCGAGTTGCTATGAAGTGGGAGCGACCGCCTCAACCTCACATGACTCGCCGGATGGCAGATTGCGCATAGACTGTCCGCCAGGGTGAGGAGGTTACTCCTAGCTGCGTTGACCCCAGCATTCGGACGTTATCTTAGGGCCCTTTGTGCGCCTGGACAATCATCAGTACATCGCACAAGGCTGAAAACTATGGACTTACATAGGACGCATACGCTGCGGGATGAACGGTCCAAGTGTTCACCCCTTTGTGTGATTCGTAGCACTTCGACATTCTGGGATAGCGATATCTTGATATCTTGCTGGAGACACGAGCACGGCCGTGAGACACAGCGATGGTGGACTCGTGAAGGCGAACTTGCGTTGAGAGCCGCGAGCAAGGTCCCGCCGCCAGCCGTGACGGCGTCCCGTGTGTTCGTTTCGGGCCCTCTGCTCCTGGGCCAAGTACAGCGCCGGAGCGCAAGTGTCCAGAGCTGTGATTGCAGGTAGAGTGGACAGCAGCCCCCGCGCGATTGGACCTGGTCGTAGCTACCAAGCGCGTTGACACCAGTGTGTGGTGCAGAGTTCTCGGCGATGCGTTTTGCGAAGTGCACCAGGTCAAGCTCAATAGGGATGCCGTGCGGCGGCACAGTGGTGGCGTACGTAGCATAGGAAGTGCAAGACTCCGTTGGTCGTTCCGGCGCAGGGCGAAAGAAGCGAGCCTGAAGGAGGCTGGTTGTAAGTGCAGATCTGCAGCGGGGTCCCCGAGGAGGCAAATCAAAACCCTCACACTCGCGCAGCCTCTCCTTCAGATCGATGCTGCAACAGTAGAAAGGGCCCAGGCGGAAATGTGGTAATGAGAGTGTGCCAAGAGAGCAAGAAGCCTGCGCAGGTATAGTGCGAAGGTCGCGGGAGGTGAGGCCTGCAGGTAGGTGTCAATTCCGGGTGCGTTCCACAACGAAGATTTCGCGACGTGGAGATGCTAAACGCGTATGGCTTCTGCAAGAAAAGAACACCAGTTAACGAAGCGTACCGAGGTAACATAGCACCCACTGTGAAATGTGGCAGGCGTTCGACACCTCACCTTTGTCCTGCATCTACGTCAAGCCCTATATTTCTGCAGTGAACATCTCCCGCCCATCCTCTTCGCCCAGTAGTCGTTCGGAGGAGGGTCCCAGTTGAACGTTTGCATCGAGTCGTGTACGCCCGACTGAACACATACACGTCCTGCGAGAGCAGCGTCGCGCGAGTATGGTCAATGCTCACGAATAGCAGCAAAATGCGTGCGCTGACCTGCGTTTATTCTTACAAGCGCAGAGGCAGAAGACAACCTGTCGACGATCCAACATATGCCATGCAGCGTGTCTTGAATCGAAGGGCCCGAGCGCATCATCTCCAAATTGCCCTGGATGTCAGATAAGCCTAGGCAGAAGAGGACGAAGCAAGTACGAGTTCAAGCGTAAACAGGCGGTGATGGTAAGAGGCTCTGCTTCGACTGGACGTTGAGGCATATTGGTCGGCTTTGAGAATGCGCAGCTCGTCGTTAGCCCCAAGGGTACCAGGGTCGGTATTTCTCCCCGAAGGCCCGCCCGAAGTGCAAGAATGCCTGCCCAGACGGAGCAGGCCCATCAGCGAGGCAGCGCAGCGGTTTGCCCCAACGACAGCAGCGAGAGTGAGAATAATGGGAGAACCAAGGGAGAACCGCCAGCGAACTTGATGACCAATCATCAGCATGCAAGCGCCAAGGCTGCCGACTCTTTCATCTTGTGCGCACCCGAAGTGCCCTCTGCATTCTACAACGACAACAAACGCAGCACGGCTCCTACCATCGAGCCCGCTCCCCCGTCTCTGTGGTGCGGCACTTCCCGGGCCCCGGCCTGAGCGAGCGCACTGGCAGTAGTGGATCCCTTGACTCGACAAACTTGGACAAACGCAGCGGGATCCCCGCACTCTGACTGCCAAGTCCCTCAGGCGCATTCGCAAGCTCTTTCATGGGAACGGAAATCGGTGGCGTGAATGCTATTACAGCGGCGGGTTCGAAGTACAAGCTGCTGACGATTGCAGAGACACTGCCCTTGTCTAAATCTAAAACACTGATAGGCTCGATCACCGTCTGCGGTAAGCGTGTTTCCTCGTGGGCCTGGGAGGGGAAGAACTGTGGTAAGTGTTCTCAATACATATTCTCTCTAGGATCTTCGGCAAGTGAAACTGCACTCTGTGTTCGTGTGGTACTGCACGGCGAGGCTACCACCCATGTCACGCCGCTAGCTGCCTCCCAACCAACTCTTCCAGCGACCATATCTTATGAATGGCCGCGATACATATGTGTATCCGTGCTTCCGGGGTGACGCTAGTTGAGTCGTGCCGCGCTCGCGAGTGAAGTCGTTCGACTGCTGTATGCAGACAAGGTATCGCTTGATATGCTGTCAGAGCAGGACCCGAGTCTACCTCCTCCAAGCGACAGCCCAGGCTAACCGTGACGGTGGGTTCCGGTGACACTAGCATCGGTATACGTTGATAGCTGTACCAGGCATGTTATTACATTTGATATGAGTACGGAGTCCTGAATGTGCAAGCAGATTCCGCTATATACAGATGCAGTACACACTGGCAACTACACCAAACTTGAGTGCACCCTATCCCAGCTGTCTCCCCCGCAGAGATCGTCCCAACGAACCCGCACTGGGTGATCTTCCTCACGCTTCGAGATGCACAACGAGTTCACTTCACACAGGCGCCCTCGATACTCCGTCGGAACCCAGAGCACAAGCTCCCCCTGCGACGTGCGTATCCACCCGTCTTCGGGGATGCTTCTTGGTACCCTCTCGGGACCACGAAGACCGCAGTCCAAGTCGTACCTCCACGGCGCCTTCTCCCAGAAGAATGCCTGGCTGTCCCACAGCCTGATCGCTTTGTCGTCTCCTCCAGAGACGATATGTCTCCCGTCATGGGACACTGCAATACTGTAGATGAAGTCTGTATGGCCTCTGAGGGGCCGGCCCATCCGGCGTCCGGTCTCCGAGTCCCAGGCGTGGATACACCTGTCTTCGCCCGCGGAATATACCAGCTTGCCGTCAACACTGAACGCAACGGACATAACACAGCAGACATGCATAACGGGATCAAAGAGCTGCTCCCCCGTCGTGGCATCCCATACCCTGAGGCTCTGGTCTTGTCCTCCGGTAACCAGCTTCGAGCCATCAGGCGAGAAGGCTATCGACATCACATACTCGGAGTGGCCAGTGAATGGCTTGCCGATCTGCATGCATGTCTCTGCGTCCCAGAGCCTGACCTTATTATTCTCGCAGACACAAGCCAGCGAGCGACCGTCGGGCGAGTATACTACCATATGGATTGTGCTTTTGAGTCCTTGGCAGGGCTCTCCCAACGGCTGGCCGGTACGCGGATCCCAGAAGCGCAGCGACGGCAGCTCACCGGGGTAATCTGTTGCCGCGACTGCAAGCTTCTTGCCGTCGGGCGACCATGCTGCTGATTTGACCCAGCCATCGCTCCTGAACTCGCAGACTAAAGTGCCATCCTCAACGTCCCAGATACACGTGCGCCGGTGACAGTGCCCCGAAGCCAGGAGCTTCCCGTCAGGCGAGGACTGTACGAATTCGATCATGCTGTCGTGCTGCATTGGTGACTCCGCGTTGAGGCATTCGCCGTAGGCTTGCGACCACAGGTATACGGGATCATCTTTTCCTCCAGATGCAATCAGAGTATCACCAAGACAGAATGCAACTGAAACTACGCATTCGCTGTGTCCGGGCAGTGCTTCCAACGCAGACTTTGTCATGACGGCAGGTATGTCCAGGAGTTTCACGTTCGGTGCGCCGAAAGCCACAACACCGCGGGTCCCATCCGGAGATAGGGCAATGCGTGGATAGCCACACGACGCGTCATCGCTGAGCTGCCTTTCGAAAGACTCATCGGTTCTCGTATCCCACACGCAGACACGCATGCCTCCGATCACGCCTTCACACACAAACAACATGAACCGACCGTCGTTCGTGAAAGCCAAGCTGGGCCCCCATTCTCCAAAAATGTCCCTCTGCATGGCTCCCGTGCGACCATTCCAGATTATGACACGCCGTTCGCGAGAGCTGGACGCTAGTGTGGCGCCATCAGGAGAGAAGGCAAGTGAACGGACACCTCGGCCGTGGCCAGTCATGGGCGCTCCGATGAGACTTGCGGTCTTCGTATCCCAGAGGCGGATTGTGCCATTCTCTGATGCTGCGGCAAGTCGCTCGCCGTCAGGGGAGAATGTGACAAATGTGATCTCATCCGTATCTCCGGTGATTAGGGAGTACTTGAGCTCCCAAGATTCAACATCCCAGATGCGGACCAAGCTGTCCACGGAGCCAGTTGCAAGCCGCAAGCCGTCCCTCGAGAAACACAGATGGACCACCTTTGAAGTGTTCTTCACCGTGCACTTGAGACTCCAATCGTGACCATCTGTGCCCCAGACACAGATTGTTGAGCTGCCATCGTGGCTAGAGACGAGGATATCGGCAACCGGGGAAAACGCGGCGACTTTGACAGCACTATGTCGGTTACTAGGAGTGGGGGGCTGCTCCCAAACGATGCGTCCGGTGTGCATGCTGAAGATGCGTACAACACCTCCCTTACCACAAGCAGTGAAGAAGCTCCCGTCGCGTGAGATAGAGACAGTGCGGACGGCATCCGGACATTTGACGTGGTGCAACACGAAGGGTCTTTGCCGAATGGGGTCCCGTAGGATCTGTCCGAGCGGAAACTTTGGCTCCCAGGCCGCCCGGATCTTCAGAGTCGTGGACAACCATGGGAGAGTTGACAAGTATAGATGTGGGGTGCTCAACTCGATGACGGAGTGGAATTGATCGAGAAACCCCCGCAATTCGGCCGCCATGCCTAGAGTCGCTGTTTCAATCTGGGGCTATGGGATTTGCAGTGTCAGTCAGTGGAACAGATATTCATGAAATCTGCGTACGAGTGCACCTAGGATTATTCGAACGAGCACCGAGCGGGCGATAGCCAACTTGCCAGTGATGCTCATGACCTCGAGCCAAAAGAGGGCGCGCTCAGTGCATAAAAGGTCTGTGATCTTCCCTTGGTGTTCTGCCGCAGCCTCGCTGCTAGCGAGTATCCCAGACTGAACAATGTGCTCGACCCAGAACATCGAGCTGTAAAATAGCTCGGGCGAGATGTAGGCCTTCTTGCGCTTCTCGAGGTCCTCGACTTCGGTGTTAGGTAGAAAGGAGGTCCTAAGGCGGCAGATATTGAACTTCAGCCCGGTCCGTTCGCCTTTGTCTGCCGGCAAGCACCGTTTCCGCGTCCGCGCCCCTGATTCCATGATCTCTAGACAGCCCGTTGCCATGATGGTATTGAGGTCCTGCTGACTCGTGTAGAAAGCCTCCCCACACCGAGTCACATCGGATGAAAAGTCAAGAAACGACGTGTGGTATACACGGACGCTGCTGCCATTGATAATGAGGACTGGTGAGAGGAGCTGCAGGATTGTATCGAACTCAGTGCGAAGCGCAGATACGTGGGCTGGGAGGAATGCATGCAGGGCACTGGAAGGAAGGGGCTCGTTTGCTGACGTTACGAGGATGAGACCAATGACGAGGCGAACGATATCTCGGGAAGTGGTGGATGAGCCCGCAGCGTTCTCCAGCACGACACGATAGATACTGTCAAGCGCCGATTCGGATTCAGCGGCTCCTTGCATATTCAGGATGTTTCCTAGGACATCCAGTTTCCCTATCCTTGTTTCCACGAGGACTTGGATGACGGTATGAGCCCAGATGAAAAGGCCCTGTGACCTGTCGACGAGACTGGCGACATCGCCGTCGTCAAGATATGGGTGAAGCTCAGCCAGAGGCCCGTCGAACTGCGAGCGGAGATAAGAATGGATGTCGTTGCGCGCGTCGTACAGGAAGAGATCATGCCGTTCCTTTAGTTCACCGAGCGGAGTCAGCGCAACTCGGATCTCCGGAAGGTCGCGACTTGTCACGACGAAGCGAACCCAAGGAGTGCTCTCTACAATCCTCGCGAGGGTCCGTGCCACGTTCTCACTATTGCTGCACTCGTCGAGCGCGTCGATGACTACAAGGGCGGAATCCGATGTTTCATTGTGGACCACGCCTTTGAGAGGCTGGATGAGGAGACGATTGACTTGCGTGTCGAGATCCACATCAATCAAAGTGTCGACCTCTCGAAGTTGTTTGAGGAGCTGCTCTCTGAACGTCACGTTGACCCGCGCGAGGTAGAACGCGATGGCCCAAAACAAGCGAACACCGTTCCGCCGGGAGTCCTGATCCCGCTTGCAGAAGAAGGATCCTGCGAGTTGGCCCGCTAGCATATGGCAGACCGAGGCCGCAATGGTGCTCTTGCCGCAGCCTGCGACGCCGTGTAGCCAAAAGAGCCGAGACGACATAGATCGTGTGGCAAGGCTCTCGGTGTCTTGGGGAGGAGGTGCGCCGCAGAACCAACTCCTGATCGAGTCCAAAACGCTCATGCGAGTTCCTTCAATGCAAGCCACCTTGCCGTAGAAGCGGCTGTCGTCAGGCGGGAGCAACTTGGCAAGCAACCTCTCGTTCTTCTCTTCATCGTCGTTGTGCCCTAGAACCTGGACATCCTGGTGTATGGCGGCAACCTCGAGGCGCACGGTGGACACCCCTTCTTTGACGTCGTCGACGCCGTTCTGAACCTCGGTGATGCCTCCTCGCACTTCGACCAGGAAGGCCTGTGATATAGCACCCTTGTGCTGCTCTAGCTCTGTCTCCAGCTCGATCACAGACTCGCGTCGTGGTGAAGCCAATTCTTTCACGAAGACAACTTGGATCCGTCATCAGTATCGTTGACTAGTAGGTCGAAACAAGGGTAGCAGACATACTCCACTTGCGCGTAGAATAGCAGTTCTTGATCTCTTCCGCCGTCCGGATCATGAGGCTAATGAGCTTCTCGAGAGCTTTCTGGACGTGTTCGGAGCTGAACACTTCATTGGCCATCCTGGAAGATTCGAGCTGCTCCACCAGTTCTGAGGCAAGCTTCACCAACTTCCCATGTGATGTGGGAATGTCGGTAACTCTCTGCAAAAGACTTAAGCTTAATAGAACGCAGGCGAACTCGGACACCTTACATCAAGGATCATTGAAGCTATCTTGGATATCGCTTTCGCGGCAGAATTAAGCTTGTGCGATGGTGCTGTCAAGTCATGGATAGTATAAGACGCTCAGTTAGACGCACCTCGGATAAAGCCTCGCCGACCTGGCTAAGCAAGGCCAATTGCTTTGTACCGATCTCGAGGATATCCATCATTCCTTGTTTCGAGTCTAGAGCATGCATAGCTTCCTTGAGTCGTGCGTCCGCCACTTCAGTTGCCTGATGTCGTATTATGAAATGCCGTATGAGGGTGGCTGCAATACTGACCGTTACGACGGAGCCGAGTTCTACAGTGACGCTCATGCCATACTCTGAACACAGGGCAACAATCAGTCACCATCGCATACGGCATACGAGGGGCTTACCGTTAGAAATGTTCATTTTGGGCTCGAACTGTCCCTCCGACCCAAAGATAGATGACAGAATCACGGCAGGACCCCCGCTCTTCCGCTTTAGTCTGTCCTTTCGTAGTACCTGCAGTGTTGCCCGGGTCGAAGGGAGGAGTAGGAAGCTGTGACGTAGCGACGGGTAGCGTTATAAGGATCTGTGTGTACAAGTCATCGAAGAAACATGAGCTCACGTATCACAGGTCACGACTGCGTCCCTCGCTCTCTCGACTGTTTTGAATTCTTCCTGTGCACCAGACTCATGCGTGACTATGATGTGGAACTTCGAAGCTCGCTGACAGCCTGCAATCTTGACTGCTTTGAGTTCAAGGTATCTGAGAAGCGCATCAGCAACCACTTTTGCGAAACGAAGGCAGAGTACGACTCACCGATGCATTGTCTGAGTTTGGCAGAGTCAACATATACTAGCGGGACACAGTAGAATGTACGGGGGAACGTTCAGCTCATGATCACTTCCTGTGCACGATTCAATCCGGCGTATTGTCGGCAAGGGTACGGAGTGTCAAATCCGCATTGAATCGGTGGTCCAACTTCACGGCACACCTTTGCTCAGTATATCAGATGTGACCCGCGAGATAATCGTTTGGCGCGGTACTCATCAGCCGATCCCACCATTATGAACCATATCTGTAGATGGGCACGTACCAGTGCAGGTGCTTATCGATACTAATTGGAGACGTATACGTAGGCTATCCACGGGGAAGCCGCTACTTAGTAGAATCATCCACCAACCGCATTCTTGATTGTCGGTCTCCCTCAGCTCCATGTCCTGCGAGTCAGGATCCTCATCTGGCTCGCTGGTTGCAAAAATCCGCCCCAGCGGTGCTGCTGCATACCTTCTATTGTATTTGTCAGTGGGCGCCGGATGCGATTATCAGTGAAGGATCAGTGAGAGAGCGCTGTCACGCACCACATGGTATGCGTGTGTTGCGTGGCTGATCCCTTCTCTTCCTCCTCCTCCTGACCTAGAGCTCGCCTAGGGCCATTATGATTTCCACAGGTACCAATTTCGAACTTGACGCATTGCGTACGGATACTTGGAGACCCCCGAGTGGGACCGAGTCTGGGGTATGCAGAAGGTGACGATGGGTTGATCCCCTGGGAGTCGAAACTCCTCGGTCACTACGCCCATGTACGTAAGGATCCATAGAAAGTCTGCTTAGCATGGAGTCGATTGATCGGGGTCTCCCCTGTCTACGTTCAGTGCCGCGGCTTGCACGCACGGTGCTGGACATAGATTAATCTGGTTCATCGTGAACAGCGAGGCGGACGACACGTTGAGGGCGGGCGAAGTGGGCTGCGGGCTGCCAGCGTGGAAGTTCCGGGCCATTGTGGACGAGTTCGTCAAGGAAGACGCGCCTACAAGGCGTCAGTGACATTCGGACGGTTCGGCTAGCGTACGTACCTCCCATGAGAGCGGCGAATTGATACCATACATGCCAACCATTATCCATGCTGTTCATGCCGCCCATACCGTCGCCACCGTTCATCATCATCGCGGCCGGGTTCATCGTTCCTGCAAGGTTTGAGCACGTTGAACCGGTCGCGTCGCGCACTACTCACTGTTCATGCCACCCCGCTCATATGACCTTCACCCAGCCCTTTCATACTTCCACGCGGGGTTGATCCCGCCGCCTTCCATGAGTAGCTGTAGGTGGACGCTGTCCATGCCCTGTTTCTGTTGCCGCACCATCCGCACTATCACCGCGGGGCTCGCCCCTGCCATGCCCATGTTCCCCATCCCACCTCGTCATCGCCCTGGCCCATACTCGCGAGGAGCACTGGGTTGATCCAGCCCTGCGTGGGCTGCGGCGAGGCCTGCGCGCTGGACTGGCTTGGTGACGAGTTCATCGTGGGATCGGATTAATAGTGTTCGAAGAACCGATGGAAGCTGAATGGGAGTTCTGACAATTGACGTCGGCACATACTCTGGAGCAATAGCGGCGGTATGCGTCGAGAACGCACCGCTTAGAAGGTCATGGACGCGCAGTCAGCGCACGCCGACTCTCCGCTCACGAGTACGACGACGAGCTTGTTGAGTTGCACTTTGCACCAGTAACTGTGCGTGTTTGCGTTAGCGCGGGTTCATACAACACAGCCAATGATGGAGCGGCGCGGAAACAGACATGTAGTAATGAACGATATCAACGTGCCAACGCAATTCCCTGGGTGAAGGGACGCCGCGCAAGGACACCTTCACAAGCAAGCAGCCACAAAGCAAGAGTATTTCACGAACGCGCAGTATTGTCTTTCCAAGCGCATATATCAACGACTTTGGTTGAAGGGCAGTCTCAGTTTCAAAGCGCACGGAGAGCATCAGCATCGCGCCAGCGAGAGCGAGACGTGCGCGGTAGCAGAAGTGCGAGTCAGGGAGGCAGCCGGCAAAGGGGTCATTGAACGTTCGAGAGGTCATATCAAGGCCTGTATGCTGGGTTATGCGTGCGGCGCCGCCTCTTTATGAATCAGCGCGAGTCACAATTGTCGGACAGGTTCGAGACATCAGACATATACGCATCGGTACGGCGCGCACAGTGTAAAGGCGCGAGGGAGTCTCGAGAGCGCAGAGGAACGGTGTCGACGCGCTCTGCGAGGAGAGGTCCGTATTGTGCAGATGCTCAAGATAGGTTGCTTCTGTATCTTTACCCGTCACATCCTGTCGCGGCAGCACTCACTAGGGACTGTGGCATGGCGACTCTAGCCTTTGCTTGCAACTGCGCCCATCCTTCGAGCTCCGGCCTCCCGCCGATGAGCCCTCCTCGCTTCCTTCATGTGTAAGTCTCGTGAGCGAGACTGGCAGGCTCTCTCACGCGCCTTGGGCGTTCAGAATGGATGTCGAGACGTCCTCCGAGAGTCATACTATACGGGTGTAAGTAATGCGAGCCAGAAGGAACAAGATACGGGGCACTGACCTGGTGTGACTGTATGCGAGCTAGAATGATGGCGGAGAGACTTCACAGGGTAAGCAGTTCCCAAGATCTTGCGCATACGTGCTACAGCAGAGTTTTCTGCGTCCGGTGAAGACGACTGTGAGCGGGCCATCCTGGTCTCGGTCGACGGGTGCCTCCGCCAGCAGATACGAGTTACTACTCTCGTATTGATGCAGAAACGAACCGTGGCACTTCAGATAAGTTAACAACCAGCTCCAGCCAGATCCAGTGTCAGGGCCTTGCCGAGTGTACGGACAACAAACGAGGTGCGAGGTGGAATCGATTCAAGTTGCGGCAGCATGGTGTCGGTCGTCCTTCAATGAGCATAGTACGTGCCGCCAGGGAGCGTAGTATTGCCTGATACATATGGGCAGGGTATGTGACGCCGAAGGGTCGTGATGGTGCTATAGGCGGACCCAAATGTCGCTAAGGCAAGTGTGAGGCAGCAAAGCAGTGTACTGCGACGCCGATGGCGGAGCGGCTAAGCGAGAACGCGCTGACTAATCTTCCTCTAACAGGCGCTAAAGCCTCCGCAACGAGTCGTCGTCACGGTTCCTCGGAGGCTCCTCCTGTTTGCCTCCTGTACATAACTTACCTGAGCTTGGGCAGTTGCCCAGATATCGATCGCCTTCGAAGGCTATTCTATTCGTTGTTATCGGCTCACGTCTTCGAATCTTCAATCGCAAACTAACCAAGTGACACGCGGTCACCGGTGGCCCTTCGGATAACGCGCCTGGCGTCCTCGGAACACGCGGGGGTCTTCAATGCTAGTAGTAGTCTCCATGGCAACTTGGAACGGGCCCGGTGTTATGTTTGGTCAGTACCACACATCCTTATGTTATGATATCATACTAACCTTTCGCGGTACTTGCATTGTCGGTCTATGGGACTCGACTTTATCGATGGAATTGCACAATGCAGCTCGTTCAGTTGTTCCAAGCTTTGTGCTGCGTGGATACAGCTCCCATTGTCTTCCGCTGGAAGGTAAAAAGCATGTCTCGCGTGCAGCACCATAAGGATCCCTAGGACCAGGTATATATGATACGCACAAGCTGAACTGTCTGTCTCCCTTCTCTGACCTTCGTCCCGTCCGTAGAGGGCGCCACGAAGTCTACCCTCTTCCACATTCACGTCTTCCGCTTCGTCCTGTTACCCGCTCTAGATGCCACACATGCCAGACAACGTGACTGCTCTTCAGTTACCACCGCATTACGCGAACCTAGAGACACAATGGGCGTCCATCGAGGCACGCATTGACCAGATCATGACAGAACCAGGTCAGACATCCTACGCGCAGAGCATAAGCATCTACACCATCATATACAACTACTCCACCTCGCTCGGAGTGACTGGCGTACTACCCCTGCCCTTGCTGAGTTCCGGTCCAAGTGAGTCCCCTTGATCTGTTAATCCGAGTTGATATTGAATTTCTGTTCACGCTAGCCAACGCCCAGCTGCGGTGCGCAGGTCTCTACGACAAAATCACTCGCTACCTTGTCGTTCGTGTGGGTGAGATTCAGAGCGTAAGTGTGGAAGAATGCACCTGTTTCCACTCGGTGACCCCCGCTATCTAGCACTCTGACTCGCTCCAAGGTGAAGCCCTCTTGCGATATTACACGCAGGAATGGGAGCGCTACACCGCAGGTGCCAAGATTATCAGCTCCTCCTTCGCATTCTCGGGCCTCAAGTACTGGGTGGAGCAGGAACGAGATAAGAGCAGGACGGTGGTATACCCTGTTTACACGGTGTGTCGTGCATCTAGTGTATATCTTCTCTGTACTAATCGGAATTTGTAGCTCGCTGTCGTTCAGTGGAAGCACAACTTCTTCCTTCCCAGAGTCTTCGACTTGAAGGATGCTCTGCTTTGTCTACTCGAACAACAGCGACAGGGCGAGACGATTGACCGGACATTGGTCAAGGCGGCCGTTGATGCCTTCCTGGCGCTCTGCCTGCCAGGCGACAATGATAACAAGAAGGTGCCATACAAGGTGCGCCTTCATCACCTCGAGGCACTTTTCCTGGATGCAGCGGAAACGGACCACTGCGAAGCAACGTCAGAAGCATTAGCCGTCGACAATAAGACCACCGCGTTCCTTGAGGCGGAGGGGTGGTTGTGGAGCGAGGGCGCACTTGAGGTGGTGCAAGGGTGAAGACACGCGGAGGACAACTTCGACACGTACTATTGTAGGCAATCCTATCTGTATATGCTCCTTTGTCAGTCAGACGAGCGTGGTTTCAGGTGACGGCATAGAATGAGCGACTCTGAAGCAACATATGGGTAATCGATAACTGATTGCCATGCCCATACCTCTGACCGTGGAGGCAGAACTTAATTATCCACCTATGCCCCAATCACCACTGCTCTCGAGCATTCTCAACTCATCGCATTACTCGAATTCCAGCCAGAACTTGGGATTGCCATATCCTGCTTGCGACTCGACGCGTAACACGCGTAACATGAAGATTCCACCATAGTACACTTATAGCTAGAGCCTCGACGCGCTTGCGTGCATACATCGAAAGAGTAGAGTGTCGGCTTCCGCTGTTGATGCAAGATCGGTCCTTTACGCGACCGCCAGTGCGCTTGATAGCAACGACAGAGCGAACGGCCACGACCCCGGTCCAGTTTCCGGTGGCGTAGCGCATATGATCACGCAGCGTCATCGCTACCTACGATCGGAGTGGAGAATCCCAATTCGTTGGCTTTGAGTGCTTTCATATGTTCATCTGGTGTGGTCGTGAGAGGGTGCATGACGCTCACCTTTTTTACTCTCTTGAAGCGGACTTTCACATTTGCACCGAAGTGTTCATAGATCAAGGGAAGAGCACTACTAGTCCAGCATCAGTACATCACCGTGACTTCGTGTGCAGTGTTGATATACCAGCGCATGCGTCAAAGCGGGATCAACATCCTTGAAGTGGAACCTCAGGCTGTAGCCTGAGACACTGCGAGGAAGTTCTCGTCGGCGACATACTTACCATTGCATGCGAACGACACAAACGTCAATTCATTGAAGTGCTGGCAATGGCCGCGGCTTAGTTTAATCAGCCAAGGATAGGCGAGATAACTTGGAGGGAACATACCAGTGTGGACTTGTTCTCATATCAGGGCTGTAGTGGGAGCCCCGTACCGAACTGATCCTTCAAGTTGGGTGGTAGTCCGCTAGACAGGAACAGCACCGAAACGCTGTTGCTCGGTCCCTGCATGCCGCTCGACGAGTCTCTAGTAGAATGGGATGGTCAAGTACATGGTGACACGAGCAGAATAAGTGGAGAATCTCTCACCATTGCTCCGACCTGATACAGAACTTTCTCCTCTGTGTCCATATTGGGCTGAGCTGCAGGCGCATTACCTGGTCATGAGCCCTGTTACAGTACTTTGCACTCCCCTTTACTGCCAATGCATACCTTGACGTCTATTTTGACACATATGGGGGCTTCTGCCAGATGGGTGACGTTGTAAGCCTCAGACCTTTGGCGAGTCGTGGCGGCGTGTTGGACGTACATACCCCTCATGAGAAAGTAGCGTGTTAGCTTCGAAGAGGGTCATCTGGCACTATACGCGAAGGCTAGTATAAGTCCTGCAATGTAGGCAGTAACCGCAACTGTCGACCGTACATCACAACGCTGTCCGCGAAAAATTAGTCAGCCTGTGCACCTATCAAACTTGCCAGTGTCTACTCGCCTTATGAACTTTGATACATGATACACCATCAGTTCGTGAAGCTTGAGCTCCAGAGTCGGACAGTTCGGGGGTACAGTCGTAACCCCCCTGGCGGGTCAGTACGGTCTGGTGGGTCGCCTTCTCTATTTGGTACCAATTCTACCACATCGCGCGTGCTCCATAGCGCTTGCTCCTCCACCGCAGGAAATTCCGCGTCATCTAGCTGCTTTATCAGGAAGGTGGTCCACTAATAGACCGTACTGACCCACCAGGGTTTTATGACTGTATAGTCTTCCGAATCGGACGCCAAAAGCCGTGGACGATACGTCACCATCTAACCACCATTGTCAATGAGCCTCTGTGACGACGGGGCACCATTTGACTCCAAGCGATCATCAGGCCGCGGAACTATGTTTCGATAACGTCGAACGATTCTATTATTTGCATTAGTCGCAGGAGGCCTCGAAAAGGAGTATATAAGCCGCAGAGCATGTAAATGAACGACAGGTTCTTACCTACTTGCAAGTCCTACAGCTCTACCATGCTGTTCAAGCTCTCTCTCGCTACCCTCGCCTCCTTTGTCGCGGCTGCCGTCGCAGTGCCCTCGGTCAGTATATGTACACCTTGCCTCTACAATTCTGCTGACGTCCAGTACGCAGGCGGAGGTCCCCGTTCAGTTCGTGTCCCGTGATGACATGATGAATTGGCTCAGGACGACCGACGCCAACCTCACCTTCGTGGGCGAGCCCATCCCCGGTGTCAACGCGCCTGAAGGCCTCGCCTCGCGCGATGCGCAGAACACGATGGTCACATACTGCACTACGCGCAACGACGACGTGTGCGGCGGGACTTGCGCCGTGTACAACGGGGGACCGACCTGCCTCAGCGCACCGGGCACGAACTGCCTCTCGGCCACGAACAACGTCGGATTTTGCGACCGCTCTGGGTACGTGTGCGATGCGGAAGAGTCCTCCCAATGTAGCGGTGACTGATAAATGCTCCTGCAGGTGCGGACATAGCTGCAACCAACTCTCGAGTTGCGGAACGCACCTGGACAGTGGCTTTTGTTACACGCCGGGCACCCGGTCGATCCTGGTTGGAAACTACTAAATCCGCCTCGAGTGCAACCTTGCAGGCCAATTCTGCATGAACTTCCGGAGAGATAGATAATGCGTGTGAATATTCTGGTGATTGAGTTGCCGATGCATGATAAGTAACCGAATGTGTAGTGACACTGGGAAGGATGATGGATGAGTCGTGTATGGATGGTGTCAGTAAGCCGTGAAGCACCTTGATTGGGGCGGTGGCACCTATCTATGATCATCAGCGATATAACCATTGACCTGAAATCTTCGGGTACATGCGACCCGCCTTAGGGTGAATGAGTTGCCCATGCGCTGGTGTCTGAGAGTTCGACGGCTTCCAAAGCGGCAAGCCGAACATTTTTGAAACAGTTACACACACTGTTGGAGTATTCAGTTGAGTTGATATCAGCTTCAAGCCTCGAGCAGGAATTCAACACACCGTGAACTGCTGAGCTCAGAGCACACCAATGGATGAGGCCCGTTATTCGTGGTCAGGCGTGGCCGAGCTTAACAGGTTCAATGGTATTAGCATCTCGGTGTAGGCCCTGCCAGCGAGTACTACGACTTGTTCATGATGCTCTGAATACCTGAGCTAGTGATTGTCAATGTATAAGAGCCAAGTGAAAGCCAGCCTTGATCTTGACGATCTTCTGCGCTCGCCCAACTTGAATGAACCGTGCGGCGGCGTGGGACTTCTCGGCCACTCGACCGGAAGCCTGCGCAGCATGCAATCGACCGGTAGGGCGGGGCGATCCTGTCCACAGTTCAGCGCGGCAGCCTTAGTCAATGTACGCTACCTTGCACACACGGCGCTGGTCATAAGTTGATTTCGCTGGATCCATAGTGGTACTAATTCGGAAGTTACATCTACAAGGACGGAGAGACGACGGATAGATATCTGAGCACACATAGTACAATGATAGAGGATAGCTCGACAACAACATTTTCAACGTCATAACACAATGAAGTCCGACGTATGGCATTACTCGACCACTACGATGTCGCCTGCGCGGCCTCGAGACGTGTATTGACCTTCTGACGGTGCAGACGGTTTTTCAGATGGACCTCGTAATTTTGTAGCGTCTCCCCGGGGCCAGGGGTATACAGCTGCGAAGAGGCACCATCAGAGATCCAACTAAACATGTACAGATAAACCTAACTTACCTTCCCAGGGCAGTCAAGACACTTCAGACGCCACTCCACCGCCATAGCGTTCGGAGTGGTCGGCTTACGTGCCGTCGTTTCGAACCTGTCATCCGGATATTTCGCCTGCATCTCTGCCACGGCTCGCTGCAGCCACTCGGGTGCCGCCTGCGCCCTCTGTCCCCTTCGGTCAGACTCGACGTTCAATGCTCGATGGCAAGTACACCTACCGCACTTGCGTTCATGCTGGGTGGGGCAGAGGGTGGCGGTTGTGGCGGTGATCCGGCTGGTGGAGCTGTGCCATTGGAAGTCGTATCGCCAGAGCCGTCCTGGGCAGGGGGCTCTGGAGGTGCAGAGGCGGCGCCAGTCGCCCTACTAATGCGTTGTGCTAATGGCGACTCCGACGCACTAGAGGCTGTCGACATTGGAGACATCGCCCGTGCTGGAGGCTGGGATGACGGCGGGTCAGCAGGCACCTCTTTCTTGGGTATAACCGGAGTCTCAGGTTCAGCGTCTCCGTCTTCGGGAGGAGCCTTCTGTTCATCGACCTGGGAGGGCGGGGGCCGGCGACGCTTGGCCGCGACACGTGCTTGCTCTGCTTCTCTCTGAAGGTTGAGGTGATATTCAGCGTCCGCATTGTACTCCACGGGGCGAGGCCGACGATGTCTATGCCAGTATTTGCCTGTGGGAATATCAGCAGCGGGACAGGGAGCATTGGACGTTACTACGTACCACACGTGCCACACTGCGACTTATCTCCGAGTGGCCCCTTCCTGCGTCCAATGGCTATGTTTTCAGGACAGCCGCAGTTCGAGCAATGCCAGACACCCTCGATCATATTGGCATGTTGCCCGTCAGCGTACTCCTTCTCCTTTGCCTCGCGCTCAAGTTCCTTCGTCCGTTTCGCCGACAACACCACCCGTGCACCCTTGCTATCTGCAGCACTACTGCTCGGTAGAGGGAGGTCGCCCTCGATGGGCGGAGGGAACGTCGATGGATCCGCGATGGTCGACGGAGTGGCACCGCGGAGGTTGACTCGAGGGCGCAGGACGCTGGATGGGAACGACGGTGCCTTGAATAAGCCCTTAGGCTTCTTTTCCTTCGGGGCCGTGGGAGCGATGGGCGTGAGTGGTGTAGGTTGGGCGGACGGGAGGATGACTGTGCCGTTCTCCGAAGCGATCATGTTCGCAATGTTGTGCGAAGCAGCGGCAGCGGCAGCTCGTCTTGACGTTGGTGCCGCCGCCGCCGTGACCGCGGCGAGTGTCGCCGCATCGACTTCGGGGAAGCCGATCGCAGGCGTACGGAAGGTCTTCGGCGGTTCGCGGTCAGGCAACGCGATGCCTCGTCTGCCTCTCGTAGTCTTCCTCCTACGACGATTAAGCTCCTTCTCACGTTCTTTCTCATTGCGCTCAATCTCGCTGTCGCTGAGGTAATTGAGGATGGGAGTGAACGCGGACACTTGGTCGATAGCACGCGCGCCAGTGGTGAGCGAAGGTAGGAGAGACATGCGTAGATCATCATCTTGAACCGCAGAACCATCCGATGGATGCCCGACGAGGAATAGGGATTTCTGGTAAATCTGCACTTGCTCGCGAATCGAGTGGGCGATGGAGGTCCTGTCAATATGCGATGAGTATCAAACTTCTACCATCAGCATACTACGAAGTCACTGACTTGAATTCGCCGCCCAATCCAAGGTCACGACAGTAGATATCCGCGAATTGTTCGGGAGTAGGATCACCATTCTCTATGTTCCACTCGAACTGGTCTTCCAGCTTGACGGAACCCACGACAATGTCAAGCTTATCGCCGAATAACCTCAGTCACGCATATGATATTTAGAGCAACTGTGCTCACCTTGACGAGTATCCGCAGCTCCTCCTGCATTGAGCTGTCATCGTCGTCGAAGTCATCCACGGCCATCGGTAGCTCTACACCTGGGACGGCGGGAACGACAGGGGTCGCGACAGCTTCCTCCTTGACGACCTTTCGACGTTTGCGACTCCGCACATCTGCACGACCGAGAGCACGTTTATGGAACGTCGGCGATCTTAGTGCCTTCCGCCACGCATCCCACCATTCGGCTTCCTTGTCGTCAATGATTCCGCTCTGAATGTCTTCGGTGTCGGATAAAACGAATACTCCGTCTTCTCCGAAGGTGGTGGAGTGCGCCTTGAAGTCGCTGAGCTGGTCCTGAATAGCCTTCGTGATGACAGAGTGATAGCTGGACGGGAGCGCGTAATCGTCCACGATAGACTGAGCGAATATCTCGGGCGTGATGACAGGGTCTGGGATTAGTGTCAGCTTCGACAAAACAGGCGCTATGTGACAGTGTGCCTACCATTGAGGTTCCAGACAAAGGTGTCTCGCATCTTGTGATGCTCGACGTCAAACTCAAGGCGGATAGGTACGAGCTGCTCAGGGCGATTCGCATCTTCGTCCTTCAATCTTCTCGGCCTAGGAATAGCTATAAGCACACTGGAGTCCGATCAATGGAATCCAGGCACTCACGGTTTGAACCCTTCTCTCTTCCCGGCGCGTTTCTTGTCCCTGATCTCCTTGTCCTTGCTCTGCTTCACACCCGTCAGACTCCACTTCTCCGGCCTCTTCGCGCCCGGGCCTCTCTGCGGCGGAGCCAGCACCCGCTCCTCCTCCATCACAGCGTCTTTCTCCCACCACGCCTTCGGCCTCGCAACGGTCTCGCGCAGCTCTGCGCCCATCTTCTCCTTCATGGTCTTATACCGCCCGTCGTACTCCTTGTCAATCTCCATCCATAGCTTCACATTGGCGATCTCCGCGGGCGAGAGCTGCGAGATCCGCGCACCCGACTCGACGAGCGGAACGATGGTCACCCGGGAGGTTTGTGGATTGAGCTGCACGTTGAGCGGAGTGAGCTGGGGGATGATAGTGGGAGGCGCAGCGGCAGAGGCGCCGTTCGTCACCGGGGTAGAACCTGGGAGACCGTTCGTAGTCAACGCAGTGCGAGAGTGAGCACTTTCCGATGCGGGGAGCACCACCCCGTCTTGCACACTGGGTATACGATCAAGACCTGGTGCGTTAATCACGCCCACATTCGCAGCAGCTGAGGAAATATTGGCGAAAGGAGAGGCCATCGACGCTGGCGGTTGTGAGCTTTGCCTGACAGGCGTATGCGGCGCCGCCAAGTCCATACCAATACCCGCGTTCATCCCCTGAACCGGCGACGAACCCGTAGCAGCCGACATAGCGTTGGTGGACATACCACCACCACTCATCTGGCGGCCGTTCACGCCCATCCCCATGGCGATCTCTCCCGCGTGGCTGGCAGTTCTCGGTAAAACGGGCGGGCCCATCATGCCGCCGCCCGCACCACCCACAAGGCCCATCCCCATGTTCAGCATCTGGTTCGTCGCGGGAGAGCTAGGTCCGACGTTGCCTGCGACGCCCATGCCAGCGATGCCAGTCGGACCAGCTGCGTTCGGGAGACCGTTCACACCCATACTTGCGTTCGACGCCGACATCGATAGACGAGGCGTCTGAGGCAGAATACCCGCGAGCATCGCTTCCTGCTGTTGGACTTGCTGCTGCGACGGGGCCTGCGGGAAGTTCTGTGCGCCTTGTTGAAGGTGCTGCTGCTGCAAACCAGGCTGCCCTCCGGGAACGGGCGTCCCAGACTTCCTCCTTGCTCCGTGGACCGGGCTCCCGGGCGCCGTCGGCGCGGGCGCGATCGGCGGGTACCCACTGGGGCTCTTCGCAGCCTGCTGTCCTCCGCCCGTGTTCAACATCCCCGCGTTCATGCCTTGCTGCTGAGGGTGGAAACCAGACACGGTCGTGGGCCGGCTCCGCACCTGCATTCCGTCCAGGGTCTGACCTTGACTGTGAACAGTGCCCTGGTTGACCTGGGGCATTGGCGGATGACGCATGCCCGTGCTCGTACCAGGCCTGGTCGGTCCTGCCCCCGGCGCCGTCGACGTTGGGCGCGGCTGAACAGGAATCGGTCCTCCTGGCGTAGGCGCTGCAGATCCAGGTCCGGGCGTACCAGGCGGGAGCGGTCCTGTATGCATGCGTGGGCTGGGGGTCGCGCCAGGTCCGCTTGTCGTGTGCGGTCTGGGGCTCGGTGCACCAAGGTTCGCGTACTGCTGCGGGCCCGGCTGACGGTGGGACGTCGCGGTTGGAGGACGGGGCGGGATGCCCGTAGGCGGTGGCATCATTTGGCTTTGGTGTGGTTGCGGGTGGCCCATGTTCGGCATACCCGGGGGCTGGACACTCGATGCGCGGTGCGAGCTGCTCGACGCAGCGGATGACGGGCGCTGGTGCGGGTCATACTGGCCCTGCGAGAGCTGCTGGAAACGCTCCTGCGCGGGGCTCATGCCCTGCGCGCCGCCCTGCATACCCTGCATCCCTTGCATTCCTTGCATACCCTGCATTCCGCCCATGTTTTGCATTGTTTGCATACTCTGTAGTCCCTGCATCCCTTGCATACCGCCCATGCTACTCATACTCTGCATGGTCTGCCCAGGAAGGCCCTCCTGCGGCTGTCCGGCTTGGCCCTGCGCATGCTGTCGCTCGCGCATCCGCTGCATCTGCATCATCTTGATCTGCATGATATGCTTTTCACGCTCGGCAGGCGGGAGGTGCGCAAGCTGAGCGAGCTGCGCCGGATGCAGACCCATGTTGTGGAAGGCCGCGTTCATGTTGCCCTGGGCGGACGACGCCTGTGCGTTCATCGACATGCCGCCCATGCCGCCCATGCTCTGCGACGCGCTCATGCCCTGCATACCACCCATGCCCTGTCCACCGCCCATGCCGAACTGCGAGGCGGGCGACACGTCGAGGGCGGGCGAAGTGGGCTGCGAGCCGCCGGCGTGGAAGTTATGGTTCGCGGCCATCGCGGACGAGTTCGTCGGGGACGATGCGCCTGCAAAGCAATATTAGTGGCAGTCGTACAGAGTGGCTAGGCACACGCACCGCCCATGAGCGCGGCCGGGTTGATACTGCCCATACCGGCCATGTTCCCCATGTTGTTCATGCCGCCCATACCGCCCATGCCGCCGCCCATGCCCATGTTGCTCATTCCGCCAGCACCGTTCATCATCATCGCGGCCGGGTTCATCGTTCCTGCGACGTGTGAGCGCATTGAACCTGCGCATGGTGCGCCACTCACCGTTCATGCCCATCCCGCTCATCCCGCTCATACCTCCTCCACCCATCCCGTTCATGCCTCCACCACCCATCAGCGCCGCGGGATTAATCCCACCGCCTCCCATGAGCTGTTGTGGGTTGACGCTACCCATGCCTTGCTGCTGCTGCTGCTGCTGGTTCCTCTGCTGCTGCTGCTGCTGCTGTTGTTGCTGCTGCTGTTGTTGTTGTTGTTGCTGGTGCTGCATCATGCGCATCATCATCGCGGGGTTCATCCCAGCCATGCCCATGTTCCCCATCCCGCCTCCGCCTCCTCCACCCATACCCATGTTCATTCCACCTCCGCCGCCCATGCTTCCTCCTCCTCCCATACCCCCCATACCTCCTTGCTGCTGCGCCACTGCAGCCATCATTTGCTGCTGATTAATCATCCCGCGCGCATACATCTGCTGCATCTGCGCCTGGGTCATCCCGCCCTGTCCCATGTTCGCGAGGAGCGCCGGGTTGATCCCGCCCTGCGGGGGCTGCGGCGAGCCCTGCGCGCTGGACTGGCTTGGTGACGAGTTCATTGTAGGGTCGATTCAAAGCGTTGAAGGGAAGGTGAATGGTAAATCTAGCCGTAGACGTCAGCACATGCTCTGATCGCACCAGCTGAGTACGCACCGAAATAATTGTTTAGCTGAACTTGACGCGAGTAACTATGTATGTTTGCGTTAGCGTACTTCATCATACGACGGAACACATCGCGAGGCAGCGTAGAAAACAGGGATGTCATGCAGAGACGATATCATGAGCATGGAACATCTCATAAATACGCGGCATGGAACACTGCAGTGAATATGGGCAAGACTGCGCTCGAGGCGAGAGGGCAGTTCAACGCGTCGCCCGCGCCAACAAGGGGGCGTGGGCGCAGCGGGAGGGAACCCAGGGCATGGGCAGCGCAGGAAATAGGTAAGAATAGCGTATACGGACGCGTCCTGGGGAGGGAGCGCGTCCTGCGCCACGGGACCGCGGCACGGGTGGACAGGGGAGGGGGAGCGACAAACGAACAGGCTTACGTTTGCGCGTGGAGACGGCCGGGCCCGGAGAAGACAGAAAGGCGGGGCGAGTGCTTTGAGTACGAAACACACGCAGCCACCGCGAAGGTCGGAGATGCGGGTGCGGGTGCGCGAGTCGAGGTCGGAGGGGGCCGTCGTGGCCTGACCACGCACGACAACGGCTGCGGACGAAAAGACACAAAGCGAGGAGATCGCGCAGGGATCCGGGGACGCGGGGGCGAGCTGGGATGGGGGGCAGGCCTCGTGCTTGGCGAGGAGGAGCAGCAGGCCGTGCGGATAACCTTGTGCCAGCAATCGCGCGATGGCAGCGCAGGACGATTCCAATCGGCCGCCCTCTCCCAGCAACCGCCTCCCTTGTCACCCTGTCACGCGCGGTCACACACGCGCCACCCCTCAGCATGCCATATGCGGCAAGTGCGCGCGCGCTGGCGACTTGCGTGTGGGCGACGACGAAGGAGAGGGCGGACGGCGGGCGGACATGGATGGCAGGGGGAGGCAGGGCAGGACAGGGCAGATGAGCGGCCGAGGGAGGAAACGGAATTGAGAGTGACGAGTGCGTCCCACCGCCAGTCCAGATCCCCGATCTCCGATCCTCCTCTCCCTCTCAGTTGCTCGCTGCACCGCTCCCTTCCTCCTCTTCCCTCATGCGCTGCCTTCTCTATGCACACGCCCAAACGGCACTCTTTGCCTGGCACCAGAACATCCGGGGACGAAACTTGACCTGCGCGCCATTCAGACGGCGGCCCAGCGGAGGCGCCACGAGTCCAGTGCTCGCCCAAACTTATACCAGTACGTATGGCATCTTTCTCACACGACCTCCCCAATACAGCCGGTCGTCTCGCTCGAGTGTCCATACGCGCAGCGCCTGTGTTCGAGCCCGAGACGCATCTGCCGCCCGAGGCTAATCCGCCAGCCCGCGAGGCGCATCAATGCCTTATTTGGCTGGTGGCGCGCTTCGTACCCCTTCACTTCTCTTCACCCGCCAGTTCGCACGGTCCACTTTGCCTCGCTCCGTCCCCCCCACGCAGGAGTTTGAGCAGTCTCCTGTCCATCCGCTCTGGTGAGGTAGCTATCTCCAGCTCCGTATCGCTCCATGACCTTCAGCCACAATCACTACGAAGAAATATACCTTTCCTTTCGACGGAAAGGGGAGGCGGAAAGGATAGCGGGCGAAATCCTCCTTTTGAATGCCTTTCCGTTTTTTACGCTTCGGGAAATGCATAGGAACGTATGGTACCTTTGCAGTGAATCCCGCCACGGTTTCGCACCTCTTCCAGACCCAATATAGACTCCACAAATGCTAAGTAAGGTTCAGCGAGAAGACATTGCACGTGAGTTCGGGACTTAGCATCCAATTTCTAATGACACGGGACCCCCTATGACTTCCCGTAGGCGGATGGGCAGTACTTAGACTGGAGTACTATGCCATAGGACATATGCGCAACGTATTCACTTGACCAGGGGCCTTCCAATGATGCTTCGACACGCTACTGTACACTCTTCTGCATATCGCTAGCGCAGCGGTTCTAGCACCCGCAGTCATCGTGCATGCACCACGGTGCGTATCGAGGAGATCCTTGGACACCTCCCGGGAATGCTCGGTCATCAGCTGAACAGGCGACGTTGAATGGAGGTGCAGTAGTTTGCGAAATCGTTGTCGCTTTTGCACTCATGTTATTCACTGCTATCCTTAGTCTCCTACGACTAGCTGTGCACGTGCCACCCGCTGATACCACCAACTCATGTGCTGAGAGCGGTACCGTGCCTTGGATATGTACCCCGGGGATTGCCTGCGGCGTACGTGCTATTCGCAATTGCACTCGAAGTGGCGTCCGGAAGTGCGGGTGGCCCGTGTCTAGACGGTGTCCGTTTCCACGATTGTCTGGAGCTTTCTGCTATCAATATCATGCTCAAGCTCTTGAGCCTCTTTGATGTGTTTGCTTCTTCTTCGGTGACGAGCCGTACTCATTTGTCGGTAATCTTTCAGGTGCTCTGCCATGTTGTGCTCTAGCTTTTCGAACCCCTCTCAATTGCTGTACCACGGCGCTGGGGTATCTGGATCCCGTTTACCAAGATCCATGTCAAATCTCGATATGCGAGGCCCTTTGATGAGTCACTCCCCTGGTATGTTTCTCCGGCGATCTGGACATAACACCACCCGAATCCTCAATTTCAGAAAGTGCACTGTTTGGAAACCTGCGTGCCCTCGTCGACGCGCGCAGTGAGATAGCTCTGGAACAGTCATCCCGTCCAGGCCGGCGCCGCGGCGGTGCACCGGTGGTTCGATGGCTTCGAATTCACAGAATACGAACCATGACAGTCGCGGATCAGCTTTAATGCCTCACCGCCGCATTCTCTCGTCTCATCGGATGCTGCAAAATCAACGGGCAAGACTTTAGTCTAATTTAGTAAACTTTAGTCCGCCGCTTCACGACAGTACGGACTCTCAAGCTGCAGCAAGGCGCGCGGTTGTCGCTGCCTTCAACCGTGCCTCATGAGTGTCATGCCCCCCGAGGCGTTTCCCCACCATCCTCCTGTACAGCAACCCGACGGAACCCCGGTGCAGCCTGAACAGTTTAGCGCCCACTCTGGCCGAAACACCGCATACGAATGCGGCCTACTCGAAATTGCGGTTGCCCTGGCGTTCCGAAGCAAAGGCGGACGGGAGCGGAGGTGAGTCTCTCGCAGCCGCAGTGCAGGAGTTCGGCCCGAAGCCGGGGTACTTACATACGATCGCACAGGCGCCCAGGCACTGGTGGACTTGTGATGCGTCGATCAATAGCAATATGTTCGTGTCGAATGACAAATCCTCGCCACCGTGATTGGTGTCTGCACGACTCGAGCTGTTAGAGGTTGGAGTTAGGTGAGTGCTGTCCCGCACGCTGCGCTCACCTCATCGTACCACACTGACACCAGCAAACGAGTCAACAGCCCGAGGCGTCTGCTCCTCTACCGCTCTGTAGTCGCGGGTGATGATAGTGTTTGCTAGCATGGTGACTTATCACGGTTTAGGGCGTCTCTAGCTCGACATGCCTGTCAGTTGACCTTCCCCGCCACCCGTTTCCTGTCCCGCATGACTGACTGATCATGACAGCGGGGCGATCGGGGAAGGCCATACGCGCAGATGGGCCAGCCGGCGCGTTCGGCGCAGGGCAGAACGAGTGTGCGGTGATACGCGTCGATTGAAGCATGCCCTGCGCGACGCTATATATACGCACGCGCCCGGAAGCCCTGCTCGCTATCGAGACTGCCTCGCAAAGTCCTGCTCCGAGCCGCGTCCTGGTCCCCGCGAGCAACGAAAATGCGCGCGTCTGCAAGTAGCCCCGCCGCCCCCGCGCTCGCGCACGAGATGGAGAAAGACGTCGAAGAGGCCCGCGTCGAGGCTTCCAACGCGGAGGGTACCCTCCACCAGGCCGCCCTCGGTCCGAGGGTGAAGCAGCGTCACTTCTTTTCGGCGTTGGACCGCGAGGTCGCGGACGCGGTGCACAAGGATGCGGAGACGGTCGAGTTTACGGAAGAGGAGGAGAGGGTGGTACGGAAGAAGATCGACCGGCGCGTGCTGTCGCTAGTCATTGGGAGGTGAGTTGTCCGTGATACGATATCTATGGCGCTCGCTGACTCATGGGTTTCTAGCTACTTGTGTAGGTGGTATTGATTGGCCGCACCTGTCTCGACTGACGTATAGACCCGGTGTGCCTATCACAGTCAATCAATTTGGTAAGGCAATACGTCAATTGTGCTTCGCGGCGCGATGTTGACCGATTCTACCATAGATCGCACGAACATGTACGCGTTTATGAGCCAGAAGGTGGTTTCTACCGTACTAACAACCTCGGCAGTGGCAATGTGCACACTGTGAAGGCCTTCAACGAGAATTATGTACGTATGGCCTTATCCCGAACGGTCCGCCTACTGAGCATACGCATCACTTCCGTAGGAAATTACCAACAACAACCGATGGACCCTCGCACTCAGTGTCTTCTACATTGGATATTGTACGTCTTAACCTTCCGCTCTGTGCCGCAATTCAGACGCTGACGCATTGTACAGGCATCCTTGAGATGCCCGCCAACGGTTTGTCGACCCGTGCTTCCACCCTGTGAAGTCTTGTTCATCTCGCGTGCAGTGCTGCAACGCCGCATTGGCGCCAACAAGTTCTTCTTCATGTCGCTCACATGGTGGGGTATCGCTTCGCTTTCGTTTGTGTACGCGAAGTCCTACGCCGGGCTGCTCGCCCTCCGGTACGACACTCTTTATGGTTATACGTCCTGCTGGATTTTGACGGGCTTGTATTCAGGGTCCTCCTGGGGATCGGTGAGGCGGGGTACTATGCGGGTATGGTGTATTACCTGTCGTTCTGGTATAAACGGTGAGGCAATTCATTGCACGCATGTGATGACAGCGGCTGACGACGCTGTACATCAAGGCATGAGCTTGCTATGCGTATCAGGTACGACACGGAAAACGAGGTACCAACGAAAGTGTACTGACGCTTTGTCGTCAGTATCTGTATGACGGGCACATATCCGGGAGCGATCAGTGTAAGCACAGATTTGCCTCAGCATTGCTAGAACATGACTGAGATTGCACCCCAGGGTCTCATCTCCTTTGGCCTCCTCCGAGCCCACACTTCGGTGCTACAAGGCTGGCAGTTCCTATTCCTCGTAAGTACCAAACTCGTCGGCGTAGTCACTCGTCTGACGACTCGGATTGGGTAGATCGAAGCCATTCCGACGATCATCATGGCGCTCCTACTTCTTTTGTTCCTGCCGTCCTTCCCGTTCACAGCATCTTTCCTCACGCCGCGCCAACGGGCAATCGCCCAGGCTCGTATTACTCCGTTCGCTGACAATGCAGTTGCTGACAGGGTGTGTACGTAGGCGCGCCTCAACCAGGACCAGAAGCCGACATCACACGGAGGCATGAGCAGCCTCCACGCAGTCACCGCGGTGCTGTCGGACCTGAACGCGTGGCTGCTCGTCGTCGTCTATTGCGGATGTACGTAGCATCTGTTTATTGTGCGCCTGCTACTGACGGAAAGACAACGACAGTCAACGTCGGCACGGCGACGGTCACGTACTTCCTGCCGACGCTCATCGTAGAGCTCGGGTTCACCGGCATCAACGCACAGGGCATGACCGTCGCGCCCTACGTCGCCGGCTGGTTCCTCGTCGTCCTCCAGGCCTGGCACTCTGTGCGTCCCCCGTGAATATTGCCGCCCTTTCGCTGCTCACCTTTATCGCGTCCCGTAGGACCGCACGCGTGACCGCGGCTGGCACGTGATGGCGTCTACCTTCATCGCGTTCCTCGGCTACCTCATCCTCGCGACGAGTGTGGAGAAGAGTGTCGGCGCGGGGTACTTCGCGCTGTTCCTTGTTGTCGGCGGGAACTTCAGCTTGTTCCCTCTGGTCATGTGCGTACCACCGCCAGCTTGCGCCGTGTACTCGCTGACGAGTTATGTGCAGGAGCTGGGCGGCGAACTGCTTCTCGCCGACACCAAAGCGCGGCGTCGGCACCGCGTTCATCGTGTCGATCGCGAACTGCATCTCTATGTAAGCCATCCGCTTATCTGGGTGCGGGAAGGCCCATGCTGACATTATACAGTGCTGCGCCGCAGATCTACTTCGACAACTACGATGACTACCGCAAAGGCCATGCTATCTCCGCTGGGTGCGCTCGTTATCTCTCCGCTCACCCCATTGGCGACTGAATTCGTCGTCATATAGCTGTCTCTTTTCATCGATGCTTGCGGCGTTCATCCTTCGCACGCGCCTCGCGCACAAGAACAAGGTGAGGAAGGAGCGCCTGGAGACCATGACCCAGGACGAGAAGTCAGGGCTCCCTGACGAGCCCGAGCTCGCGGACACGGATCCGCGGTACAAGTTCATGGTATGAATAGACCAAGTAGACGACCACGACTACGGAGATGTTGTTGTACATTAGACTTTGATTGATGATCTGTCTGAGATGCTCCACGAGTATCATAGGAGACCTGTATGAGTCGGGAATCTACCTCTGCGAGGGATAGCACAGCAGTCCTTGAGCCCGGCGAGCGTGCCGAAATAGGCCGACTGGCACCATCTCCTGAGCCATGTGTGAGATTGTAATTTTTGTTTACAGCAGCACATTGCTAGAATGTAGGGCAGCAGGTAGCGCGAGTCGAGAGCAAGCTACGAATGGGTACTAAGTAATAGAGCCGGAGGACGGGGACTCGGACCTCCACTGACCGCGCCGTTCCGGCGCGAGTCCGGCGCTCCACGTCCACAGCGCTAGCCGTATAAGTACTGTATCGTTTCGACCATAGGTTCACCTTACGTTCGAGGGCTTCTGCATACCACACCTTTCACGGTGACAGTTCGCGGGTCTCTATGTGCCCCGACGAGTCGAGTCCGAGTCTACCTCTGCTTGATCGCTCGGAGCAAGCACGGATGACTCATGCGGCTTTCGTCCACTGGGAAGTGACAGGTGTGGTTCGCCCCTCCCACGGATCGTTCATCGATAAGTACCAGTGCCGGTACCGCACCCGGCATTCACTGACAAATCTTCGAGAAGGTGCGCCAACTCGCGGAATGAAAGTGTGCAAACTGCTATACACTGGGCTACCGATAAGTCGAGTTGACGTATCTGTGACCCGCAAGACGTGGAGCTGCAAGGCTGAGCCCTATGACCTATAATCAAGACTTCAGTTGGTGGATTCTACTATGTAGTGGCTTCCCCGTGGACAGCCGTTACGTCTCCAGTATACCGGTACCGCGCCAAACGACTATCTCGTGAGTCACATCCGATACAATCATCAAATGATGCCGATAGGTTTGACCACCAATGTCAATGCGGTTTTGACGCTCTGTGCGGGACTTGCCCACAATACGCCGGAATCAACCTTGCTCGACTGCGTGATGCATAGGAAGTCAGCTCAGCATCCCCCGTACCCAATCCACGGTGTCCCGCTGTATATCGGCTCTGCCAACCAACACAATGCCCCAGTGAGTCATACTCTGGCTTCGTTTCGCGAAAGTGGTTGTCGATCGGATGCGGCTTCCCAGATACTTTGAACTCAAAGCAGTCAAGATTTCAGACTTTCAGCGAGCGTCGAAGTTCCACGTTATAGTCACACACGAGTCCGGTGCACGGGAAGAATTCATAACGACCGAGAAAGCAAGGGACGCTGTCGTGACCTGTCATACGTGAGCTCACGTTCTTTCAATCACTTGCATACCCATCTCCTCATAACGCTACCCGTCGCTACGTCACAGCTTCCTGCCTATCTCTTCTACACGAGCTACGCTGCAAGTACTACGAAAGGACAGACACAAGCAGAAGAGTGGGGGTCCTGTCGTGACTTTGTCATCTATCTTGGGGTCCAAGGGACAGTCCGATATCAAGATTGACTTTCCTACCGGTAGGCCCCCTCGTATGCAGCGTGGGATGGTGGCTGATGGCTGATCTATGCGCAGAGTATGGCATGAGCGTTACTCTAGAGCTCGGCTCCGTCTTAACTGTCAGTGTCTCACGCATCCTGCAACGGCATTTCATAACACGGCACTAGGCAACCAACGTGGCCGACGCACGACTCACTAAAGCTCTGCGTGCTCTAGACTCGAAGCAAGAGATGATGGATATCCTCGAGATCGGTACAAAACAATTGTCCCTGCTCAGCCAGGTGGGCGAGGCTGTAGCAGAGGTGAGTCTAGCTGAGCGTGCTTCTCCAGCCCCGATCTGACAACACTCTCGCATAAGCTAAATTGTGCCGCGAAAGCAGTATCTAAAATAGCCACAATCATCCTCGAGGTACGGTTTCCCGAACAACCTGCGTTTTGTGTTAGGCTATAGCTAACTCTTCTGTAGAGGGTCACCGACATTCCCGTTTCGCATCGGACCTTGGTTAAGCTCGCCTTGGAACTGGTTGAGCAGCTCGAATCTTCCAGGATAGCTAAGGAAGTGTTCAGCTCTGAGCATGTCCGGAAAGCCCTCGAGAAGCTCATCAGCCTCGTGATCCGGACGGCACAGGAGATCGAGCACTGCTATTCTAGACCCAAGTGGGGTATGTCTACCCTTGTTTCGACCTTCTAGACAGCGGTACTGATGACGAATTCCAGTTGTCTTCGTCAGTGAATTGGCTTCGCCTCGACGCGAGTCTATAGTCGAGCTGGAGAAAGAGCTAGAGCAGCACAAGGGTGCTATATCACAGGCCTTCCTAATCGAAGTGCGAGGGGGCATCGCTGAAGTCCAGGACGGCGTCGACGAGGTGAAGGAAGGGGTGTCCACTGTACGCATCGACGTCGCCGCCGTACACAAGGACGTTCGGGTTCTAAGGCATAACGACGATGAAGAGAAGAGCGAGAGGCTGCTTGAAAAGTTGCTCCCGCCTGCCGACAGTCGTTTCTACGGCAAAGTCGCTTGCCTCGAGGGGACTCGCATGAGCGTCTTAGACGCGATCGGCAGCTGGGTCCGCGGAACATCAGTACCCGAAGCCACGGGGAGCCTTGACACACGATCTACATCGTCTCGGCTCTTTTGGCTACACGGCGTCGCAGGCTGCGGCAAGAGCACCGTTGCAGCCTCGGTCTGCCGTAGGCTTGCGGGTGAACGTCAACTCGCAGGATCCTTCTTCTGCAAGCGGGATCAAGACTCGCGGCGCAACGGTGTCCGCTTGTTTTGGGCCCTCGCCTTCTACCTCGCGCAGGTCAACACTGCGTTCAGAGAGCAGCTCCTCAAGCCACTCCGAGAGGTCGACACGTTGCTCGATCTGGACCTCGATACGCAAGTCAATCGCATCCTCATCCAGCCTCTCATGGGCATGGTCCACAACGAAACAGCAGCCTCCGCACTTGTGGTCATCGATGCACTTGACGAGTGCAACGACAGCGAGAAGGTGGCACGGAACCTCGCGAGGATTGTAGAGAGCGCTCCGTGGGTTCGCTTCGTCTTGACAAGTCGCGACCTTCCGGAGACCCGGGATGCGCTGGCTCTGTTGGGTGAATTAACGGAACAGCACGACCTCTTCCAGTATGACGCGCGCGAGGACATCACTTCTTATCTCCGCTCGCAGTTTCTATCCCAGGGGCCCCTAGCTGAGCTTCGCCCGTATGTCGACGACGACGACGTCATCAGTCTCGTCGACAGGTCACAGGGCCTTTTTATCTGGATACACACCGTCGTCCGATTCATAGTGGAAACCAAAATCGGGAAACTGGACGTCCTGGAAAGCATCCTCAAGGTACAAGGGGCTGCTGAATCTGAATCTGCGCTTGACAGTCTCTATCGTATCGTACTGGAGAATGCCGCGGGCTCATCCACCACTTCCCGAAATATTGTTCGCCTCATCATCGGCCTCATCCTCGTAACGTCAACAAACGAGCCCCTTCCTTCCAATGCCCTACATGCCTTCCTTCCAGCCGACGTATCCGCGCTTCGCACCGAGTTTAACACAATCCTGCAGCTGCTCTCGCCAGTCCTCATTATCAACGACAACGGCGTCCGCGTGTACCACACGTCGTTCCTTGACTTTTCGTCCAATGAGTCTCGGTGCGGCGAGGCTTTCTACACGAGTCAGCTCGACCTCGATACCATCATGGCAACGGGCTGTCTAGAAATCATGGAGTCAGGGACGCGGAACCGGAAACGCCACTTTCAGGCCGACAAGGACGAACGGACCGGCCTGAAGTTCAATATCTGCCACCTTGGGACATCCTTTCTACCTAACGCCGAAGTCACGGACCTCGAGGAGCGCAAGAAGGCCTACATCTCTCCCGAGCTGCTTTACAGCTCGATGTTTTGGCTGGAGCACATTGTTCAGTCTGGGATACTCGCTCGCCGCGAGGCGGCAGAACACCCCGAGAGGATAGCGTTGATGATCAGTGACCTCCTGTGCACTGATCGCGCGCTCTTTTGGATCGAGGTCATGAGCATCAGTGGCAAGTTGGCTGTTGCGCGCTCGGTGCTCACTCGAATAGAACTCCGTGCACTCGTACGCATATTTCATGTTTATCTGTTCCACTGACTGACACAGCAAATTGCATAGCCCCAGGTTGAAAAGGAATTTCTAGACGTGGCCGCCGAGTTGCGGAGGTTCCTTGATCAATTCTACTCCAGTATCGCCTTGAGCACTCCGCATCTATACTTGTCGACTCTCCCGTGGTTATCCACGAATTTGAAGATTCGGGCGGCCTGGCAGTCACAGTTTCCACACGGATGGATCCTACGGGACTCCATTCAGCAAAGTCCCTTGATGTTGCACCACCTCACTTGTCCAGATAACGTCTACACCGTGTCTGTCTCACGCGATGGCAACTTTTTCAGTGCTGGCGGCGAGGACGGCATTGTACGCATCTTCGACATGCACACCGGACGCGTCATCTGGGAGCAGCCGTCAACTCATGATATTCAACGTGGCGCGGTTATGGTAGCCTCCTTCTCCCCAATTGCCGATATTCTCGTCTCTAGCTATGGTGTCGGCTCGATACTCTGTGTCTGGGGAACAGATGGGCAGGGTTGGACTCTCAAACGCTTGGTGGACAACAATCCAGGTGTGTACCATCTGAGTTTCTCGAGAGACGGCTCGCGGCTTGCAACTGGCTCCGTGGACGGCTTGGTCCGCGTCTGGGATGTTGAATCTTGGACGCTGAAGCAAGCCCCGATTGCTGGACATACGCGCACCATCACATTCATCGCATTCTCTCCCGACGGCGAGCGAATTGCCACCGCGTCAGCGGATCACACAGTCCGTCTCTGGGATACGGAGCACGGAAGTATCATCGGTTCGCCCATGATTGGCCACAGTGGCGTTGTCTGGACGCTCGCCTTCTCTCCCGATGGGAACACACTAGCGTCCGGCTCTGAGGACACAACCGTGATATTATGGGATGTTCGTACAGGAGCCATGAAGGGCAAGCCTCTACAAGGTCATCGGTGGTGGGTGCGTTCCGTCACCTTCACTAATGACGGCCGGTTCCTATTGTCCGGGTCTGGAGACACGAACGTCCGCATGTGGGATGCGAGAACCGGCGAGTCCTTCGGAGCGCCGCTCAAAGAACGCATACTTGGGTTCGCCCCGTCGTTTGTCCTATCTCCGGATGGAACCCGCGGTATCATAGCCTCAGGCGCACACGACGTGACAGTTTGGGACATACCTGCCGCCGTGAACAAGGCTTTGCCGCCTGGACATAGCCACCACGTATTCTCAGTCACATTCTCTCCCGATGATTCTCTGATCGCATCGGGAGGATGGGACAATTGTGTATTCCTGTGGTCGCGAAATGGCAAGTGCCTCAACGCGTCACCGATGCGACACCCGAGCATCATATTCTTCGTACGGTTCTCGCCTGATGGGACGCTTCTGGCTTCAGGAGACCAGGACGGGCTCACGCGGATCTGGGACGTCAGGGATGGCACTTCAGTCTGCGAGTTTAAGAGCCACGCTTGGGTCAATACAGCAGCATGGTCACCCGACGGCAAGAAGCTTGCAGTTGGGGTGGAACGCGACCCTCCCTCGCTACGCTTCTGGGACCCGCGGACAGGCCAGCCGCTGGGAGAGCCCTTCGAAGGACTTGCAAGCGCAGTCAAAATGATAGTATACTCGCCCGACGGTCGCACGCTGGCATCTGTCTGCACGGATTTGACGATCAGGCTCTGGGATGCAGAGACATGCACGCAGATCGGCGAGTCATTCACCGGCCACTCCGAATTTGCGGAGTCGATAGCCTTTTCACCTGATGGCTCGAAGCTGGTTACCGGAGGATGGGACAGCAGCCTCAGGGTGTGGGACGCAACGACGGGGCAGCAGCTCTTCAATCCCGTGATGCATAACGGCGCGGTCCTGTCCGTTGCGTTCAGTATCGATGGCAAGCTGGTATACTCTGCAGGCTGGGATTGGTGCATCCACGCCTGGGACTCGGAGACCGGGCGCCCGATGGGCCGGTCCCTCAAAGGTCATACACAGCCAATCAACAGTATCGCAGTCTCCCATGACGGGAGACATATCGTATCGGGGGGACGCGACGATGCTATTAGGCTGTGGGACAGTCAGGCATTCTTCTGGGAAAAGGCACCGTCAAAGTACGACCTGGACTGCGATCTTCTCGGGCCCGACAGGGTACCAGGGAGCATTCCTGAAGACGGGTGGATACGTACGTCGCAGGGGGAGCTTGTTCTCTGGGTTCCGACACAGTATAGAGAGCCTCTATGTGATATGAGCTTGCTGTGCATCTCGGAGGACGAAGAGAACCACCCAGTGCGTGTCCGGTGGGACGATATTTGCGGAGGAGACAGCTGGGAGAGAGTGCGTTCAAGTTCGTTGTGATAGCTAGTGTGTGAGGTATTCTGCTTGTACCTTCCAGACACACTGGTGGTATCTGAAGTTGTGTTAGATACCTGGTATGTACGGGCGCAATGTACTAATAGATATTCGTCGGTCCTAGTTTATGCACCCACAAGGAGTCCTACAGCCAGACTGTCAGTCAGCCGCAGTCTCCCGTAGGCAGACCCAAAGAAGACCTTTTGAGAGAGGGTAGGGACGGTCTTCTAAGGGTCAGCCGTCTAGAGCGAAGGACGTGGGAGGTCGATCTTGCACGAATACGGATGGCGGGGTCCGTGAAGGCATGGTATACCGCGCGCCGTAGGAGTTCGACTCATAAGGCTATTATACGCAAGCCAGAGTAAGTTCGTGGCTACTAAGTACGCACCCTGCCAGTCCACTCACGTCGGTGCTAGGGTAACTGAGCGTACTACTGTCGTCTTTCAATTGAGACTATCAACGAGAACACGTGTTAGCTTTGTGCGAGTCCATCGCTCAGCCTGAGGGCCATCCTCGTTGTGTTTGAAGTTGCACGATTTGTGCTCGGAATAGCTCCAGCAAGCCCTGCATCACGGGCGCTTGGCTTCTGATGACCCCGCAATGCCTTTCTTCGTTGGACGTGGTCGTCTATGCAGAGCGGCTTAGCTCAAGTCACTGCTACTAGGTAGCATGGCGAACTCATTCCTGTGTCATGAGTCGGTAATCAACGCTGTTATGCTGGAAGCGATCAAAGGGGCTATCATAGTGATCAGGGGTGCTCAGCCAGTTTCGTGCATTCTCCGAGTCCCAGGGCCAGTGCAGACCCTTACGGTGGGAGAGAAGACCTTGGCAGTGATATAGGTGGTACGGAGTATTACTGGCCGCATGAGTCGCGGGCATAATGCAGCACCGGTAAGCTTAAGAAGAAGCTGCCCAACATGTTTCACAAGAGCGTGTCTTCCGGGCCAATATTGATGCGCAGGTGCGTCGAAAGCGGGCGCCTTGTGTCGTAAACCGGATATGAGACAATAATCAAAGCCCAACCAACAACAGTGACCCTTCACAGGTCTTCAATATCAGAAGAACCGCGTTTGGCTGGGCGGTAGGCCGTTTGCCATGCGGAACATGGTCACCAATCCGGATAAGCTGGAGAACTGCGAAGGCGGGCGTGAGTACGAGGAACAGCACACGCGGACGGCCCCAATGCTTACCCCGTTGCCCACGAACACCTGGGATCTCTGTCCCACGAGCATATCCACAGCTTGCGCTACGTACTTCTGTTCAGGACTCACGACCAGATCCCTGCTACTCGCAATGAACCGCCACCGCGGACCATCCATGTCGCGCAGCGCCGCCTTCGCCTCCGCGATCCACTCCTCCGGCGCATTCGTCATGAGATAGACGTCCCGGAGCTCCCGCCCCGCCGCCCGCTCATCCTCACGCACTTGCATAACACGGCGGACGACGTCCGCGACGCCGACGAGGCAATGGGACTGGTACTGTGCGACGCGTTCTGCCTCCGAGTCCGAGCTGTCCGCGGGAGGAGAAAAGCGGTCTGGGAGCTCGGGGAAGCTGTTGAAGCCGACATACGACGACCGCCACTTGGCGAGCCCGGTGCAGTGCTCGTCGAAATCGCCCCGCCGGATGTGGAGCGCGAGCAGTCCGGGAATTGGGGTGTAGCGCGACGCACTCGGGGACGCGCCGGAGGAGTGAGGGTAGAGGGGGACGGAGCGCAACGGCGGGATTTGGTCAGGCGTGGACGAGAAGACGTTGCGGTTCCTGTCGAAGGCATACTCGACCAGACTCGACCAGAAGAACTCTTGCAATATGGGCGAACTTGACAACGCCGTCCAATCATCTAGCAATCGGCGACCATCGCCGAAAAGGCTGCCCAGCGGTGTGATGAGTGTTAGACACCTGGTATTCTTAGACGCAACGCACTAGATATTGAACAACATACTGCGCACTTCAACGCATTTCTCTGGCATAGGACCTATTGATTCCAGTATCGTCTCAAGCAGCGAGGCCGTACTGGGTTCATGCCCAATGAGCGCAACGATATCTTCTACGATCACTTGCCGCCGTGTATGCTTCGGACATACGACGTCAAAGTGATCTTCCACGACTCCAATTGGAACCGTCGCACTGTCGTCGGTTCTAGGCTGTGCACCTACAAGGACTCCTGGCCGAGGCGTCAGCAAGACTGTCAGTCAACCGCCTTGAGCGAAGACGTGGGAAGCCCACCTTGCACGAATGCGGATAGCGGGATTCGTGAAGGCATCCGTTTACCGTTGTAGAAGGTATACCGCGAGCCGTCGGGATTCCACTCATAATCATACCATACAAATCTGGTATAGGGTACATCAGCGTTCAGCCGTGAGTACAGGGCCAATGGTACGGACGTTCGATTGAGGCGATAAGCGGTGTATGCGTGAAGAAGCAGTTCTTGCATGATGTTGCCCCATCCCGCTCCTATAGAGAGTATTAGCGTTTCCGTGTGAGACCCTGATAACCGTCGAGTCCCGCATTTAGCAGAGGTCCTCACCACGAGGAACCTGAACTCGCTCACGGCTCCAGACACTCTATAGCAACGACTGCTTAGTCGTGCGAGTAGCAGAGTGTATGCGTCGACAGCTTGAAGTAATGGGAGAGTCCACTTACGCTGCATATGGTCCACGAAGAACACGTATTTTGTCCGCGAATTGTCTCCCGCGCGCTTCGACAACTCCATCTCTGACTCGCGATACCGTTCATACAACGGGGGCTTCGTGCCTTCTTCGGGTATCACGAGATCCAAGAGCTTCTCGACGAAGGGGCCCCTCCTGCGTGAGTCGTGTGCCAGGGATCTCACTAGGACGTACAACCAGCCCGAGACGACGAACAACGCCAAGAGTAGGAAAATATTGCTGGCTCGTCTACGCGGCCAGCCTGTCTTGCGAAGAGGGCGCCCTCTGTGAGGCTTCGTATTCGGTAGACAGTAATCGGATTGATGTTGGCTGCGCCAGTGAGGAGTCCACCACCGTCGTGGTGAGTAAACGGGCATGTAGGGAGAGAGATGCGGGGCGGAGGGGAAGGGGGAGAACAGAACAGTGTATCGTGCGCAGCATTGTATCTGCTGCGCACCGATGGTGACGCGCACAGGATAGTTACCATCCCGTCAGTTGACGAGACCCTCTCAGTTCCGATGATACGTATACGCGCTCTCGATCAAGCCAACGTGCGCGGCGAGTGTATCGTGTAGACATTTTCTGCTTTTGAACTCCCGTACTGGGTGGAGATGTGGCGCGGGTAGGCGAAGGAGGCGAGAGGCTTTGACTCGCAAAACCAGATCCTAGCAGGGGCGTACTGTCAGAAGGAGAGTTGCACCAGTCGTGACGATACTCTCTTGAAGAGTCTCTTCTATCGGTATCGAAGGCACGCACCCGATTTGAGCCCTGCGATCTTCTTGTTTAGAGAGGTCCCACTGTCTTCGTATGGTTCTGAGGGCGACGATATGTTTTCTGACATGGCTGGCTGTATCGTCCGTCGAGGTGCGTCTGTACTTTCATGTCAGATGGCAGCCCACCGCTTCAGTCGGTACACTCAAGGCTTACTGGTCCTAAGGTCGGACTCGAGGGAATTCAAGGAACCGGTAATTGGTCGGATGTATCTGTTTCGTCCTGCCCCATGTTTGCACGCTCTTCACGCAGCATGAGCAGCGACTAGAAACATACGATTGGTACTATCACTGAGGGGAAGCGTGAAGGATGACCAAGACATAACACCGGGCTCATTGCCATGGAGAGGATGCAGCAACCGCAAGGACGCTGGGCAGATGTGAGCCGAAGGGCCACCGGGTGTCCGACAGTAGTGAGAGAGAGAGTGAGAGCCAAATAACTCTCCAACCCTAGTCGCCCGTAGGCAGACCCAAAGAAGACGTATGGAGTGAGGGGAGGGACGGTGTGTCGACTTCTGTGCCAGCCGTCTGACCCGTGGGAATCATGGCTATACTTCAAAGAAGATCGATGGCCACCGTACGTCATTGCAACCCTAACCATCGGGCCCAAGGCGTATCTCGACGCCATCCCCTCTAGTCGGCTTCCATCCTTGCGCAAGCTCACCATTCAGTCGGAGCTGCATTCTCCAATGCAGTCTTCCACGGAAAATCCCGGCATCTCGTGTCGCTGCGCTTGACGGACGCCGACCTTGACTCCGCGAGCAAAACGACCCGGTTTACGGACTAGGTGAGTACGATACTTCTTCCCCCCATCATTGCCGAGGCCCGCTCCCACGTCCATCTACGCACTCCCCAGGGTTTCCTCGGTTTTCCTTGGGGGACAACACGGACTTGCGGTACCTCGATCTGCAAACCTACGTCGACGCGCACGCGCCCAGTTCGCCGAGCTCGCGCAGGCGCGCCCGGGGCTGCGGATCCCCGCGCAGGCCGCGCGCGCGGACCTCATGGCGGCGCGGAGCGACCCTCCTCGTCCACGCCAACCTCGGGCTCACGCGCTTCGACCTCTCCCTCGAGCAGGACGTGCGCGCGTGCATAGCGTGGACACGATCACGAACAACACGTACGCGCAGCCGCGCCCGCACGACGGCGGCCTCCGCCGCGTCGATGTCATCCTCGATATGAGGCACAGGCACCACAAGCTGTGCCACGAGCTGTGCGCGCCATACCCCCATATACGTCGACCCCGTGGTGCAAGAGCTTTTCAAGCCGTGGTGCGAGCGTGGGGTTGTCAAGTTCTCGAAGATCTATGAGTAGGTAGGTGGCTTACCTTCGAGCGAAACCACGTTCCGCACACATATATTCGGCGCCCTGCCCACACATCTTTTGTCCGCGCCGGATCGCCTGGTCGCCATACAGTAGTCCAAGTACCCTTGTTCAACAGTAGTTGTCTCCTATTGCAAGTCTCGCCTGTCTTGTCACTTCTCTGAAGAAAGTCAACGGCCGTGTATTGAGTCGTACGTCGTCTCAATGCATACCCATATTCAAGCTGTAGGGTGGCAAGAATGTTGCAGACCTCATAACTTACTCCGCTAGCCTCCGGGGCACAGGAGGACGGGGCTACCACGGCTCCAGGGCGCGAGACGAGGAGGCCGCGCCCGGGCTGACGTCGAGAAGTCGACGCCAGGACGGCTCTGCGGCAATCGCAGCAGCTCTTCTCCAACCGCCGGTGGACCCAGGCACGACGACCGACCGACGATCCACGCGATCCACGCGCGGATGCCATATCGCGGCCTGTCGAACAGCGCGGCATAGTGTATACCGTATACTCCACGGCAGAAGGGGGATGAACGCGGTGAGGCGAGCGAGGGCGCCGGCACAACTTGAGGCAGCGACCCGGTACCCACATCGCGTTGTTCCGGGGCGAATTCACCCCGGGGCGTTATTAGAAGGAAACGCACATCTTCTGTTAGCCCCCGGCCCCGGGGCACGTGGGTGCGTGTGGGTGTATGCTGGAGATCCGGCGGGCGCGCCGGTATTGTCTGAACGAGTGCAGCGCAACCGCGGCTCGCGCACTTCAAAAGGCTGAAGCCGGACCGGCTGGCGATCGTGGCGGCGGTACTGCATATAGTACAAATGCGTGATCATGTGCAAGCTGGAGAGGAGGCCCGACGTCGACATCGCTCTCGAGCTCGGTGCGCGCTTCTCGCCAACCATGATACCGTAGGCTAGGTATCGCCGCGCAAGGCCGTTTCGTGCGCACCACCAGCACCCCAGGATGGTAGTGGCGAAGCACATCGTGTGATCGGGCCTGGCAAGAAGAGCTCGAATGCTGCGCCTACAAAGGAGACAGAGGGCGCATATCAGCGACATCGGTCGGTCAACCTGGGTCCTGTGCTGTCGAAGACCCGGGCGAACGGAACGCACCATACGCATCATCACATGGCAGTACGTAGATACGTCCTATTGTTTTCGCGCCGCTGTCAGGACTCAGCAGTGTCGGTCCTGGACGCGAGGGCGAGTGCGGCGTGCCTTGCTTGGTACTCAGTGCGGATGACCACCAATCAAGTATAGTGTGTACGCCGTATCAAGCCCAAGGGATGCCGGAGGGTTGCCCATCGTTGACTGGGCAGCACGTACGCTCGACGACGGTGCGGACGTAGGCGTACTAGGGGAGGGCTCGACGTAGGCGTCTCGCGCACACAGTTCGCTGCCACCGTGTCTTCCGCCCACCGGAGCTGTCATTGTCGATCTGTCACCCGTGAACGCCACAAAGGCTATTCTCCCCACCTCCGAAGATCGCACACTGAGCTGAGGACAGATCAGCACGTTAGCTGCCAAAGGCAGCGGGCTTCCCTACCGCCCGCCGTGCCCTTCGCTGCGCGACGTCGCGGCCTGAAGCTACCTCCGTGTCTTCGCCGTCGCAGACCCAGAGCTGTCCACGCATACATCCACTGGCCGCGACGTGCGTGCGTGCGTGCGTGCTGCAGTCCGCGGTGCCTGGGGCGGCGCTGGCATGCCTGGACGGTGCAGCTGATCGAGTGCAGATCAGGACAATCACCGCGCGCGTGGTGAACGTGGATTGTGAAATGAACTGGAGCGCGTTGGGTGACCGTGCTTTGGAGCAACGCCGCGTCGTACGGACCTTGAAAACGGGGGGTGGGACGCGAGGAGAAGACCGCCGGTATGCATATGCCCGGAGCGGTTCGACTTCACCGTGGTTCATGCTCAACGCCTGTCGAATCATCCACGAAGACAAGACGGGAATCCGTAGAGACCCATCGGAGCATCGATCGGCGGCGTACTAGCTCTATTCATGAGCTTATCATTGCAATTGGGTCGATGACTGCACTTCCCCGTGGCCGTCCACGAGGCCAGCGAACAACCCAGCGAATGTACGAGACAGGTACGTACGTACTGAGCATATCGCCTCCCAGGGCGCGGTGCGTCTGACGCAGTGAGTTCGCAGCTCACGCGCGCGATTGCGCCATCCGTGTGTGCCTAGCAAATCCGACGCATTTTCGCGCTCAGTAGGTTCGACGCGGCCTTCCGCTGCTACGTACCAATGCGCTAACCCCTCTTAAGCTTGGCTCCTTCAGTCCGCACCGCATGACTCGGACAGCGCGGTACAAAAGGGCGATAGCGGTTCGACATGCCATTGCCAGCGCGTTCAGAACGCGTCGGAGAGGGCGGGACTCGGGAGAAGCGTTCTTGCCCGACGAGTCTGTGGCGCGCGTTTCAGACTTTCAGGCTGTGAGTCGTGACAGGCAACGACAGGAACGTCGTTTGATGGCCGGACACCAAACGCCTAACAGCTTCCGAGCGCCGCCCGACCCACACCACCGATCCCTCGCAGCTCGTCCCGCCCCACTTTGCACGGAGCACTGGCACGGCACTCAGCGGCCACCTCTACACCACATGCGCACGCCCGTGGCACCGCGCGCGTGAGCGAGCCTCGCAGCGAGCCTGGGACCATCGTCGCTCCGACTTTGTGTTATTTATCAACGTTGATGGGCGCATGCGCAGCTGGCCTCTGAATCCAGGGGCGGGGGGCGCCGCTAGTCGGTGCGGCGTGCCCTGACAAGCCGCGCGAGCACATGCGCCGCGCGCCCGATCACGCTCGCCGACCCTCCGCCAGACCCCGGCGCGATAAGTAAAAGCGGGTAGGCTAAGGGCACGGTGCGCCGTGACATGAGTATATAAGCACACGCCGGCCCCGCGTCCGCGCAGCTGCAGCCTGCAGAACGTGAAGCACGCCTCGACTTCGACTGCGACTTCGACTCTCTATCCGTGTGCCTCCCCCGCTCTCGCTGATACCACCGCCTCAGCCTCGGACACCCCGCGTCTGCACCTGCGGACAGAGCCAGCGCTCCATCGTACCTTATCTCGTATCTACCGACACGATGCGCGTCCTCGCCCTCCTCGTCCTCGCCGCCGCGCCGCTCCTCGCCCTCGCCGCGCCCCACCCCGACCCGCATCCCGGACCCGAACCCGAAGCAGCCGCCGCGGAGATCGTGGAGCGCCAGGGCGAGTGCGGCGGGTGCACCGGCTCGTGGTAGCGCGCCCCCGCAGCAGAGGCCCGGAGTCGTCCTGGAGGCTAGAGAGGAAATCGGGAGGAGAGGAGAGGAGTAGAGTGTGTGGTTGGTGTTGGTGTTGGGGGTAATATCGGTGTAGGCTGGCAGCGGGCACGGTGCGTCCTCCGCTCTTCTTCAGCCTTCTCCCCGCGCACTCACTCATGGCCCGTCGCGCGCGCAGGCCCGCCCCGCATCTCCTCATCTCACCTCGTCTCATCCTGCGACACTCGTCCCTATCTCGCGCGTCGCGTGCGCGCACGCAAGCTGTGGTGTTGGTCAAGCTCTCTGGTGTAATCGAGTCCGAGTCCGAGTCCGAGTCCGCGCCCGCCCGCCCGCGAATCGAAAGCTCTGCGTGTCGTATACAATATGGTGGTGAACGCCCCCCGTCCGTCTTGCTCTGCGCTGCCCGTCCGCTTCCGCTTCCGCGTCCTCAGCGCCGATGCTGCCCGCCGGTCAGTCCAGGTTGTGCGCCGGTGAGTCGTGCGCCGCGCCGCGCCAGCCGGAACGGAAGATGCTCCCTCGTAGCCCGGCTCCCTTCGCGGCGCATCGTGCGCCGTCTCGTGGGTAGGTCGTCCTGTAGATTCGCCCGGTGTCGGCGGACTGCCGGCGTGGTATACCGCGCTTGTCCTTTAAGCTTTAACGTCGACCGGGCAGGGGCACGGAGCCCCCTTCCCCTGCTGCGTCCCATGCACGCGGCGCACGCATGTTCGGCTTGGGTGCGTAACCGCGATCGTGCACGTCGTCTCATCGTCATCATCATAAGTCCGCCCGCCCGCGTTGTGTTCAGGATCGACATGGCCAGTAGCGAGCAAGGGGAGAGCATGGTCATAGGACATAAGAAGCCTCTTTTCTGCACATATACCGCACATCTCGGATGACGACACCCCGTATGTATGTGAAGCCTAAAACCCAAACCCAAACGGAGTTGGAGGAAGCCCTCCACGCCCTTCCCAAGGCACCCGGGCCCCTCAGGCCCCCGCCGCCGATCAGGCACCGCCCCACCCTCAGGCTGCTTCCGGCCTCCTCCCTCCCTCCTCCTGTAGCCTGCTTGCCTATGCCGATCTGCGCCCCAGTCCGCTGTGAGCACGGCGCGCGCGACACACGGATCCTGAATCCGAGCGCACCTTCCCGCGGATCATCTACGAGTCAGGGCGTGCCTTGCTTAAAAGCTTAGAAGGAGCCGGGGTCGCCGCCGTCTCCGCGGTCGAGGATCGCGGGCTCTGGGTTCGGCGCGGCGAGGGCGAGCGCGGCGGCGCACGCGAGGAGGAGTGCGGAGAGGGTGAGGCGCATCGTGGGCGTTCTGGAGTGTGCGGCGGGTGTCGCGGGTGGGAGTCGGCGGGATATGAGGCTGAGCGGATGGAGGAGGGGAGGGGATAGGGCCGGTTTACTTATAGATGTGCGAGGGCCCGGCGGTGCAGATGATGGTATGGTGCACGTCAGATGGCGTTCGCACGCACGGCGCACCGGCCACTTATTGTCGTCCAGCCCCAGTGCGCGTTGGCAGGCTGCCTGCACCGCCCCCCCTGGCAGGTCGGACGTCGCCGCTGCGTACGTACGGCACCCAGGGTGTGGCGCAGTGCTTCGAGGGCCGGGAGGACCGCCGAGCGACGATCGTCCACACGCGTGCGTGTCTTCCGTCGCACAGATATCGCCCGAAGCACCCGCGGGCGCTGCTTGTGGATGCGCGCTATCTCGGTCAGTTGCTACATTTTTTTTTTTTTTTTTTAATTCCACTTGTTTAGACTCCGTATCTACGATACATGCAGAGCTTTCCGTAACTACAGGATTCTAGTCTTCCTCGTCTTCCCCGAGGTACAGCGCGTTGTCCAGGTCAGCTCCTCTTACCCGCACATCCCGCTCCGGCCATTCTGCGTCTAACAACCGATCCAGAGCCGGAATGAACCCCGCGTGAGGCTCCTCCCGATCCCAATCTGGATGCGCAGCGATAAGCCGCTCCTCCTCGTCCTGCGAAGCACGCGGGGGCGGGAGGGGGGCACCATCTTCGTCCACGATTTCACGCGGACCTGGGATGACGCGCACAGGAGCTGGGCTCCTGTACCGTCTCAACCTATCAACCGGCCACATGGGGTCCGGGAATGCTTCATGCAAGCCTTGCATGTTGCGCTGCTGCCATGTACGCAGCAGCTCCTCAGCAAACTTGTCCGCTTTGCGGAGGTCAAACGCCTCCTCGTATCCTTGCACCTCGTGGTCCTGGACTTGTTTGGGGTCCTTGACCGCTTTGCGCTTCCTTTCTCTGTGAACGAAGAAGTCCTTCACCTTGTTAAGGCGCCACGTGGTGTACGCTTCGAATTTCGCCCACGATTCCGTGAACTCATTGCCGTTGGCCCGATCCTCCTTACACTTGGAAAGGATCTCGGCCCACTCGAATGTGCCAACCATTGGGTTAAGCCGAAGGAACTCAGCAACGTCCGCGGGCGTCCACCCCCTTTGTTGCCGATGATACCATGTGCCAAGCTCTGCGTGTTCCTTGCTGAAGGGACCCACGAAGGGCTTGCGGTGGTAGCGCTTGCTCCGTATGTACAGAGGGCACTTGAATAATATGTGGTCACGAGTTTCCTCCTGCCCTCCTCTGCCGCAAATGCACTTCGCGGTCTCATTATCTTTAAGAAGCTTGAACCGCTTCTTATAATGCCCATGTGGGAAATGGTTCGTGATGACGCGTGTGAACCTGGCCACTTCGCTGTTTCGAACCTTCGTAGGGAACATAGTTTCCTCGTAGGTTCGCTTTTTCTTGTTGCCGTCCCCAAGGTCTATTTCTAGACGCAGGTCGACCGCTCCGATTCGCAAGTAACCGGACTTCCCGCCGAGCTTCGGAGCAAGCTCCTTGTCCCACCAGAATGCTTTGCCCATGTACGCCGATGGCTGTGTACGAATGGAGTTGTCAGGGAGTCCCCGTATGGGTACCCGCTGTGTGAATCCTGGCAGTCCGCATGCGGCCGACCAGTCATGTATCACCTTCTCACGGATCTCCTTTCCGCGATAAGAGTGGGATTTGTACCGAGGAAGTCCTTTCCAGAAGTCCTCAAGTGTCATTTTCCGCGTGAGCTCTCGATCAGCATCACGGGGCATCCACGTTCTTGGGTGTTCAAGCCCGGCCGCTTCCCATGGGTCCGTAGCTGCCTGCTTGGCCAGCTCGTCCACAAATTCATTGTGTTCTATCCCGCAATGGGACGGAGTCCATAGGAAGATAACCTTTCGGTTAAGTGCCTTGAGTTTCTTGTTCATCCACGTGCCGTGCAACTGGCCTAGGCCAGGGCCCGACGGTTTCATGATGCGCCTGATGCTAGCGATGTTATCGCTTGCAATCACTATCGTGTGTATCGCATCTACGAAGTTTCCCCGTTCTGCGAAGTATTCCTCTAACGCCTGGAGCCCGCGATAAGCCGCGTGCACTTCAGCGTCAAAGCTGGTTGCTTTGTCTCCGACGACAATCTTTCCGCTGTCGATGCGGATGTCACCTATAGAGATGGCATAGGCACCGGCAGCTACTGATGTGGGCACTTCACACTCCTTGTGTTCCATGACCGATCCGTCCGACCAGACGAAGACCACGTTGTGATCCCTCTCCAGCGGTTTCACCCTTGGCTTCCACGTTTTGTC
>KE504148.1:248652-292121 GCA_000344655.2 Fomitopsis schrenkii
CTGGCCTAGGCCAGGGCCCGACGGTTTCATGATGCGCCTGATGCTAGCGATGTTATCGCTTGCAATCACTATCGTGTGTATCGCATCTACGAAGTTTCCCCGTTCTGCGAAGTATTCCTCTAACGCCTGGAGCCCGCGATAAGCCGCGTGCACTTCAGCGTCAAAGCTGGTTGCTTTGTCTCCGACGACAATCTTTCCGCTGTCGATGCGGATGTCACCTATAGAGATGGCATAGGCACCGGCAGCTACTGATGTGGGCACTTCACACTCCTTGTGTTCCATGACCGATCCGTCCGACCAGACGAAGACCACGTTGTGATCCCTCTCCAGCGGTTTCACCCTTGGCTTCCACGTTTTGTCAAGCCATAGTTCGAAGTCTGGGGAGATCTTCCCGTCCTTCCCTTTCTTCCTTGGAATGTTCTCCAATTCGCTGTCGTGTGCATCGCGTTTATCGTACGCGAAGCACATGTGCTTCCATGTGCCGTCGTCTTTATCAATTAGACGGTCACCGGGTCGGCATGTAGAGGACGTGACGAAAAACTTTTCGTCCGACTCCTTAGCCATTCTTTCAAAATGCACCATAGGTGACTTTGATTTGGCACACTGTCCCACTCGGAACGGCATCGTAACATTGGTGTCCGCATTGGGAAGGTCAGAGACCTCCCATTCGTGACTAAGGAGCGCTCTTGTCGGGTGACCCGTGTGAAGCGTTTTGATGCGCATGCCATGCTTTTCCATGTACATGCTGATGTTGATCTTGACCGGTACTAACCGGGCGAGAAGCTCTAGGGCGCCAACGGGCGTGGTGCGGAAGCCACCCACGATCCACCTGGCTGCACGTGACTGAGCCGACTGCATCTCCTTAGCAATCCACTTAATCCCTTTCCATCCCGGCTTCCACCAGAGATGCGCGCCATAGCACATGAGGGGAACCACATGTGCTATGTATAGTTGCCTCTTCTGCGTGGGGGTAAAACCCCTCAGAGAGTTACCGAGCATCGTGAGGGTCCCCACTGTGCTCGCTGCCTTTGCCGCATAGAAGCGGACATGTGATTTGAACGACAATTTGGGGTCCAGATAGAACCCAAGGTATCGCATGCATTCTTTCGGCACCACGTGTGTGATTGTCCGGTTTATTTCTACCACGACGTCTGGCCCGAAGGGCCGGTTGGGTCGCCATGGCTTATGCTTGTTCCAGAAATGCATCATTTCCAGCTTATCTGCTTCCACGCTCAGGCCGATTCGCCACAGATCGGTGTTAAGAGCGTTGAACATTGCCTGTAAGTAGAGCACATTAAGCTCCACCTGGGTGATGTTACGTGCCACCGTTGAAGTCAGCGGGGCCGCAACCATGAATGCGCCGTCATCCACATAGAATTTGAGCGCGCCGTTGCCTGGGAGCTTCTTGCCCACAGGGAAGTGCTTGTGTAGCACGGGTGCTATGTATAGCCCCGAGCCGACAGGAGATAGCGCTGATCCTTGCCCTACCCCCACCGGGGTAGCCGTGGACTCAGTTAGCTTTCCATTGAACAGGTATCGCGTGAAGCGTCCCTTGAGGTAATCGGCAAAGAAGAGGACTAGGTCCTCCGCGAAGCCTTCCTTACGGAGCATCGCCACCATGACGTCATGGTTAAGCGACGGGTAGAACTGGGAGACATCTAGCAGGAGCATGGATGGAACCAGCCCCCGCGCCCAAGCTTCGTGTATGTAGTGTACAACTTCAACTCCCGCATCGGTGGTCCCATGTTGCATGGTTCCGCCGTACTGGCATGGGTGCATGATGCCATATGCCTGGCCATCAAATTGCATGCGCTTGGCAAGCACCTTCTCGAAGAGCTTTCCAAAGACGCTTAGAAGGCATATTGGTCGGTATGCCTTGGCCTTGGTGTAATCCGGCTTATTAGGCTTCGGAATCACCACTGTTATGGAGCGCTTGAATGCGCTCGGAAACGTGTGCAATGTGATGCTCGCGTTGTAAAAGGCCTTGAAGAAAGTGTAAACCTTCGGGCCCCAATGTTCAGACCGGACGTATGTGCCCTCGTCATCATATATCTTTTCAACGCAGTGGAAGATGGTCTTCGCCCACAGCCAATTGATATGATCCTCGCCTCCGACTGAGGTGTTGCTCGTGTCGGCAAGGTTCTCGGAGATCTCCTCTAGGGAGATCGGGGCAAATGGACGCTCGTCCCAATTAGGGAGTTCATCCAGTATTGACATGTCCACCGGCTTCTGAACCGATGGAGTGAACTGTTCCTTGAACTCCTCCTGGAGCTCTTCGGGGTTGTCCAACACTGTCCCATCCGCGCGCTTAATCTGCACGCTAGAGTCGAGACGACGAGGGCGCGTCCATGCAACATAATTGGAAATTAGCTGCGGGTGCGCGTGGCATATGATCTTATCAAAGAAGACCCGCTTTGCGCGCTTCACGGCTGCTTGCAGCCCTTTCGCACGCTCCTTAATGTCCGATATCGTGGCGACATTCATGCCATCATATATCTTGTATTGGGCGCTGGTAGGCCCGCAGCATCGGAGCGCCAGCCCTCTCAGGCGACGCACCAGCTTATCTCTCTTGCACATCTTGCGGTGTGCCTTGTTCCACATGGAGCACTCCTGGTTCCATCTGGAAAGTGCCACATACCTACGGAGTACTCCATAGGGCCTGTAGGGCACGAGGCAGGGTACTGTTTACATACGACTTGATAGTCCTGCACTTGCGATGTAGGGCCTGTAGTGTAGACCACGTAGGGCACTGTAGCACAGATCTCTGATCTCGGCAGGAGGATCATTACCTTATTAGGAATGTATATACTAATTACTTGACATTCCATAGGTTTGCTTATCCTCAACGGGAGAATAGTCTGACAAACTATTGTATTACTGGGATCCGAGTCGTAGAAAGCCTATACAACAAACAATATTGTACTAGTAGGACTATGGAACACTACGTGTACAGTCAGCTGCGAGCGATGCAAGTCGGGACCAACCTCTTCATGCTGCAGTGTCTGTGCAACGGGCAAGCGAGTGAACGTGCACGTAGGTGTGTGGGCAGGTGAGAGGTTGACTGAGCGAGCAGGCGAGCCGCGAGTGGAAGGCCGAGCAACTGTATGCAATGCCTAGAAGGGAGCTGTAGATCAATAATTCTCGCCGAATCAAGCTGAACAACGAGGACGCACAATCCTGATGAGGCTTATATACACTCGTCCACGACAAGCGGAATGCAAGCCCCGGTTCCTACCGTCATGCTCGTCCTGCGCCGCCACCCTTGCCATCTGCGCCCGGTCATGCATATCCATCCGGTGCGTGTGGGTGCCACCCAATATCTCGTGGTTCGTCGCCGTGCCGCCGTGGTCGTGCCTTTGCGCGAGTGTCTGTTCACCTGTCCATTCAGGTACGGGTGGTCTGCCATTAGGCGACGAGCAGTTGTACATCGTCATGCGGTACCTCCGAGGGCCTCGGTGTCCAAGTCACTGAGCATGGGCAATACACTAATGTACGGCTCACCCGCTCCGAGTCTGCACACAACACGTGCTGTTGGCTCTGTCGTCTGCTCGTGGGCGCCAGCGGCTGCACAAATGCGTGCTTGCGTGAGGTGCCCTGCGCAGCGTCCGGTGCAGCTGTCCGCTGACTGCTTCTTTTGAATGTGAGGTGTCGACAGTCTGTGGTGTGTAGTGACCACAAAGGAAGCAGCAGTCGGGGAGTCGTAGTCGAGGTGGTGACGAGAACTGAGACAGGGTGTCAGTGGACCATAGGGATGCACAAGACTCACCTGAGTCACCTCTGACCTACATGGAGGATGTCATTTTGCGTGATTACTCCCTCAGGTACTTGCATGCCATTGGTCACACTCGACTATGCTTCTTGCACACGTTGGAGGCAGTCGCTGACGTCGTCGCACAGCATGGTAGTGAGTCTAGCGACAGCCAGAGGTCATGGCGCGATGACTGCTATGCACGGACTCGGGTGAGGAAATTCCTAGACTCTTGACGTGCCTGAGTGTCGAGAGTTGTGGTTCGTGGAGTGCTGCTGACAGGACGACACAGAGTGACTTCGGAGTGTCTCAGAGTGCGACAACTCGTAGACGCGTGTTCGAAGCGAAAATGTCGAGCACGTGCCGCGCCCTCCGCATCTAGTTCGGCCACTGATCTCAGATCTCTCACTACCGTGGGCTACAGGTACTACAGGACAGGTGTGTGTGCTACTCCATACTACACAAAAGATTCATCACTACAGATTCACACGTAGACACAGCCTGCTACAGTAGCCTAACCCACTTTCCAGATGTCCACCACGACCTGGAGTGCCCTGTCTTGTTTGGTACGGTAGCATGCTGCTTCCATAGTTCCTGTATGCCTGCAAACAAGGCTTCCCCTGTTCGCTCGACGTCCTCTCCGGTCGCAAATTCCGTTGGGAAACTGGCAACCAACTTTGCTACGCCTAGGGTGAATGCCCAAGACGTCTCGGACACCCTTCCTATCGTTGCTTCTGCTTCCGGGCCTTGTCCAGCCACGACTTTCCACGCAAGGGGCGAGTGATCGCTCCGGTGCTTGTCCATATCTTGAACTTTAAAGTCCCTTATCTCATAGTCCCCGCGCCTCCAGACCAAGTCTAGAGTCCGCGCAGGAATCTTTCTATTGTTGGACTGCCATGTGGCAGGTCCGTTCTCGTCATTGACCAGCAGGAGCTGAAGCTCCGCAGCCAAATCCAGAAGTTCAGTGGCCTTTGCGCCGTGAGGCGGGTTCTCATTCTTATCCCGCGTGCGCTTATCCCAGCTAGGGTGGCGCAAGTTGAAGTCGCCACACATCATGGAGATGGGCGGCAGGTGTTGTGTCACATTTAGCAGGTGCGACACTGCTGCATGCGACTCGCTGTCATTGTACACGTTCAGGACGGTGAAGGGCCCGTCTGGCGTGTTGATGGAAACTATGAGCGTGTCCTTGTGGGAGACCTGCCCTGTGATAACGTGGGGGGAAGCCCCGCGCCACTTGCGGGGCGTGACTAGTCATGCTACTAACTTCCTGATGACATCGAGAAAGTACGGTCTGCTTCCTGCTCGCTACTAGGGCATATCATTCAGCTGATGAACTTTGTCACTCTAGCTAATATTCCTTGCTACATGCTGGCCCGTGGTATCAAGATGAGCGTGCCGGGGCCTGCCGTATAGCTTCATATTGGCATAGCACTCAGGCTCAGGCTGCTCGCTAATATTGGATACGAATCGTTCTCAGGCTGCCGCAGCAATCAGTCACTGTTGTATCCTAGTCCAGGGAAGTTCCCGGACACCACTGGCGGTGTATTGCATGTGCATGCAGCCTGAGCGCTGAATGCGAACCTGATTGCTACGGCGATGTCTTGCACGCACTCTGAGCCTATGCAGCGCATCCTGAACCTTCTCGGGAGCATCAAACGCGCTCGGCGCAATCGACGGCACTCAGGGTCACTTTCACTGCCCGAGCCCACTGGCAAACATGGACCCATATTGCTACAGGGCACTAGCATCGAGATGGCCGCCGAACGCATCCTCTGGAACACCCGGAGGTTCCACGACGAGCTGCACGAGCTGATCGCGCTCACGCACTCGCTCCCGCTGCTCGACAGCGCGGAGCTCGACGGGGCGCAACTGGCCGGCACGCGCGCGGTCGTCCGCGAGCTGTGCGATATCGAGGCGCAGCTCGGGCCTGTCGTCGACGTTGAACGGGCGGCGAGCTTGAGCGGGCGGCTGAGGGCGGTCATCGCGACGGTGAAGGACCAACCTCCGTGGTACGTGCCCCCCTCGTCTCGAGGTGCTCCGTGTGCTTGAAACAGAGTGTTAGGCACATACCGCAGACCGCGGACCAGGTCCGCAAGGTAGAGCTGCTGCTTCGCGCGCGGCTGGGTCTGCCGCTCACGGTTTGCTGGAGGATCCTCGACATGACGGAGTACTGGCTGCTGGTTCGGCTTACGGACACATCGAAGCTGGATAACTCGCAATTTTTGCATCGGGATGTCATGAACGTGCGGGTGGACATCCCGAGCGTTATACGTTTCAATCGCCTCCGCCGCGTCGTGCTTGCTATCGGGGGCCATACTACCAGTGCGTAGACCCCTTTCCGTCGTGTGCTTTCGCTTGATGGGTATCCTAAATCACTATTCGCCTGTACGTGAACAGAGTCCCGCGAAGCCGTGAACGGCGGGCAGATTCCGTTGTGGGAAGACATCGACATCGAGACGGGCGGCGACCTGCCGTGTAGGCGCACCAGCCACTATCTCTGCGCCCAGGACTTCCGGCGCCGAGATGTGCCTGAAGTCCACCTTCTGCGGTGGGACTTTGACAGTGGTGCCGAGGACGACGAGGATGTCCGCCGCGTGCTGCGGGGACTGCGAGCGCAGGACAGCCTGACGATCACTGCTACGGCACCGAAGCATTCCACGTGGTTGGATCATGTCGTGCTCTTGCGGGTTGAGTTGTACTACGCTGTATAGATTTTGCGGTCATCGTGTGCACCTATCCGTACTAGACTTTGCGGGTTCCTCTCACTGTGCATCGTAAGCGTAAATCTGGTATCGACCGAGTTCGCACCACAAAAATCGCAACTATATTCTACTTGAACAATGTCGCCACGGCGGTAGGGAGCCTGTCAAGTCGTTCAGCATCCATTTGAGTCGAGTCTCGATTTCGGCGGTGGACCGTGATAGGGGTTTTTTTGCTAGTCCGCCGTACCGCTATCTCGTCTGATCGAGACTAGTAGATTGAAATATGACACTAGATACAAACAGCTGGCACTGGTATTGTCGGTTCAACTCACTGGCTTTGAGTCCGAGTCCCGAAGTTATTCAGCACAGCTCGCAGTGGAAACAGCTAGCCTGGAATCATTGCGAGCGCAGCGAGCATATCTCAGCTATGGGTGAACCCAGGCAAAAATGTACAAACATTCCGTTCGCAACTATATTTTTCATCAAAGTGTCGTGAATCGCACTTGTGTGTGCGAAGACATGCATCTAAATTCACAGGGGATTCACGGAAATGTGCATGGGGTGCGATAACATGGTAATATCAACTTTTCTGGAGGATAGCTCGCCAGAGGAATGGGTACCAGCTCCTGCAGCACCTTCGCGCAGAGAGGTGGCCGTAGGCGCCCACTTGCCCGGCCACCAACTTCTTGAACTTCGACGTGTTACGTTCGCTTCAGGTTTCCCTCCGGAAGCCAAAGAAAAAACATGATGCTGGTTACACGAGACCTCAGCCTGCGACACAGATGGAGGCCTCCCTGTTTTGCTTCGTAGCGAGCCCCCCTGTGTCACAGAACATTTATTAGTACAGTCGGCTGGATAATCTATATTTCAGGCTGAGGGAGTGATAAGAGTCAAATGCGCACCGCATGCTCTACGCTTCTTCTCGCGACAGCCGAGCGACACAATACAAGGGCTTGAATAAGGGGACTGCCAAATCGGGGCGACAATAGTGGCACATTGATCCCGATATGGCAGGAGGGGTTAGCACGTGGGCTCCTCGTTGGCAGCGAGTTTGGGCGCTCCCTGCATTTCCTCCTCGTCCTCGCCGTGACGCCGAGCGATTTTGCGACTCGTACTGCTCAGTAGGAGCGTGTCACTCGCACTATTATCAAGCGCAGCTCCTTCTGCTACACAGGCAGGTACGAAACACCCGCAGTGAGTGTCATCACAACGTGTTCTTTATCGGTTCACGCCGCTCACTAGCGCATGCCGCGGATTTTGCCGCACAGCCAAGAACCACGGATACCGTTTTCGGAGATATTTGTACTCCGAATCCAACATGGCTCGCCGCTCAAAGGCACACGCGTTGCGGTCTCGTCGCCGCCGCCTCCCCACCTCGTACCACGACTGCTCTCAAACCGCTTCTCATTCCCTCGACCCAGACGAGATGTCGGACAAGGTCTCTCCTCGAAAAGAAGTCGTACAGAAACCGTCCAATCTTGCCGACGTCCGCCAGCGAAGCGAGAAGTCCGTGGTAGCATGGACCACGCAAATCTTCAAACGCATTGTGGAACCGACAGACGACATCGACAAGTTCCTTCACGAATTCGCGCCCTCGACTTCTCGCCCGCGTACCAAGTGCCCTGTTGACCGGTTCCCCGGTGACGTTCCTGCAGAGTCTGGCCAGGAGCCGAGCATGTATGCACCGCTGGTACGTCAGTCGTTCATGACGGCATTACGTCCATACTGAGCACTGTTGGACCACACCGTAGATTGCGGGGCTGAAAGAGCTTGTCGAAAATTTCCCGGTTCGCAAGCGACCGTCGTTCACGAATCACGCCAACAAAGTGATGAAGTTTCCTTTCGCTCATATGTGCGACGACGAAACCTACGAGACGAAGCCCGATATCGTCGCCTCGATCCCTCAGCTTCTGCATCTAGCGCCTCGGGAACGCTGGCGTAACGTCGCCTTCATATTCGAGGTCAAAGCTGTCGCTGGAGACGATCCGATGAGACAACACACCTTGACACACGAGAAGACACTCATTCAGCTGGCGAACAGCGCACGCAACATCATGCTTGCGCAGGGGTGCCTCTACGCGTTCACCATCGGTATCTATGGACACAAGGCGCGTATCTTCCGCTTTGATCATGCCGGTGCCGTGTGCTCCCCGCTATTCGACTACATCCTGCGTCCCAACATCCTCTACAACTTCATGTGGCGCTTCCTGCATCCTATCGACAAAGCATGCCGGTTTCTCGGAGACGACCCGACAAGCGTGCTTGGTACGACCGCGGATCGCGCTCTCGTGCGCGCCTTTGCCTTGAAGCACGATCCCCTCTACAAGCACACGGCGGAGATCCAGAAGGCGGTTCGTCGCATCACCCTGATCGACGACGAGAACAAAAAGAGGCAGTATCTCGCATACAAGCTGATCTTCGTCAACCCCGGCTTGTTTTCGCGAGCGACCACAATCTGGGAGGCGGTCGAGCTCGACGAGACGGGGAAAAAGACGGTCGGAGGGCCGGTGGTTATCAAGGACGCTTGGCGGCAGTTCATCCGGCCATCAGAGCTTCGCAACTATGAGGATATGCACGAAGCGGTCGCAGAGAATGTCGCGCTCTCCCTTACCCACATCGCCGACTTTGCACACGGGGACGACCTCGGCTTGCGCGAGACGAAGAAGCTGTTCCGAGATGGCCATGCCGTCAGTATTCTGGACGGGAAGCCTTTCGCGGGGTCGGTGGATGATCTCGACGAAGACGAGATCAACAAGTTCAGGTTCCCCGCGGCTAGTGTCTTTGGCCATCGAACCGTCTCTGCTAGCTGTCGTACTACTGCCGGCCCTGAGTACGATCGGGGCCACGTCCGGCTCGTGCTCAAGTCGGTCGGGAAGCCTATCACCGATTTCGACTCGACGTACGAGATGGTCACTGCGCTTCGGGACGCTATCATGGGTACGTGTGTCGGCTTTCGTGTTCTCAGCGTGATACTCATACCGCATTGCCCTGTAGGGCACGAAGAAGCGTACAAAGCCGGGATGATACATCGGGATGTCAGTCGCGGCAACGTCATGATCGTGAAGAAGCCGGACGGCTCGACGGGCGGCTTTCTACACGACTTCGACTACGCGTCGAGCTGGATGCGATTTCTGAAAGCCGCCGACCTATCACCAGACCTCGCGGACTGGGTTCAGTATGCTGAGGACGAGTACCAAAAGCTGATACAGGAGAGGGCGAAAGCACAAGCGATGTTACTAGTACCAGACAGCGACTCCTACAATATTGGCAACGAATCAAGACCTAAGGGAGCAGACGACAAGAGACAGAAGAATGCGAAGGTGGCGGTCGATACTCCAAAGACGCCTCCGCCGCGTGGCCCAATTCTGGAATCGAAAGACGAACGCGTGGCGAAGATGGCTGGCGAGCAAAAACAACGCACGGTATGAACTTGAGATGGCAATGCAGCATGTTCGCTAATGGCTATCTGGCAGGGCACATTACATTTCATGGCTGTCGAGATCCACGTGAATGATTCGACAGTCACCCACGAAGCCCGCCATGATCTGGAGTCATTCTTCTGGCTACTGGTATGGATAGTCCTGCGGCACACGGCGTACGAGTGTATCGTTCATAGGTACAAGCCTGAGGAGGCAACCTGGTATGCACTCTTCGATGGAGCGAGAATGTTCGACTGCGAAAGCAACAAGCGCGCATGGCTTGCCGAAACAATTCCAATCATCAAAGTCACGGGGAACGCGCCACTCACAATGCTCCTGGAAAAGTTTCGAGTGCTCTGCAAGAAGAACTACGGCCGCGACGACCTCGAAAAGCCATGGATGACGCACGCGGACGTTTTGCGGCTCTTCAACGAGGCACTTGCCAAACCGGAATGGCCTCAGGAAAAGGATCCGGCCAAACCATGGATCCTGCCCGCGACACAGCCCGATAGCATCCTGGGAAAAGCAGGCTCTGGCAAGCCTCGCTCGACAGGCACCCTCACATACACTTCCGCTTCCCAAGAGGCTTCTCATCGTCCCTCCGCCGACGCCGCAGTGCCCCGTGATGCGGTTGAAGACGAGACTGGCTCCGAATCCGATGTCGAGGAGCAAGATGTACCCGCAGAGGGCGGCGGCGCCAGCGCGAAGGGGAAGGGGAAGGCCCCGGCACGAAAACTTGCCCCTCAAGGAACGACGGGACCGCGGGGTGCTCGCCAGACGTCTATTACGATGTCTCATGCGTCGGGCAGCCACGAGAGTCCCCCATCGAGCAACCCTTCCTCTGTATCCAACGGGAGCGAGCCTGCGCAGATGCATCCTTCCGGCTATGATCTACGGCTGCGGAAGAAGTCCACGGAGGAGTTGCGGGGCTCTGCCAGGAGCAAAGTGCGCAGTATGGGTCCCCCTCCAGTCCCGCGAAATCGTTCGGGCACGTCGCAGAGCCAATCTTCGAGTCGTCCTGCCGTTGCAGGCCCCTCTCTGCACGGTGCTAGGGTAGCCAAGCGAAGTCGCACGCCCGAAGACGAGGAGGAGGAGGGCGGCGCCGGCACGTCTCATTCACCGAAACGTCCAAGGACGCTCAGCCAGCATGGCCCCGAAAATGCCCCGGGTTCGCGCAAAGCGAAGGGCAAGAAGCGAGCCTCGTAATCCATGTGCGCGCTTCGTACGCCGCTCCGCTGTCCCCTTCGCATTATCCGTCGTGACCTTGATATTCAGTGGCTCATCGCGTCCCTCATGTCGTGTTGTATTACCTCTCCTTGATTCGTACACTAGCATGTATAGTATCAGTCCGTCTATCGTAACTATATACTTCTTTCAGCGTCAATATCGCGTAGATGTAACCAAAGAGCCTTCAGAGTAACCTTCCGGAACGAATGAAACGATTAGGACTTTAGTAAGTTGTGCCCTGGAGCTGAAGCCCGGTTGCATAGTATAGGCGCCCATTAAGAAGCCCGATATGAACGGGGCGCCAGCGTTGTCCAAGATTCTGTGGACTCTGAGTGATGTTGCACCCTCAGTCAACCTCAGTCGCACCCCTACCGAGCCTATGCAGCGTATCCTGAGCCTCTTTCAGCGCATCGTATGGGTCAAGTGGCACCGGCATCGTAGGTCACCGCCGCCGCTGGCCATTCTCCTACAGGGCACCAGCATAGAAATGGCTGCGAGACGCATCCTCTGGAGCAGCCTGAGGTTCAACGACGAGCTCGAAGAGCTCATCGAGCTCACGCATGTGCTCCCGCTGCTCGACAGCTCGGGGATCGACGACGCGCAGCTGGCTGATACGCACGCGGTCATCCGCGAGCTGCTCGAGATTGAGAAACAGCTCGACGATGGGTTGACGGCGAGCGTGAGTCAGCGGCTCAGGGGGATCATCGCTACCCTGCGGGCCCAACCTCTGTGGTACGTGCGCGCCCGCTGGGGTCACTGCTCTCAAGCCGTGCTGGTTGTGACTGATCTATCATCCGGCGGGGTAGTCGCGTACCTCTGTCCGCCAGGCAGGTCTGGGAGGTAGAGCTGCTGCTTCACCTCAAGCTGGGCCTGCCGCTCCCAGCCTGCTTAGAGATCCTCGACACGGCCGAGTACTGGCTGCTGGTCCGGCTCACAGACACCTCGAGGATGGACAACTGGCAGTCGGCGCATCGGGACGTCATGAATGTGCGCGTGGCTATCCCGGACGAGATACGTCCTAATCGTCTCCGCCGTGTGGTACTTGCTATTGGGGGCCATAATACCAGTGCGCAAGACCCTCTTCTTTTTCTGAGGTCACGCCTGACAAATATCCCAATTCCATCTCGCACGGGCGCGGCGTGTACAGGGTCGCGAGAAGCTATGTACGACTGGTTGATGTCCTCGTGGCAATCCATCGACATCGAGACGAGCGGTGACCTGCCGTGTCGGCGCACCACCCATCATCGCAGTACTGGGTATTTCTGGGAGCGCGATATCCCTGACGTCCATCTCCTGCAATGGGACTACAATGGCGGTGCTGAAGATGACGAGGAAGTGCGCCGCGTCCTGCAAGGACTCCAATCAGGGGACCACCTGACAATTACTGCTACGGCACCGAGCAACCCTGCATGGTTGGAGCATGTAATACTCCTGCGTGTTGAACTGTTCTACTCCTGCGTATAGACGCTACCTACCGCGCTGTTTGATAGCGTGCGATTCGCACTGTAAACTTCGCGATTTTATCTCATTACGGACTGTGGGTGTACATTCAAGTTGTATCGCATCGCGTACTTATACAACCTTCGTAATCGCCGCTACTCAAACAACATAGCGGAAGTTCGGGGCCTGTCAAGTCGTTCAGCAGGCCGTCTCGCAACAAAGACCACGAAGACTCACAGCGTCTGCGAGCTCGGACGTGTCCACCGTCGCGTCGGGCTCGGGCTTCCCGTAGAGCTTGTCCCTCCGCCTGTTTTCCACGCGGTACGATATCTACAAGCAACACAGTGAGCAGCATCCACGAGTATCGGAGGCGCAGCGGCTCACCGAGAGAACCAGAGCGACGAGAGAAGAAAGGAAGAGGAGCGCGCAGCACACCGCTAGGCCCTTGCTGCACGACACACAAAACTATCATCAGCCACAGTGAGCCGCCCGCTGAGCACCGACGCACGTGTAACGCGGGCCCTCCGTCGTGGGGTACATCTTGGAGCCCAGGATGCTCCCACACTGGCCGATGGCCATGTACATCGGGATTCCCGTGGCCCGCTTCGTCTCCGAGCCTAGGTTATGCGCGACTGTCCGTCCGCGCGTCAACCGTCTATTCCGTGCGATAGAGAGGTCAGTACTCACACCATGCGATGACGATCCCGATGACGGTGTACGTCCCGCCTGTGATGCAGAACACGGCGAAGTACCGGACGTGGGTGTTATCCGGCACTGCAAGAAGCAAGCTGCCGCGCCTGAGAGTGAGTAACCCGCTAGGTATGAGGGCAGGGGGGCGGACGCACACATAGCCAAGCCCGCCGACTGCGCTCACGTACGCCACGAAGAGGCCGCGGCTCTGGGTTCGGTCGGACACGTAGGAATTCAGGCAGAGGAAGACGGCGGCGACCGCGTACGGGGGGACGGTCAGGAGCTGCGCCAGGGCGTCCGCTGCGAGGCGGAGGGAAGCAGCACATTAGCGTGCGTAAACGGGGGCGTGCGGGCCACTCACTGTACCCAAACGTGGCGATGATGGTGGGTAAGAACGCGGATATCGACGCAAGGGCGCAGTTGGCCCCGAAATAGATTATGCCAACGGCGTATATCTGCGCAGAAAGAACACGTCGTGAGATATCTTCCTCCCAGTGGACGCAGCACGTTGCGAGCTTACCCGCCAATCGAGGAATGCGGCCAGGACGTGCTCTGTCACGCAGTGTCACAAAGGGCCGTGCGACTGCGACGGGGTGACGTACTCTTATTGATCATCCTGCCCAGGTCCCCCGAGATCCCTCGGTTCATGCGTGCGATCGCGAGGGCCCTCTCTTCCTCATTCAAGATCTTGGTTTCCTCGGGACGATTCGGCAAGAAGAACAACGTTAAAATTCCCAGGACGATTGTCGGAGTGCCCTCAATCAAGAACAGGACCCGCCAGTTGGCTATGTGCGCATGGATATGCTGCACGCCGAATGCGATCAGACCACCGAACGCGCCTGCGACGGCGGCGAAGCCAAACCAGTACGCCATGCGCATGCCCATCTCTTCCTTGGTATAGAACAGCGCTGTAAGTGTCGAAAATCAGCCCGTCTGTGTTAGGTTCTGGTGACGTTGGTCTTACACATGTAGAGAGGTATCCCGGGTCCAAATCCTGCTTCGAATACGCCGAGACCGAGACGGGCGCAGACGAGTCCTGCGAAGTCGAATGCGGCGGCCTGTGGAGCATCAGCATTCACTCTCATGCTAGCGAACAACGCAGTAGACATACCGAGAGCGTCGAGCACACACCCCATCCTATTGCGAAGCAGCCTATCCAGGTGCGTGGAGGGAACAGCTTCGAGATGACTGTTGCAGGGACTTGGCAAAGAATCTAGTGTGCGATGTGCATTCGCTTGGCATTCATATGTTGGGTTCGGGCGCAAGGTACGACCTACATATGATATGAAGAATACCGAGTTGACCCACCCGTACAGGTTGCCCGTGGGATCGCCCCCGAGCGCATCCCTCGGTAGCCCTTGCAACCGCGCATTCCCAAGGTTGCTTCGGTCCAAATCTGTCACAGTGGCCCTCAACGATCCCGATCTTGTCACGGACACCACGATGAAGGCGACCCACACGCAAAGAGATAGAGTATGCACGCAATGGGCATAATACGCATGTCGAGCTTCCGGACGAGCCTCTTCTCTTCGACGGACCGCTCCCCTGCGGCGGCCGTGACGGGCTCCCGCGTCGCCTCCTCGAGCTCGGTGATCCTGCCTGCCTTCTCGTTCTCGAGCGAGTCCGTGCGTTCCATGTTCTTCTCGTCTGCAGACATCGTTGCGGGACCGTCCGTGGGTGGGATGGAGGTGGGAAGGCGCGAGTACCGGTGCATTCAACCCGCAGACACCCCGTGCGACCCGGACCTGAATTATAGCGTGCGCCCGGCGAAATGCGAAAGGCATAACGTTAGCCTACCCCATCCATCCCCAGTTGGCTGCCGGCATGCGCGTCTGCGGGTGCACCTCCCCGCACTGTCGCGAGAACATGACCACAAGAGGCGCCCGTATGAACCTTCTCTCCAAATTTGCTGTCAAATGGGCAGAGCTGGTCGAGAAGATTAGCGGTACATAAGGCTTCTCAGATTGTTATCAGGACGTACAGTGCCGTCGCCGTCTCAATGCCGGCCACCGTCACCGACCTCGCCGCCTTGGGAGCTCTGCAGTGAGTTGGTCACGCAGAACGACGATGCTTCGTTTTGGGTGGACGCATAGGCCACATGGCCCGGAGGTGCGCGGTGTTGAAGGTTCTGCCTCAGTGTATGTTATGCGAAGCCGACGGCGAGGGCTTCACAGAGGACATGCTGGTGGTAGGAACTGACGAAGCCTATCGCATACAGCGAAACACTGGCCAGACGCTCGAAAGTTGCTCGTGGCAGCTTTGCAATCGCCTCACCTGCCAGGGCAGCTGTCCGACGATCAAGATAAACCCGAAAGGGACAGCGGACGGCTGGTCACTTACGTCGTAAGGGACTGCTGTATAGATATTAATGGAGGTTGCCTCTAATGATTGAACTCTACGCACAGTCCACTCTGCGTAAGTTACCCTGCTCTCACGCAGCACTAGTACTGAGACGCATTGTACCTAACACCCACAAGTCGATCGCGACACTCCCTAGTATTGTTCACCAACTTCATTCGTGCAATGGAATCCCCACCGCCACAGACGCAGAACCACGTGCCCCTTGACAATGGACCGTTGCCCAACCCGTCGTCCGATCCATCCACATCGAAGGCTACAGATAGCACTCCAGTCGAGTAAGTTGTGCCTTTCCAGTTTGCTGGGAAGTTTCCGTTGCTCAACATTCCTTCTCGGCCGTGGTCGAAAGGCTACACGAACTGGCAAGAAGAGCACGCACCGCTTCAACCCGTACCCAAGTTCAGATGATCATACGACCACGGGGAAAAACGACTATTTGATGGACGATTCCAGCTGGCGCATCGCGGATCCAGAGCCTGGCACCTCTCCCGGCATCCATCTAATTTATCCTTTCTCTCTACTTGTAAGTCATACATTCGAGTTTGATACGCTAGAGGGCTCAATATTAACGATGTCGCAGGCGGTCCCCATCAGCCAAGCCCTGCTCGATGTCATCTCCGACGAGATGGTCTTCCTTCTCGTCCGTAGGCAGGAGGCCTCGGTCGTCTGCCGTCGCGGGGAGCTCCGAGGCATTGAGTCACTGCTCAAAGAGACACTGCTCAAGGACTCGGAGACATCGCACAACATCGATGCGTTGAAGTCGGCACGGAAGACCCACGAGCACATTGTCCGAAAGCATGAGAAAGAATTGGAAAGGCTCATGGATTACGCGGTGAACGTGCGACACATCGACTACGGCGCTCGCCTCAAGGAGGAACGAGAGTTCGAGCGCTTACAGCGGCGCCGAGAGGAAAAAGCCATGGCTCGTGAACTCGACATCTCGTCAGATGAGGATGACTGGATCTCTGACGAGGACAAGATGGACACAAGCGACTCAGACGGTACTGCCAGCAGTGAGGAGGCTGACTGATCGGCTTCACGCTATTCAGGTGAGTCCGTTTCCATAGTCGCTCGGTGTGGTACTGGCGATGCTGATAGCTAGAGTGATTGTTGAGAAAGAGGGAGACAGATCGTCAACGAGAGGTCCGATGAACAACACCCAGAGCCGATTGGCGGATTGTGTTCGATCGCAGTGCGGGGTAAATGCGGGGTAAATTGTTCAGGAATTACTTAGAAGTAGGAAAGAAATGTGCTATGTTGTGTTTTGTGTACTCTATAGGATACATTCTGCGCTGTGTATGCTGTATTACATTGAATGAATATTACGCGGTCAATCTGAATATGCGACGCGCACCGGACGCGTCTTTGTTCAAGTCGCGTACCGCATCGGCCTAACCTCGATCCCCCTGCCACATCGTCGCGATGGCAGACGTCTTCGACGAACCTCCGGTCATCGTTGACGGCAACCTTCTCGAAGCTGCCAAAGAGAACATACAGCCCCTTGCCAAAGGCCGGCGGGTTACCACGCTCGCGAGCGTACTCTCGACGCCGCACGCCCAGCGCGAGAGCCGGCTCTCCTCCGCGCGCAGCCGGCATCGGATCAACGTTGAGGTCGCGCTCGAAGACGAGGACGACGATGCGCTCGACGCATACGCCCGCTTCGTCGACTGGACCGTCGAGAACTACCCGCAGGGCCACAGCGCCGAGTCCGGGCTGCTCGAGCTGCTCGAGGAGGCGACGCGCGTGTTGAAAGACCATTGCGATGGGATGTGGCGCGATGACATACGGTACCTCAAGCTCTGGGTGCTGTACGCGAATTACGTGGAGAAGCCTGCGATCATATACAAGTTCTGCGTGGTGAACGAGATTGGGACGAGCCACTCGCTGTTATACGAGGAGTACGCGACGGTGCTGGAACGGGCGAATAGGTGCGTGGTGGTGCGATCCGTACCGAGCCACAGACTGACGCACCTGCAGACGGGCAGAGGCCGACGAAGTCTACCTACTTGGGATCGCACGCAGAGCGATGCCCCTCGACCGACTCGAGAGCAAACACCGCGAGTTCCAGAAACGCATGATGGCCTCCATCAACCTCTCCCCGCCCGCGAACGACACGCCTCCCACGGCCCCTCGCCCCTCCTCCCGACGCACCGCCCTTGCCGAGTCCTCCTCCTCCTCTACGCGCACACGGCCCAACCGCTCCGGATCGACGCGCGCCCCGCCCTCCGCCGCCGGCGACGTCTTTTCCGCGCCCGCCGATGCACCGCGGCCAAATGGGCGCATCCCGGTGTTCGTCGACCCAACGGGGGCGGGGGCGGAGAACGACCCCGCGCAGGCAGCGCCGTGGCCTGAGCTCGGAACGCGTAAAGCGCGTGTGAAGGAGAACATACCCGAGGTGCGCAAGGCGGCGGGCACGACGCTGCGCCAGCCCCGCTCCGCCCGCGCGGGGAGCACGAGCACGGCGTCGAGGATCCCAGTGTATCGCGACCCGGAGCCGGCGGCGGAGATGCCCCCGCCGGGAGCACCGGGTGGCAAGAAGGGGAAGAGCGCGATCGCTGTGTTTAGAGATGAGGACGCGCCTCCGGAGGGAAGCGGGAGTGGGTCGGCGCCGAGGAAGGAGAAGGGGAAGAGTTCCGTTCCGGTGTTTCGCGATGAGGAAGCTGCTGATAGTGGGGCGATGAAGGGGAAGAAGGGGAAGAGCTCGATTGCCGTGTTCAGGGACGAGGATGAGGGGACTGGGGCTGCGCCTACGAAGAAAGGGAAAGCACAGTGCTCAATCGATGTGTTCCGTGACGATGCTGAAGAGGAAAGCGCAGCGGCGCATGCCGGAAAGAAGCATGACAAGGGCAAGAGCTCAATCACTGTGTTCAGGGATGAGGAGCCACCGGTGAAGGCAAGGCCTGTGACGCCGTCCACTCCGGGCTTCACTCCCTATTGCGATGCAGATGAGGTGCGCTCATACACCGCTCTCCACTTAAAGTCCATCCTGATCATTCCTACCATAGCCGGTCACTCCAAGTGCCTCGCATGCGCCTTCCAGCGTGATGAAACCGAAGCGGAGGGATGCTCTTGGTCTCACCGAGTCGGAGGTGCTCAGAAGGGACCCGTTCAAGAACTACGCGCCTGAGGATAGGCCCGCAGAGGAGTGATGTCTAACTGAAGGTGGGGATCTTACTGATTGGTTTGCTCGTATCTGGTCTGCTCGTGCTCCGAAGTGTATTACTATGCTACTGGCTATAATTCAACAGGTTACTTCTGTCGTTGGACAGGCTTGTAAGTAACCTGGAAACCAGATGCACAGGGCCCAGCGCGTCTGTACGCGTCGCCACTCGACGTGGACAATACTGTCTCTGATCACATGATCGTTCCTCGGCGCGCCCTAATCGGGAGATCTATGGACAGTGGCGACCGCCGTCGATGACCGCAGTTCCCCAACTACGCTTGACCAGAAACCACCAGGTGCTTCAACAAATTCCAGGTTTGAGGAACATCACTGCGATGTCATCCAAGAAAGGCGAGCTCTATCCGTGCAACCCAGCCACCGCACGCGGCGAGTCAACCAAGCTGAGCTCGAGCGGAGACAAGGTCGTGTACACCAATGGACGGACCGTCATCGTGAGTTTGCTGCACATTCGCGTGAGGATAATTTGTGTGATATGTATACTGGTAGATCCGTGACTTGAAGGTGTGCACACCCCCTAAGTCTCCCTTGAGATAGATCGGCAACCGAGCAACCGACAGACTCCGGCGAACGCGGCGACATATGCGGGGCACGTACAGACAGCTACCGTTGCGCGCATTTCGCCGTCTGGATACTACTGCGCGTCCGCAGATATCACTGGCACCGGTACGCTTGTCACGACATGATCGTTGCGACGCTGTCTGAACCCGAAGTCAGTGCGCGTCTGGGACATCGTGGGTGAGGACCAGAGCTTGAAGGGGGAGTACAAGGTCCTCTCGGGTGCGATGTGAGTACGCAAAGTCGAGTGTGAATCAGTGGTATTGATTGGCGTGTCGGAACTGTGGTTCCTGTGAAGAAAGGACCTCGAGTGGGACGGCGAGAGCAAGCGGATAATAGCAGTAGGCGATGGGCGGGACAGGTGCGTCTCTCCTCTGTCTTGATTCACAAGACTGGAGGGAGAGTTGGTGCGATGTAGATTCGGCCATGCTTTCATGTTCGACACGGGCTCATCGACCGGAGAGATCAGTGGGCATTCGAAGGTATGTGAACGTGTATACATCGAAGGCTCTCTTGACGGAATGCCATGGACGCGCCATTTGTACCTCTTTAGGTAGTCAACGCCGTTTCTATCCGCCATCAACGCCCGTTCCGCGCAGCGACTGCCTCGGACGACGCCACCATTGTCTTCCACCAAGGTGAGGGTGGACGCGTGCTCCCCGTCGCGGCCGGCTGATTGTCCTGCTAGGGGCCCCGTACAAGTACGAGAAGGTGCGCATCTCACACTTCGTCAGGTCTGTTTTGGATATCAAATGTTTTGCAGAGCATCAAGACGCACACAAAATTCATCCAGGACGTGCGTTACGCGCCGTCCGGCGACCAGTTTGCTAGCGTCGGTTCCGACTCGAAGATCTTTATCTACGACGGGAAGACGGGGGAGACCCTTGGTGAAATGACCGACAGCCCGCATACAGGCAGCATTGTACGCGTCCACTGTCGCTCAGCTATGAAGCAGTGACCCTGATGGTATATCCAGATGGCTTGCAGCTGGAGTCCGGACAGCAAGTCACTCGCGACATCTGCCGCCGACTGCACAGTGAAGCTATGTAAGTCGCGATTACCCCGCTCGGTGCATATGGGATAGCCAACACGACCGCTCCCCAGGGGATGTCGAGGCGCGAAAGGCAGTCACGACTTGGACGCTCGGCTCCGGCGTCTCCTCTCAACAAGTCGGCAACACCTGGACGGGCGGGGACGCGATCGTTTCCCTGTCCATGTCCGGCGCCCTCAACGTCTTCGACAAGCGCGTCAGCGACAAGCCCGCCAGCGTCCTCCACGTGAGCGCACCCCCATCCCACCACCCAAGCAGACCGCTCACCAACCTCCGCAGGGCCCACAGAAGGCCATCACCGCCGCGGTGCCGCTCTCTGCGTCATCGCCGACGTTCCTCGCAGGCACCGCCGATGGGCGCACCCTCGCCTTCTCCGAGGGCACTTACGCGCACCTCGCGGGCGAGGGCCATGCTGCGCTCGTCGCCGGCCTCGCCGCCGCGCCCGACGGCAAAGTTTACTCCGCCGGCTTCGATGACAAGGTGAAGGAGGTCGAGGGCGGGTCCGGCTTCGTGTGCGTTTCCTTTCTCCTTCCCCCTCGTTGCTGACGGGTGTGCTGATGGCTGTATGTGTGCGGTAGGCCGGCAACGTTCGCTGCGGCGTCGCAGCCGAAGGCACTCGCAGTCGCGGCGGACGCGACCGTCTTCGTCGCAGAGGCGGGCGGTGTGGAGGCGGTCCGCTCTAACCAGCGCGTGTTCGAGCTCAAGCCGAAGTTCGCACCGAGTGCGGTGGCGGCGTCAGGCTCCGTCGTGGCCATCGGAGGCGAGGTCAGTCTCTTCCCTACATTCAAATGACTCCTCAGCTGCGTGACTCACCTGGTGGAGTACGCAGGACATGAAGGTGCGTTTGTATGACTGGGACGGCAAGGCCCTGGGGGAGGCAGCGACGCTCGAGGGCAACAAGGGCGTCGTCAGCGCCCTCGCGTTCACCCCGGACGGTGCGCTATTGACTGCGGGCGATGTAAGTGCGCTGTCGTTCTGTGCTAGTTTCCGGATCATGACCATTGATGCCTCGTAGTCGTCGGGCAAGATCATACTCTATGACGTGAAAGAGCGCAAGGTGAGCCTCTCTCCCATCCCCACCACCCACCGGGCGCATGTTCAATTCACCGAAAACTGACGATCCGGCACCCACAGGCCGTCACCTCGCGCTGGTCCTTCCACACCGGGCGGATCAACTCGCTCGCGTGGACGGCGGACGGGAAGCACTGCGCGTCGGGCTCGCTCGACACGCACGTCTACGTGTGGAGCGTCGACAAGCCGATGCGCAATATCGCCGTTAAGAACGCAGGGCCTGGCGGCGTGAACGCGGTCTTCTGGGCGGGCCCGAAGACGCTGGCGAGCGCGGGCGCGGATGGGTGTGTGCGGACGTGGGGGATCACGTTCCACGCGTGAGGCGGGGGTGAAATAATCTAGAGAGAAGAAGTGAATGAATGGGATGTATCATACTTAGCACTAACCTTGTGGTCTGCACTGAAGTTAAAGCACATTCTGTTGATCCCTCGGAATGATCGTCTAGATAGCATCGAGAGGGATCGCGCAGCGGGGGTGAATGTGAGGATTACAATGCGGTCATTCTGAATCGTGCGGAGGTGGCAGTGATACACAGAGGATCAAGCAAACGAGACGAGCAAGTCGCGCACAAGACGTACAGAACGCGGCGCCGGCAGTGTTACAGATAGTTTTGGTGGCAGCGCGAACGAGTAGCACGAACATATCTTAGTTCCAGCTCCCCCAGCCCCCGCAGGACGCCCCACTCAGCACCCGAGCACAACAGCACGCCCCAAGACGCCTCGCCGTCCGCCTAGTTAAGCTCCTCGAGCTCGCTCTTGTCCGCGGGCTTGTCCTCGACCGCGTCGAAGTTCTCCACGAGATCGGGCACGTCGTCGTCGTCATCATCATCAGCGGCGTTTGGTGGTCGCTGCTGGTTCTGCTGGATGGCCTGGTATGACTCCGCGAGCTTGCGCAGCGACGCAAGCGAGTCGGGGCCGAGCTGGTTGAGGATGCCGGGCACGAGCTCGGTGAGCTCCTTGACCTGGCCGGTACCGTAAACGGCAAAGGTGTTGGCAGCAACGGCTGCGTGGACTGTGGGTATGAAATGCGTCAGCACAGGTGCACATACGTGGGATGGGTACCTGTCGCTATGACTCGGATGATGTGCAGGGGCTACGACGCGTACCTTTGGGTGCGGAGAAGTGCAGCACGTTCCCATCTTCCCTGAACATGTTGACCTCCTCAACTCCAGGGATCGGTTGGACATTCAGCTTCTTGAGTGCGCCCTGCAGCTTTTTGTCGTCCTGCGCGGTCGACGGCTTCGTCTTGCGCACAATTTTGCGGCGCACGGTCCCCTTACCACCTAGCGGCCGGCACACACACAGCACGCGTCAAAAAATCGTATAATTCACCGGAAAATCTGCAACAACGCACCGATCCTGTTGGCCGCGGCCTGAGCCTGCAGCTTCGCCAGTTTTGTGGGGTCCATGGTGCAGACGGTCGTGGATCGGGGACTGGCGAGTTTTCGTGTCGTGCGTCTTGGGCGTGATGAAGAAAATAAGGTTCAGACGAATACACGGCCATACAGACTCTTTCGCATGCGCGCCTCATATTAGCGCCCATTCACTGCAAACAGTTTCCTCCTTAGTTCCTCGTGAGTTTCTGGAGGTCGTACTTGGCCGGACAGTACGAACCGACGTTCCGATACTCTGAAGCGTTCGGGGATGGATGGTGTCCCCCATGATTCCCGGATCTCTACGGCCGCGATTACACAACGAATATGATAGCCTGGGGTGCATCCAGGTTACCAGGTACAACTGACTCGTAGGTTGATGCACTAAGACGAACACAAATCGCCGGTAGTATTCTCAGAAGCCCTCTCCAAGGTCGGGGCCCTCGTCATCGAGGTCACCACCCTCCTGCAGCTCCTTCGCAAGCTCCTTCTCACGCTCCCGAGCACCTTCTGCCGCGGCGAGCTCCTTGCGGTGCGCATTGAGCGGGTATCGCATAGCCTAAACGATCCGACATAAGCATGAACCCCAGAACGAGGTCGCGTTCTACTAACCTTGACACTCTGGTTGTGCAGCTCCAAGCAGTACTGGATACGGCGCGAGAAGACATCGCTGACCTCCGGGCCGTACCCGCCCTTCTGGCTGCCGCACTCCATCCAGCCTTTCTCGTGCACGATGCGGCCTTCGATGACGCCGTCGCGGATCGCCTTGCCGACTATGTACTCCGCGTCCTCCTCCGAGTCGAGGTGCAGCTTCACGCAGATGTCGCGGAGCGAGATGCGCGAGTACGAGAGCGAGAGCCGCCGGATGCCCGTCTTGATGACGTTCTGGCGCAGGCGCACGATCAGAGTGTAGGTCCTGTCCTGCTGGAACACCGACGCGTACTTCGAGAGGGTGGACTGGAACTGGGACAGCGAGCCCATGCGCACGGCTAGGTGTCATTTGGTAAGCATGCGAACACCGTTGAGGTGGTGGGACATACCTTTCACGATCTCGAAGTAGCCAGCGAGAGCCTTCTCGAGCACGGGATGCCTGAACAGACTTCGTTCTGGAATCTCGCCCATCAGGAGGTCCACGACGACAGAGAGCTTATGCACGGCCTGGTAGAAACCGGGGGCAGTCTTCGCGGGTGGGGCCCTACGGATGGCTTGCTGCAGGTTCGCATGAGCCGCTGTGTAGTTGAGCTGGACTGCCTTTATACGACCCAGGTAGTAGTGGTATCGCGCGAACTGCGGGTTTCCGGCGGAGGTGGGGAACGTGGTTTTTGAGACGAGCTTGTCCGCTTGGTCGTACAGACTGTACTCGATGTAGCTTCGCAGAAGGCGGTTGATGAGAGAAGCTTGAGTTTCATCGTCGTGCCGCAGCGATGCTGTACGTTGAGCGGCGAGGAATAGCCTACAGATATGTACGTCAGCCATGTCGTAAGTGAGGGCGGAATTTGTGCATGGTGTGGTATAACGTGCAATCGCACGCAGTGACAAGCGAGCGAAGGCGACTTACGGTCTTGCGTCAGCAAGCTGACCGGTAAGCTCGTAGGCTCGCTCTACAGCATACCAAACCTTGGCGGCGATAGGATCCATGCTACGTCTGTTGAGTGATTGTATCCGTTCAATGGTGTCGTGAGCGAGGTCTATTGCTTGGGTGTGCGTATTCTGTGAGGCAAGGAGGTGGTGGAGAAGGAGGAGACGGAAGTAGACTTCCGACTCAGGTACTGGTTCGGGCGGGGTCTGCTTTGGTGACGGGGTGGAGTCATCGACCTCCATAGACTGGTCTACAGGTACAGCAGGAAGCCACACAAGGAGTGTCTTCTTGGTGGGAGAGTCTATGAGACTACATTCAACCTAGGCACGTTCATGCTAACAAGCTGCAGACATACCGCCGGTGTACATCTCGGAGATTGCTTCGCGCAAAACCGCGTCATCCAGCTTCTTCCGCAGCGCGGTCAGCGTGCGCAAAACGCGATGAGTGAAGCGGGGCTCGAGGGTGGAGACGGCTCGCTCGATGAGCGCGACGTTAGCCTTGATTTCGGCGGTGGGGGTGAGTGGTGGTGGGCTCGGCTCCTTCGGCTCTTCCTTCGTTTCCTCCTCAGTCTTCTTCTCCTCGTCCACAGGCTTCATTTCAACGTCGGCCATGGTGAAAGCGGTAGGCAAGCAAGGTTCACAGAGCTTGGAGAGTGTAAGATGACGCGAACTTGAAGGCGACGCGTACACCTTGTACGCGTCGTCCACATACGGGAAGTCGCTCCCACGCTTTGTATTGAACTGTTATCTCGGTTAAGGCGCAACGCCCCCGCATTTAGTCAGTCCTTCTCGACTCGCATCCGCGCCTCGTTCTTCCCTGCACATCTTCCGAAGAGTGGTTTCCACGCGACTGGGGGGAGGCCATTCTCTTCTGTATTCGGGAGAGCTGAGCGTCGGACGCTGGTCTTGTGTTTTGCGGGCGGCAGTTACATAAGCGGCGGTACAGTTGATCACTTTTTTCCCTGGCCCCCCACGTTCCGCGCACGACAGGAAACAGGCTTAGTTTCCTGGACGTTTTCCACGTCGCGGAAACGGTGAAGATACCCTCTGGACTGCCTCTGAGTTCATCCACCACAATGTCCAGCGACAACGCCCCCCAGACGACCGAGACGATGGGTCACCAACCACACCCGTACCTGCACGAGCCGTTGCTCTACATCACTGGCCTCCCAGCATCCGTGAAGGACGAGGATCTCGCACTCGCATTACAGAACTGCGCGCCCTTCAGACCGAACATCCCCCGCGATGGTACGGACAAGCCGCTCTCGGGCACGATCGAGTTCAAGTACATCGAGAAAGGCATGTGTCCCCCATTCGACCCTTTTCTGTGTTCAAGCGAAGCGTCCTGCTGACCTTCTGACCAGCGGAGAAGGCTCTTGCCACCTTGCAGGCGCGTCCCTTACAGGGCCTCACGCCCGCAGCCCTCCTCGTCCTCTCTCCGTACCCGTCTACCTCGCCGCCGACGCCTCTGCCGCCTCCCAGCGCGCAGCCGCGTCTCGTCAAGCACCTGCCCGAGGGTTACACGGACTCACAGCTCTACGACCTCTTCAGACCGTATGGTGCGCTCGCGTCGGTGCGCACGCAATCGCCCTTTGGGCGGGACACAGGCATAGTTGAGTACTGGCGCGAGGAAGACGCGCGAGAGGCAGAGGAGGCTATGCACTGTGCCGACGTAGAGGGGCAGAACATCGCCGTGCAAGTGTATCAGCCGCGGCGCGGCGGTGCTGGTATGAGCGAATTCAACGCGACTGCGCCTACGTTCGTGCCTACCGGTTCGGTTCTCCCTTACCCCACGCAAGTGAGTGTATGTGGCGTCCATGGCGCGTCCCGTCTGACCACCGCACCAGTACTCTCCGCCACGAGCGCCCCCTTATCAGCCTCGTTCGCCCGTTTTCGTGCATGGCCCTGGCCAACAGGTACAGTTGGCCCCCCTGTCGGGGCCGGGGTCTACTAGCCACAGTGGACTGATCGATCCATGCAATCTCTTCATCAAAGTGCGTCCCCCCTTACATGGCTGCACAACGACCAACACTCATGCCTCGCAGAACCTCGATACGTCCATCGACTCTAATGGCCTCTTCACGCACTTCCGCCAGGTGAGCGTTGGGGTAAGGGTACATCCATGATACTGTGCTCACATGACTGTGACTGTAGTTCGGTCAAATTGTCAGGTATGCGTAGTTTGGGGTGTCTCTCTCCATGGACGCTCACGTCTCTTTAGTGCGCGTGTAATGCGCAACGAGAACGGCGACAGCCGTGGGTTCGGTTTCGTCTCATACCAAACACCCGATCAAGGTGCGCAGTCCCTCTTATGTAGATATCAAGGTACTAATCGCGCCCTGCAGCCGCGGCGGCTATGCACGCCATGAATGGTGTTGTGTTCGGCACAAAACAACTCGTCGTGCGTCTTCACGAGCCGAAGCAACTGCGGCAAGAAAAGTTGGCTGCACGCTTCGCTGGGCACAATGGACATCCACGGAATGGTAGCGGAGCCACTAGCCCGACAGCGAGTGAAGCTGGGGAGAGCTATGCTGGATGGCCGAGTCCCAGCAGCCACCCGGCAGCCCTTGGCTCACCTGTGATGGCTCAACATAACCTTGACCGACCCGACCGCGCAAGGAGGAGTTCGGGCAGTTACTATCATGTAGGCCTTTATATTAGGTTGGACGCTTGTAGGAGCTGACAGTGTCCTAGGCTGCGCTCTCGGGCACCCTCAATCTGCCTATGCGCTTTGACGACCTGTCCGCACTCTCGCTCGTCGTCCGAAAAGAAGTTCTCTCGGGCGAGCTGAAGAGACGCATCAAATCAATGGACCTTGTCTCACCCGCGGAGCTCGACTCCGTCGTCGAGACGGTCGTCGGCATGTCCCTTAGCGAAGTCGTTCAGGGCATCCAACAACCTACGTGGCTAGCCAGGCTGGTGGAGATAGCCAAGTCCGATGATATTCCACGGCCGGCGCCTTCGAAGTCGCCGTCGCCGTCCAGCACTCTCGACATGGTCGCCCCGAACGCGACTGCGTCAGCACCCGACCACCCCTCCACGCCAATCTCGATGCCCACGACACTCTCCACGCCGCCGCGCACGGAGTCGCCATCGGGCTCGGTCCCGCCGACGTCCGAGAAGGAGCGGATGGCAGTGGCCGTCGCGAAGCTGGAGTCGAACCGCATCGCGGAGCTGACGGATCTGCTGATGAGCCTGCCGAAGCGCGAGCGCGCGATGTGCCTGTTCAACGTGGAGGTGCTCCGCGCGAAGCTCGCGGACGCGAAGATGGTGCTCGACGTGGACGAGGACGAGGAGCCGCCCGCGAATGCTGCTGCGTCCGAGCCGCCGGTGACGCCACAGGCGCGGAAAATCGCCCCGATGGACGCGAGCCCGCGGACGCCGGACATGTCGTCGCGCGGGCCCTCGGCGGCGGCGTCGCCGATGCCGGAGACCCCAAGCAGCTCGGCTGCGTCGACGACGCACACGATCGCGTCGCTGGCTAGGCTGCCTGCGTCGGAGATTATCAGACTGGCGAACTCGTCCTCTGCGACGGGTTTGCCTCTGCCCAAGGCCGACCCACTTGTGGTGAAGGCTACGGACGACTTCATGGACGGCCTGATGGACAAGCCCATTCAGCATCAGAAGCAGCAACTGGGCGACAAGATGTGCGTTCGTGAGCTTGTTGTATACATTCATAAGCCCACAAGTGGGTCAGTACTGCCACCCTGACCAAGCAGTCAGTTGAGGGGTTTCACCGAATAGAGAAGGTGGCCCATCACACCGTACTGACCCATTGGTGGGTTGATGACTGTAGTGCAGGTGCTGACCGCGTTTGTGTAGTTTCCGAGTAGTGAAAGCATTCGGCATCAAGGGGGCGGTAGGTCAACTTCGCTCAATGGAGAAGTGTCTGGCTGACGTATGGCGTGACATAGCCCAAGATTACGATCACCCTCCTAGACCAAGACGATCTGCGCCCATTGGCGCACCTCATGAACAGCTACCCGTCCGTGCTGAAGGAGAAGGCGCTCCTCGTCCAGGCAGCCAACCAGAAGTAAGGCATAGCGGTTGGCCTTGATTCCCTGGCTCGCCTCGTCCCGTCTCGCAAGCCCCTGTCTACATCTTGGCCCGCCGATATAATGACCTTCTCCAACACTTACCGATAATATCAGCCTCTCTTTGGCCTAGGCCCCAGCATTCCCATGTCACGACCAGCGGAGGATGCTCCCAAACTAACAAATTCGCACTGCATCGGGTGGTCGTTGTCGATTTCCGTCCTATCCTAACTAGCTATCTCCCTCTCATTGTTTGTTGTTTCCACGCAAAGCCTTCTATACAGCCTCACACATACATCGCGTCTTACGTTGGATCGGAGTACGAGACTTGCTTCACCTTTACGACCTTTCACGACTGCCTCGCCCCATTGTCGTACCTTTTGCTTATCAATGCGACGCAGTGGTCTGAGGCTACATCATCAGTGCGCGTGGGGTGGTGTTATGACCTGACGGCAGTCCAGAGCCTCTATTTTGTGCGAGACGGCGCCACAAGGAATGACATTGAATAGCATTGAATTCTATTGAATTCAAATAGAGCGGCTGAAATCCTCATTATTGTGGCGAAGATATCGCGCGGATACCTTGGAGCGTGCGACTCCGTCAGGAGCACGGACTGAGCCGGCTAACCGGTGTCCATGGCGCGTCCTGATTGGATGGCACGAGATGGTGCGGTCGTCCAAAAATCACTGTCACCACGCAATATAACTGTCCTCTCTTCCGCATCTCACCCCCTCACTCCCTCCTCCTTCGCCGTTCCCCCATCTCTCCACTTCGACGCCGATTCCATTCGTGAGTCTTCAGCTTCTAACCCTCTATCACCGCGCAATCTGACGCCGCTGTGCGCTTACTTAGAACATGGTCGCCCAGGCTGACGGTCGCGTAAACGAGCGCATCGAAAACTACACCAAGTTCTGGCAAAAGGACATCTCCAAGGACACGGAGAGCGATACAGCCAACCGTGTCGAGAGTTACACCGACGTCGTCAACGGTACGTTGCGTCGCGACCTCCCTCATTGCCCGCATCTGCTCACGTGGTGGCGCACACAGGCTATTACGACGGCGCTACCGACCTTTACGAGTTTGGCTGGGCACGTTCCTTCCACTTCTGCCGCTTCTACAAGGGCGAGGCTTTCCAGGCCGGCCTTGCCCGCCATGAGCACTACCTCGCCGCGCAGATGTCCCTCCGCCCCGGCATGCGCGTCCTAGACGTCGGCTGCGGTGTTGGCGGGCCTGCACGCGAGATTGCACGGTTCGCGGACGTGAACGTCGTCGGCCTCAACAATAACGACTTCCAGATCGGCCGCGCGCGCCGCTACACGAAGCAGGCGGGTCTCGAAAGCCAGGTGTCCTTCGTCAAGGGCGACTTCATGAAGCTCTCGGAGCAGTTCGGCGAAAACACGTTCGATGCGGTGTACGCGATCGAGGCGACCGTGCACGCGCCGTCGTTCGAGGGCGTCTACGGCGAGATCATGAAGGTGCTCAAGCCGGGAGGCGTGTTCGGTGTGTACGAGTGGGTGATGACCGACGCGTGGGACCCGTCCGTGCCCGCGCACAAGGAGCTCGCGAACCGTATTGAGCTCGGGAACGGCATCCCCGAGATGCGCCCCATCGGGCAGGCGCGCGACGCGATGAGCAAGGTTGGCTTCACCCTTGAGCACGAGGAGGACCTCGCGGAACGTCCCGATGAGGTACCGTGGTACTACCCGCTCGAGGGCGACATCTTCAAGGCGCAGACCGCCTGGGACTACATCACCGTATGGCGGATGAGTTGGAGTGGCAAGCTTGTTACCCACTACGGTGTCTGGGTACTCGAGCGGTTGGGTCTCGTGCCGAAGGGTACAGGGGAAGTCGGTGAGGCACTCAAGATTGCAGGCGACTCGCTCGTCGAGGGCGGTAGGACAAAGGTACGACGACCTCATCTTCGTTGAATGACCTCGTGTGCTTACTGGTCTCTCGTAAGCTCTTCACTCCGATGTACCTCGTCATCTGCCGCAAGCCCGCACAAAATTGAGCTGTTGTCTCGCTTTCGCCTCTCGCTTATTACTTACTGTCGGACTACATTCTATACCCTGGTAATTACTGCTTGGTGCGCCCATGGTCGGTTACTGGCATGCCGCCCCAGCATGGCGAGGCATGCAATGAAGCTTGCTGTATCGTGATAACTTCTGAGTGCGTGCGATGGAAAGCAACAGGGAACCTGCCCATCGATATGAACAATACTCAACTTCCTGTGAATAACGGAGTCAGCGAGGGGCGAACGATACGGTATTGCTGACTCGGAGGTTCGTCTTAGAGTGAGTTGCCGAGTTGGATCTCCAGCAGGATAATAACGTGCAAGGCAATGAAGGCTGCGTGGTCTCATAGCTCAGTGGTTAGAGCATGCGATTGCAGCAAAATCTGTTCAAGGATTGCAATTTATCGCAGGGTCGCGTGTTCGAATCACGCTGGGACCTATTTTGCTTCGCTTCGGTATAAGCAGACACGTCCTCAGCGCCTACTTGGGATACGTGCGGAGCGCAGCGAAGGAGAGCGTCCTCCTTGCTCCCAACCATGAACCTCGTTCTGAGACTTGTTGCGGCACTCCTTGCTGTTGCAACGGCCCATGCTGCCTCATTGTCTGTTCAAAACCCTCTTTTGACCGTCACAGGAGCAGATGCCTCGCAGCTGCGCTCCGAGTCGTAAGCCACCGCGTTATTTCGCGCGCGCAGTCGCCCTGACATCCATCGCTCATATGTAAGGCTCTCGCTCACCGAAAGGCCGGAGACGGTGAAGCTAGGCCCCTCGGATGTACTGAAGTTGACCTTCCAGGTCGCTGAGGCGGAGGGCGGTAAGGGCGTGCAGCCGCACCAGACGTTCCTGCGCTTCAGCGATGAAGCGACCGGCGAAGAGGGCGTGCAGCCCGTACGCGTCACGCCAGGAGGGAAGGCCAAGTTCGAGCTGGTGCGCATCCCATTGCATCCTCTAGCATGTGCACGCGTCCTGACTGACGTCCCGTCGCGACTGCCAACAGAACATGGCGCGCCCACCCGCATCTCTCCCGCCGACGACGACGAACCCACTGAAAGTGTCACTCATTCTTGGCTCCTTCGTGCACGCGCCTGCTCAGTATGAGCTCTTCGACCTCTATGTGCCCGCCTCGCACCCACCGCCGACGCACCCCGACGAGGTCGCCTTCGCGCCGCGCCCAGAGATCACCCACACGTTCCGCCCCGAGCAGCGCATCCCCGCGAAGGCCGTGTCTGCGTTCTTCGGCGCGTTTGTCTTCTGGCCGTGGTTCGTGCTCCTTGGCTTCGTATGTCCACCAGTCCGCTCTAGCGTTTATTCTCTCGGCTGATGATGCCTGGGTGTGCAGTGGTACGAGATCGGACCGCGCGTCCCGCACCTCCTCTCGCCTCACATCGTGCCCTTCGTCGTGTCTCTCGCTGCGTTCGAGGGCTTGCTCTTCTGGTACTGGGTCGACCTGCGCTTAGGGCAGGTTTTGCTGTACGGAGGGATCCTCGCCATCCCGAGTACCCTCGCAGGGAAGCAAGCGCTCGCGAAGACGAGCGAGTGGAGGCTCGGTAGAAAATGAGGCAGTTTGTATCTCTAGGTACTTGACGCGTACCATTGCTATCGTTTGCTCTGACCTATCCCCAATTTTATGGCACGATAACTTTGCATTTCAAGCTGGGCACAGGTGGTACCAACTGTGCTGCCCACTACCCAATGGCTAACTGCTCATTTGATAAAGTCTCCTAGTGCGGGACGTATGTTCACTGATGACTACAACATTGTGTTCCATTTTTCTTCCCTTATAACTCACACATTGAAAAGACGGCCCCAATTAGCAACAGTCCCAAAATCACCCATGCAGAAACTACTGCCCCAGTGTCCATTTTCAAATATTGCAATGTCCTTCTCAAGCAGCGGTCGCGCTAGGGATAGGAATGGATTGCGCTGCGACGGGTGCAGGGCTGACGATCGGACCGTGCTGCGAGACTGACTTGAACGCCGAGGTGTCGCTCGGCAAGATCTGGCCACTACCGTACACCGGCTTCGCGGTCGGTGCCCTAAAGGGATGCGCCTCGGTGTTGAAGACGTCTACTCAGAAGTCAACACCCGCCACCACCGAGACAGACAACCGGGCGACTCACATTCGTCGAGGCTGATCACGCTCGGGTCGGAGAACGTGAGGTACAGGTACTTGAGCACCTCCGCGAACCAGAAGCTTTGCATGTCGTCGATGAACGTCGAGTCCGTCGAGTCGACGTCGTTGATGCCCGCGTACGCGACGGTCGTCGGGAGGTACGTGAGGAAGGCGTCGACCGCGTCCGCCGCGCGCTGCACGTACTTGGGGTCGCCGGTGATGCGCCACGCGTAGAAGTTGGACTCGAGTACCTCCGGGCGCAGGTAGTAGTCCGAGCCGCCCGGCTGGACGAAGAACCCGTTCCTGTTGTAGAACGCGAGGTCCCCGTTGGACGGCGAGGAGCCAGTGTAGTTGCCGTCGGAGGAGAAGTAGGCGAAGACCTCGGGGCCGATGCCGGTGCTGTATGAGGACAGAGTGATTAGGAGATAGTCCAGTGGTCAAGATAGGGCAGAAGACGTACGCGGTGCTGGCGTAGGTGTTCCAGCACGCCTCCATGAGAGCAAGGCCGTAGCCGACGATAGTGTCGTTGTTCAAGAGCTTGCCACCTGAGGTAGCCCGAATCAGAACCGCATGCATCAAGCGACAGCAAGACGCCTACCAAGCATCCAGTTGCCCGCGTGGAAGCATTCCAAGTGGGAGCCGATATGGATGATAGTGCCGTCGTCCCAGTCAGCCATATATTGCCAGTCCTTCACGGTCGATGTCTGCATTGCCTCTGTAAGCTTCAGCGACATCAGCAGTGTTATGGCGCTTACTCTCGCAAGGTTCCAGATGGACGAATCGACAGCAGAAGCCCAGGCATCCGCGAAGAGGGTGTTGTCGGTGTTGGACAAGCGCGCGTACTTGATGAGGTACTCGAAGTAGCTGTCAGAACCACCGCCCCACGTCTAAGTAGCTGTAAGTGGAGGCCTTCACGGGGGAATACAAGATTGCGTACAACATACGCGTCCGCAAACTGGCCGCTCGTCGGGTCAACTACTTGTGCGGGCAAGTTGGGGAGCGGGGGAGGCTGTCATCGAGCACGTCAGCATACATCACCGCAGGGACCATCAGCATGTCTGACCAGATTCGCGATGTAAATGACAGGCTTCTCCGCAAGCTGGCGGTAGGTATCGTTCCCAGTAAAGTCGCTGTCGTGCTTCAGAAGATTGAATGGCGATAGAAGGGAGGGGAACATACGCCAAAGTGGACCATTCCATCGTCAACTGGTCAAAGCCATCAATACGTTATTCGCGTCTATACCAGATGTGCTTACAGTCCCCGCTTCCGCAATGTTGGTGGTGCCGACGACGGGTGTCCCCTCATTCCAATTCACGTAGCCATAGGGGATTTGATTGTTCTGTATGATGCGCTCGGTTAGCATGCTATCATTTGAATACTGCAGGACATTACGCACTCCGACAAATGCATTCGTCATTTTGTCCACGAGAACCTTGGACTGGTTGACCAGGGCAGGGTACTTCTGTCCACTTAGCTCGTACGCGCAGAGCGAGGCAGCCACATAGCGAATCGTCGTCTCGAACAAGCTATGACATCACGTGAGTGCTATTCTGACGACGTTCCAAAACCGGACTTGCTCAATCTGTCCGCCGGACGTCGTGCTGTAATCGACCGTGCTCGAGAAGTTCAGGGCCTCCTCCCAGATGTCCTGGACATGCCAGTTTAACTGCGACAACACGCCAGAGGACAAGCGGAACAAACCTCGAGCCCCATAAGCCACTAGAGACTTGTTCAGCAAAAAGGACCGAATGGCAGCATCCCGACGTACAATGGTGTCCAACGCGTCTACGATGGTAGCCCCCCACCCGCCGTAGCTGTCAGAGTAGCTTTCGCTGACGGGGCTGAGATCATCATGTCCCCAGGCATACTCCCTATCCGTCATTGGTAAACTTCATACTGTCAGAGACACAAATTGACTCACTTGTACGCAGCCCAGCTCGTCTCGAAGAGTTGCACTGTCTTCGCCGCGTACTCAGCAGCGAATGCAGACTGCCCGATGCCGGGAGCCTGGACGGGCCCTGCCTTCACGCTGGCAACAGCAATGGCGAGCGCGACAGCGCTAGTGCGACAGCCGACTCCGAACATATTGGGAGTAGTGGGCAGCGAGCAGGAGCAGCGCGAGCATCGCGGGTGCCTAGCGTAGCAGATTTATAGCTACTCGAGAATGCGCGTCTGCCGGCGGGCCTATTCCACGGCTCCCGTCCCACGGCATGCTCCCCTGAGATGCCACAATAGTGGACCCGCCCTTCCATGTCAGAGGGGCACATGAGGAGCCGGGGAAACACCTAATTATTAGAACGCGAAGAAAGGGAACGTACGGGACGCACCACATCGGACCTGTTACGACACCACATGATAACGTCCGTAACGAGCATGCTGCTCATGAAGAGCCTCTGATAGCCTCTGATGCAGTCGAAAGTGACTATCTGATCCTCGTCACTCAATCCCACAAAGCCGTACTCTCGCAACCTACGGGACAGTGGGCAGAGGACGTACCGCTGCAAAGGGGCCACAACGGTGGCGCATGAAGTAGTGCGTGCGCGGTGAGAGGCAGTACTATGTCCGTCGCGCTTCATGAGGTGCACACGAGAGCGAGGAAAGAGGACGCAAAGAAGGCATTGCCGGCGGCACTAGCGTCCATCTCGAGCGCACGCGAAGCCTTCGTTGATAAATCCACGGCCCGCGTGACATCCTTGTTCGCATGGTCCACCTCACTTGTATACCCGCCAATGTGGTCGGCTCTGCAGCGTGTCCGCGCGACAGAGATGTAGCTTAGTGGCGAGGCGTCGAGCAGCGTACCTGAGCACGGTGCCGTTCATTGAAAGGAGAACTCGGCATTCGACAGTGACTTCATGGATGAGAAATCGTTACATCTAGACTGCTTGAGCCTGAGAAAGATGAGCCGTAATGCACCGCACAAGAGGTTCGGGAACAACAGCGATCAGATACTGTACATAAGGACGCTACCCGGGCAGCGAGCCCTGATTTCCCACTCAAGCTAAGGTGGGTGAAAAGGCGATGTCTTCATCTCCAATATGCAAAATCCTGTGTCTTCGAACGGTCAACGTAATCACACGCATAACGCAGCGGCACACTCACTTCTCTTTGAGATGGCTCCTAAGCCCGTCAAAGCTAAACGCTTGGCCCTTCGCCATTCTGGCCGCTTTCCTGTCGGCCCTCTTATTGCTTGTGTCAGGCGCCTCCGCACTCGTGACTCCTACAGCATCGTCACATAGTTGGGGTGACGCAGCGGGCGAGCGATGCTCCTCCTGCGGGGCGTTGCTGTCGTTCGAGACGGGATCCACAGCAGCGTTCGAGACGGCTTCTTGGTCCGCCGCTCCGACGGATGCACTTCTGATCGGTGTAGTAGCGCGCTCCTTCGCCGACGCAGCCTCCCTAACAGCCTGTTGGCAATGGCGGCACGCGTACTGCTTCTTGCTCCGCTCCTCTGGTCTACCCCCTATGAGCCGTGCTGCCAAACCACTTTTGACGGGACAAGCGCCGTATAGGTGCAGTCTCGCATCGTCCTCGGAAGCCAGCTCGAAAGCAGGGCGCTCATGCCGCTTGCTGTGGCGGACCTGAAAACGCAGTTTAGTGATGTCGTGAGTGTCAGAATGAGTGACGCACGGCCATTTCGAACGTCATCGCGATCGCAGCGGGGCACGCAGTGCATAAAAGCCGAGACTGCATATCATCGACGAGGAGTCTCGCCTTGAGGTCTTCGGCGGTGGTCCCAATAGCGGCCAGGATCATTGTGACAGCGTCAATAGCCTGTGCAGCCCGGCGTCAGCGTCTTCTCGAAAAGAGTGCGAACCACCAGCACCTTCACATCGGGTTCGAACAAGCTAGCACTCCAAGTCTCCCTCGCCCGCTGTTTCTTGTTCAGACAGGCACATCGATGCCCACACGCCTCGGCGAATGTCAGGGCCTCGCCGCCCTTGCCCTTCGACGAGCACTTCTTGCAGATGAACCGTGCCGTGAGCCTGTCCACCGGGTGCACCTTCTTCTTGCTCGCAGTCCTCCATCCCGGGAAGCCCAACACGCCGGCGAGCGCACTGCGCGCCTCTTCGCGCCATTGGCTCAAGTTGTTGGCGAGCAGCGCGTGCACCAACTTGCTGTCCTTGAGCTCCTCGCCGACCCCGGCATCTTTGGCGCCGCCTCTGCCTTGCAGGACCTTCATCACCGAGAGCTTGCGGAACTCCGGCAGCGACGGAAGCACCTCGACGGGGTTGGGCGCGGATTTGAGGCGGGTGTAGTGTGCTGCTACGTCTTCTCTGCGCATCTTGTACGCTGCCTCTGCCTCCCGTCGCGATACACGGGTCCGATGTTCTACCATTTCCTTGTCGACTTGGTCGCGAACCATCTGGTAGTCTGGTGTGGATATTCGTTAGGATCCGGCAGTAGGCGACGAGTAGTGCAATCTCGCCTTCATGCGTAACCTTTTCGAGTATGGCTGTCTTGGACCTGTGCAGCAAGCCGTAGGTCCTTGTTCCCATCAACTCGTGCAATGTCCACCCTTCTCGACTGGCGATGCGCGCTGCCCTGCAACATGCATGAGACGCCATGCAAACGAGACTTTGTCTGGAACACCTACGTAGTCTCGTTGCTGCGCTGCGTTGTAGCACAGAGCGTCTCCCACTTATCCCTGAAGCAGATCAGCGACTTCGAGAGCTAATGTAGCTTCTTGGTTAGCCATTGAACGCTCTGGCGGTCACATAGACGTACATCATATACAGCGGCTAGCTTCTTGGCTAATGGATCCTTCTTCGCAACAAGTTCTTCAATGGTAGAGTGCTCAAGGACGGTCCTGTTGTACTCATCCACTGCTGCCCTCCAGTCCTGCTTACGCACGCGGGCTGTAGTATCGATCGGATGTGTCGTCTCCATGAGTGGTATCCATGATGTGATCCCCTTGTAACGCGGATGCTCCCGAGTATCCATTGCAATAAGTTTATCCTGGCTGATGTGACGGGGATAAGGAGCCTGAACGGACTACATCTCTATATCATGAACAACACTTACTTCCATGTGTCTCTGCAGCGTTGCTACCGCGATAAGGGTATTATAGAGAGGGCCGAGGATAATGTTTGTGGCACTCACCTTGTAACATATCCTTGCGCGTAGGGAGTACGACGTGTACATACGTGGAATATGATCCCCGCAGATCTCGCAATGCCCGTAGTCGAACACAAACGCCGCGTACGATGCCTCGGTGAAGTTCGCTGTAGGCTCGGGCAGCTTGGAGCCACAGGGAAGTACGCATCGGTTGCGAGCACTGCGCCAGATGAAGGTAGTCGACGGGTTGTTCACGAGGATGTGACAAAAGTATTTGGAGCACCGAGCCAAGGCTAGGATGACGGTTGGGTAGGGAACATACGACAGGATTTCCGCCAATATTTCGAGGGGTATCTGCTCGAGACGGCATGAAGGTCGATCGCCGTTGCTTGAGGCTTTTTTTCCAACCGGCCCAATACGTGCTTTCTTCTGCGGTGGCTTCGTGCTCGATATCCCAGAGGGTGCATTACCAGGTGATACCTCTGCCCCGCTGGCCAGCAGTGCCTCCTGGGTAGCTTGCTCCACCAGTGCCATTGGAACAACTTGGGCAGGGGGAGGCTAAGTGTTGAGGGTTGAACAGGCCGACGTCAAGAACGAAGTGGCGGTCTCCTCCTATCTTACCCGTACGGTTACGTATTGAACGGCAGCGAGGTGTGCGTGCTGCCCTGCGACGACGAGGGTGGTCGAGTCGAAGAAAAGTGCGCGCAGTCAAGCTCCTCAATGCTGCGGTCGGGCTAACGCTGTTGGCACTGTGACTCACTGTGAGTCTGACTCCCCTCGCATGCTCGGGAAGTCCCGAACTCAGCCACGGACCTCGGCCGCTTTTCTGGCGGCAACCTCTGAGTCACAACTTACTAAAGTACTAATCGTTTCAATCGTCCCGGAAAGTTACTCTGAAGGTTCTTTGGTTACACCTACGCAATTTCGATGCTGAAAGAAGTATATGGTTACGATAGACGGACTGATACGATACATGCTAGTGTACCAATCAAGGATAGGTAATACAACACGACATGAGGGACGCGATGAGCCACTGAATATCAAGGACACGACGGATACGGCGAGGGCGATAGCGGAGCGGCGTACGAAGCGCGCACATGGATTACGAGGCTCGCTTCTTGCCCTTCGCTTTGCGCGAACCCGGGGCATTTTCGGGGCCATGCTGGCTGAGCGTCCTTGGACGTTTCGGTGAATGAGACGTGCCGGCGCCGCCCTCCTCCTCCTCGTCTTCGGGCGTGCGACTCCGCTTGGCTACCCTAGCACCGTGCAGAGAGGGGCCTGCAGCGGCAGGACGACTCGAAGATTGGCTCTGCGACGTGCCCGAACGATTTCGCGGGACTGGAGGGGGACCCATACTGCGCACTTTGCTCCTGGCAGAACCCCGCAACTCCTCCGTGGACTTCTTCGGCAACCGTAGATCATAGCCGGAAGGATGCATCTGCGCAGGCTCGCTCCCGTTGGATACAGAGGAAGGGTTGCTCGATGGGGGACTCTCGTGGCTGCCCGACGCATGAGACATCGTAATAGACGTCTGGCGAGCACCCCGCGGTCCCGTTGTTGCTTGAGGGGCAAGTTTTCGTGCCGGGGCCTTCCCTTTCCCCTTCGCGTTGGCGCCGCCGCCCTCTGCGGGTACATCTTGCTTCTCGACATCGGATTCGGAGTCGGTCTCGTCTTCATCCGCATCACGGGGCACTGCGGCGTCGGCGGAGGGACGATGAGAAGCCTCTTGGTCTTGGGAAGCGGAAGTGTATGTGAGGGTGCCTTTCGAGCGAGGCTTGCCAGAGCCTGCTTGTCCCAGGATGCTACCGAACTGCGTCGCAGGCGTCAACCATGGTTCCGCCTTGTCACCTTGAGGCCAATTCTGAGGTCTTGCAAGTGCCTTATTGAAGAGCCGCAAGACGTCCGCGTGCGTCATCCACGGCTTCCCGAGGTCGACGCGCTTATAGTTCGATTTGCAGAGCACTCGGAAGTCCTCCAGGAGATTTGTGAGTGGTGTGTTCCCCTCGATGTTGATGATTTGAAATGGTTCGGCAAGCCACGCTTGCTTGCTGTTTCGGCAATCAACCATCCTCGCACCATCAAAGAGTGCATGCCAGGTTCCCTCCTTGTAGTCGTCAACGAGACACTCGTACGTCGTGTGCCGCAGGACTAGCCATACCAGTAGCCAGAAGAATGACTCTAGATCATGGCGGGCTTCGTGGGTGACTGTCGAATCATTCACGTGGATCTCGACGGCCATGAAATGTAACGTGCCCTGCCAGATAGCGGTCAGCTGGGTCTATGGTATGTTGTCATCCTGAGCCCTTACCGTGCGTTGTTTTTGCTCTCCAATCATCTTAGCCACGCGTTCGTCTTTCGATTCCAAGATTGCGCTACGCGGCGGAGGCGTCTGTGGAGTATCGACCGCCACCTTCGCTCTCTTCTGTCTCCTGTCGTCCATTCCCTTAGGTCTTGATTCGTCGCCACTATCATGGGAGTCGCTGGCCTGTACTGGTACCGTCGCACCCCCTTTCTTCTTCTGTATCAGTTTGAGATATTCGTCCGCAGCATACTGAACCCAGTCCGCGAGCTCTGGTGATAGGTCGGCGGCTTTCAGGAATCGCATCCAGCTCGACGCGTAGTCGAAGTCGTGTAGAAAGCCGCCCGTCGAGCCGTCCGGCTTCTTCACGATCATGACGTTGCCGCGACTGACATCCCGATGTATCATCCCGGCTTTGTACGCTTCCTCATGACCTACAGGGCAATGCAGTATGAGTATCACGCTGAGAACACGAAAGCCGACACACGTACCCATGATAGCGTCCCGAAGCGCAGTGACCATCTCGTACGTCGAGTCGAAATCGGTGATAGGCTTCCCGACCGACTTGAGCACGAGCCGGACGTGGCCCCGATCGTACTCAGGGCCGGCAGTAGTACGACAGCTAGCAGAGACGGTTCGATGGCCAAAGACACTAGCCGCGGGGAACCTGAACTTGTTGATCTCGTCTTCGTCGAGATCATCCACCGACCCCGCGAAAGGCTTCCCGTCCAGAATACTGACGGCATGGCCATCTCGGAACAGCTTCTTCGTCTCGCGCAAGCCGAGGTCGTCCCCGTGTGCAAAGTCGGCGATGTGGGTAAGGGAGAGCGCGACATCCTCTGCGACCGCTTCGTGCATATCCTCATAGTTGCGAAGCTCTGATGGCCGGATGAACTGCCGCCAAGCGTCCTTGATAACCACCGGCCCTCCGACCGTCTTCTTCCCCGTCTCGTCGAGCTCGACCGCCTCCCAGATTGTGGTCGCTCGCGAAAACAAGCCGGGGTTGACGAAGATCAGCTTGTATGCGAGATACTGCCTCTTTTTGTTCTCGTCGTCGATCAGGGTGATGCGACGAACCGCCTTCTGGATCTCCGCCGTGTGCTTGTACAGGGGATCGTGCTTCAAGGCAAAGGCGCGCACGAGAGCGCGATCCGCGGGCGTACCAAGCACGCTTGTCGGGTCGTCTCCGAGAAACCGGCATGCTTTGTCGATAGGATGCAGGAAGCGCCACATGAAGTTGTAGAGGATGTTGGGACGCAGGATGTAGTCGAATAGCGGGGAGCACACGGCACCGGCATGATCAAAGCGGAAGATACGCGCCTTGTGTCCATAGATACCGATGGTGAACGCGTAGAGGCACCCCTGCGCAAGCATGATGTTGCGTGCGCTGTTCGCCAGCTGAATGAGTGTCTTCTCGTGTGCCAAGGTGTGTTGTCTCATCGGATCGTCTCCAGCGACAGCTTTGACCTCGAATATGAAGGCGACGTTACGCCAGCGTTCCCGAGGCGCTAGATGCAGAAGCTGAGGGATCGAGGCGACGATATCGGGCTTCGTCTCGTAGGTTTCGTCGTCGCACATATGAGCGAAAGGAAACTTCATCACTTTGTTGGCGTGATTCGTGAACGACGGTCGCTTGCGAACCGGGAAATTTTCGACAAGCTCTTTCAGCCCCGCAATCTACGGTGTGGTCCAACAGTGCTCAGTATGGACGTAATGCCGTCATAAACGACTGACATACCAGCGGTGCATACATCCTCGGCTCCTGGCCAGACTCTGCAGGAACGTCACCGGGGAACCGGTCAACAGGGCACTTGGTACGCGGGCGAGAAGTCGAGGGCGCGAATTCGTGAAGGAACTTGTCGATGTCGTCTGTCGGTTCCACAATGCGTTTGAAGATTTGCGTGGTCCATGCTACCACGGACTTCTCGCTTCGCTGGCGGACGTCGGCAAGATTGGACGGCTTCTGTACGACTTCCTTTCGAGGAGAGACCTTGTCCGACATCTCGTCTGGGTCGAGGGAATGAGAAGCGGTTTGAGAGCAGTCGTGGTACGAGGTGGGGAGGCGGCGGCGACGAGACCGCAACGCGTGTGCCTTTGAGCGGCGAGCCATGTTGGATTCGGAGTACAAATATCTCCGAAAACGGTATCCGTGGTTCTTGGCTGTGCGGCAAAATCCGCGGCATGCGCTAGTGAGCGGCGTGAACCGATAAAGAACACGTTGTGATGACACTCACTGCGGGTGTTTCGTACCTGCCTGTGTAGCAGAAGAAGCTGCGCTTGATAATAGTGCGAGTGACACGCTCCTACTGAGCAGTACGAGTCGCAAAATCGCTCGGCGTCACGGCGAGGACGAGGAGGAAATGCAGGGAGCGCCCAAACTCGCCGCCAACGAGGAGCCCACGTGCCAACCTCTCCTGCCATATCGGGCTGGCATCGGAGCGCCTAGATCAATGTGCCACTATTGTCGCCCCGATTTGGCAGTCCCCTTATTCAAGCCCTTGTATTGTGTCGCTCGGCTGTCGCGAGAAGAAGCGTAGAGCATGCGGTACACATTTGACCCTCATCATTGCCTCGGCCTGAAATATAGATTATCCAGCCGACTGTACTGCTTCCAGGCTAGCTGTTTCCACTGCGAGCAGTGCTGAATGACATCGGGACTCAAACGAACATTCAATGAGTGTATGGCAATTAACTGAGTATGATTGACTTGATGGATGTGAAGGGTTCGTACTTGACCGTTCTCAGTCGTAGACCGTATGTATAGCCGAGCTAGGTAAGCCCTTCCTTCGGTATTATTGAGCATGGGTTCTGAGAACATCGATTGCTCAACTGGTCTCAGACAAGCGTTCCCCGGACGGGGGCCGGGAGAGGCTGGTCGGGACCCTTGCTCAACAAGCCTCAGGCTATGAATTGTCGTAGTCTGGGCAGTTATTGGTACCATCATTTGTATGCATACTACTCGATTGTGTACTCTACATATGTCCGCCATGCTTATCAGTATCAGTCTCATCCACCGACTCGTGTGGGACTGAACGGGATGCCACGAGCCCTGATGAATGCTAGTGTTAACTTGCGTGACGGGTCGAGACGACCTACTACTGCAATGACCTCCGACTCAGTCAATCCTACATCGCCCGGCATGCCTGGATCAAATAGACAACAAGCCTCACTCACCCCACAGCCCACCATACCCTCTCGGCTCGCGAAGCGTCACGGAAGTCCATTCACAGAACGTGGATATTACTGCCGGGTGCCTCTTGCACGTGGATGACACTCTACATGTCCGTTTTGACGTGTAGATTCCAAAGTCGAGGTGTCCAGAGCGAGATATTACACGGAATGTGCGAGCGACGACCGCAAGACACGATATGGTACCGGTGGGCAGTGTTAGACGGACCTTTGGTTAGACTGAGGTCGGCTGGGTCCGTGTTCTGGTGGACCTGGGTCAGGGTAATTTACGTCCTGTAAGGGAACCAGTGGTTAGGGTCATTAACCGAACTAGGCTCCTCAGAAAACCATGTTGGCACTTATGTAAAGGCCCGAAAGGACCGGACCGGGTC
>KE504148.1:303643-387515 GCA_000344655.2 Fomitopsis schrenkii
ACTCGGACCACATACAGTACGCAAGTCTGCGACAGGCATCTGGCGCATCTATATCGCAAGTGGTATGTATCATGCGTGCCGAGTACAACTGTCAGATTGTGTTGTGTTAGCAATACATGGGGCTAAGCAAGCGGGTAGCATATGTCCACGGTAGAGACTGAACACAAATCAGCTATAAGCCAAGAAGACGGGTCGGGGTACATAGCAGAAAAGAGGGTGGGTCACATAGTCTGTGCAACGAAACGATGCCTTCCTCCGGTATGACTCCTCCGGTACGACCGCGTACAAGTGAAGAAAATTGTAGGATTGCAAGCAGAACACGAAGGTTGAAAGGGCGGGGCGATTAGGATATCGGCAAGAAGCAGCGGCACGGAAATATAATACTCAACGAATGCCCTCTAATGAGCGAAAGGAATGGTCCAGCACGTCACGCGCGCGCAGTCTCTTCAGCCGGGGGTGCCGGCGATTGTTCATCATCGTCTGCGGGGGGCGGCGGGCCCCTCTTCAGGTTCGTATACGCCGGGGGCAGCTCGACCGTCTCCGGCTCCTCTTCAAGCTCCTCCGGCGGGGGCCCTGCATCCTCATGCTGCACGATATTCACCGGCCTCAAACTCGGCGGCATCCCACTCTTCCCCGTGCGTCCCGTGCGCCCCGTCGACGTCGCGCTCGGCGTGCCCGGACGCCCTGCCGCGCCCAGGAAGCCCGCGGACGAGCGGCGCTCAGACATCGGGTACTCGGACGGCGCGCTCGTCGCGGACGGCTCGGGGAGCATGAACGGCTCGGGCTCGTAGTAGCGCGGGAGCCGCTCGCTGCTGCCGCTGCCGCCCTCGTCAGACGGGCCCTGGAGGAGGTCGACCGGGAGGCCTTTGGGGTGCGCACCCCGGCGTCGGCGCCTGCGCCACATCAGGAGGCCGACGAGCGCAAGGGCCGCGAGGAAGCCGCACACGCCGCCGATGACGCCGCCGACGATCGCACCGACGTTGCTGTGGCTGAAATAGGGTCACGTGAGTATCCCAGATAGAGGGACAGTCGGCGACGAGGCTTACCTGCTGGACGTGCTACTACTGGAGCCTAATCCGTTCGTGCTGGTCGGATAGCTGCCCCCGGCAGGGCTGCCCGGGGTTGAGCTTGGCGAGTCCGAGGTGAGACAGTCCTGGGTGGACCCCTGCGAGACGATGTAGAGGCCGCTCCCCGCGGTTCCGGGCCCGCGGTCGTCCCCGCCCGTGATGATGACTGTCGTCCCGATGCGCAGTGACGGCGTCCATGTGAAGCCGTAGCCCTGCTCGGCGACCGTCGAGAAGTTGGACTCGGGGACAGAGAACGATTCCCCGCCAGGGATGATGCCCTGGAAGGTGGGTGTACTAGGAAACATGAGCGGGGCAGGGAAGGATTATACGCATGAGGCGACGTACCCTTGCACTAGCGACGGATCCCACCATATCCGCGTCGGCGAGCACTCGACGATCTGATTCGAGGGTACGATACTGAATGAGAAGTCGGGCTGAACTTCCGCGGACGCGTTGAAGCAGCTCGAGTCGCTGCTGCTCTGCACGGTTGCGGCGACGCTCGTGCCGCCAGAGCCAAAGCCCGAGCTGTCGCTCACCTGTAAGATGCATTCATGAGTGATTGATCCTGAGACTGCGAGTACCTGCGGAGGGCGGAAGACAAGCCATACGGGTTGCACTCAAAAGTCCGCCCCAGCTGCGGTATTTCATAGAGGATGTGATATAGTTTTCCTCTATGTTTCGCAGTACTTGGAGCTCCTTATCCGCCATATCCGTGCCCTACCGTACTACTGCAAGCCACCCTCGATTCGGCAAACGCCATGGGCTATGCAAGCATGCAGAGTGGGTGAGAAAAGAGGGACACTCACCACAGCGACGAACTGCGAGTCCGCCGGATAAGGAAGCCGGAACGTCGCCGACGTCCCGTTGAACTGGGTGCTGAATATCCTCCGAACCTCGGTATTATTCGGTAAGGGCGACGGGCCAAACGGGATGACGAGGATAGAGTACGGTGCCTTCCCCGAGCCGCTGAGGGACAGCGTGAGGTTTTGACATTGCTGGGGCGTGCTGGTGAACTGCCAGGAGTACGCGGACGCGGTTGAGCGTAGGAGGCCCGCAAACGCCACCGCGGCGTAGAGCGCCAGAGCGCGTGCCATGGAAGAAGGTACGTCACTCGCTAGGCGAGGTGGTCGGCGCTGGTGGATGTAGTTGGATGGCAAGGGGAGGGGCGGGCGCACGCGAGACAGCGACGAGGGAGGTTATGCGGAGGCTGGCTGGTCGGTCGAGCGAGTGTGCTGATGGGAGAACGGGGTGCTCCGAGCAGCGGGCGATGCTGGGTGGCTGAGGCTGGGGCCCATGTGGGGACGCCCTCCGTTTCGTCACCGCAGCCACCAAGAACCCTACCACTCGCTCCTTTATCGTCTAGTCTCCTTCTTCTTTTCCCCCTCGTCTCGTGCAGTCTCACTTAGCTGCAAGGCTTTGCTCTCGCGAGCCCAGAGGCCTGAGGCCCCAGTTTATCAACTTGCTGAATGCCCGCCGCTAGCTGCAAGCCTCCGAACGATCCATTCCGCCGGCCCCGCTATGATGGTCACAGGCCAAGTAAAACCGCGCGTCACGTCCATCTATCGAGCCCTGGAGAGATGGGTCCGTCAGAGGTACGCGCCGACGACCTGCGAACACACCAGCCAGTGCCTGTTGATGACATTGGAATAGTGTCAAAATCGATGTCTGTGACATGGGCGAGGCGTCCAGTTGTCATCGTGGAGTGGTGAGTCTATATGTGTTGAGTAAGGTGGAAGGTCAGCACCCCCGTCCACGTATGTTGCGCTCAAGTATTCGACGCCAGTTCACCAGGTCCAGGTTGAGAGTGACGCGTCGTGGAGCGCGGTTCCCGCCAGCGTGCATAGCCTGGAGCGCGATGTCTGAATTGGGGAGTATCCTCGGCGACCACCCTGTCAGGTCAGGTAGGCCCGTCACTCCGTTATTCCGTCGTCAAGCGCACAGGCCGAGAGGATGGATCAACTCCATGTCCACGACTGTACTCACGCATATCTATCACACTGGTCAAGTTTGGCATCCTGTGCGCTCGAAGGCGTCTGGTCCTCCGACTGCTGCTTCAGTGGACGCTACGTGTGCCATTTGACAGCAAGAATCATAGGATACATGCACGGGGGCGATGTCGAGAGAGGACGGGCGGCGACGTCAGACGTTGTGAGTATTGTCGCTCGGAAGTCCCGTATCAAGCATTGAGGAAATTGAAGACCGCATCTCATCGTTTTGACGCGTTATATTCTAGTAGTTGCCTTCATTCGAGATCGGACAGCCCGGTACAACCAGCTGCTGCCAGTTGGTGATTCCATGGTACAGAACGATCCCTGGCCTTGAAGCAATGGGGTTCCAAGTGCATATATGCAGAAACAGGGACGTTGCCACCTAGAAAGGGATACCCAGTGTCTGCGATGTTCATGCTGCATCAATCACCGAGTTTAGTGAGTGTCGCTGTTCGATAACATACGCTTCACCGCTGTGTGTTCCATACAGCACATGAATCATAATCGTCACACTATCTGGGCAGGAGTACACGATTCTGACACACATGCATTCTCTTCGACGAGCCGGCCGTCGCACCAAAAACGTGTCACACAGCAGCATTTTCTGTGCGACGCTTTCGGCTGCCCATGCACCAAACTATGGTCTGAGTAAAATCCTCATTCATGGACAGTTGGGATACGCTGGAGCGCCTGGTGGACGTGTTTGTCGGGCGCCTACTCCGGCGTGTGCACATGGAGGACAAGGTCGAGGCAGCTACCCGCACTCAACACGATAGTCAACTCTGATTCAGATGATTGGACCCTCTGCAAGTGCGAATACAGGACACAACTTCCCGATTGCGATGGTTTTGGCAGCCGCAGCAAATCAACATCGCGATGACCGTGCGTGCACACAGACTTCTATTATGTCTAGACTCTGACAGGGCAGCGTTTGCGAAGTGAAATGGCTAGAGATGCTGGCCGGGCTCTCACACCGACGGGAGCCGTGCAAGCAAGCGGCGGGCACATGTTCTCCTGGTTGCAGACTCACTCACCTGTCCAATAACCTTCGAAATCGTCGAACGTCCATTTGCGCCATATTATTATCATGCCTGGCTCCGTTAGATGGCGTCTGGACCGTCCTGACGAGCATTACGAGCACTGACGATGCCATGTCGGGTCCCCCGCCTGCAGATAGCTTCTAGCAGATTCAGGATGCCCATTTGGCCAGGTCTCGCGTCGGCGTCGTCTTGCCCCCCCGTGGCGCTGCGCTGAGAATGTATGGTCTGCTACGTCAACGTCCTTTCAGCCTCTGTGGATCCGCAAGCTTCGCGAATCTGGGCCCACCAAAAGCGGGACGCCACTACACATAATCTGTCCGTATCATTCCTAATCCGGGGTAGACTGTACAAGGAGCTGAAAGCTGATATCTACTGCCACAGAATATCAGCCACTTTTCGCTTCATTGCCATCGGAAGCACACCGCACTGGCGTTTCCACCCAGTTAGAGGCACGGAGACCGAGATCACAACCCTGCACAATGCCCTGCTGCTTTGAGAGATCCGCAGCGGCAATGAAAGCAGGAAAAGCATCTCCTGCCCCCAATCCGGTCAATAATCAGGGAAGGTGGCGGGAAGTATGCACCAGATCGGCAAGCCGTGATCATGCCTCGGATGTGTCTGTGTGGCAGGACTTGGCGTTGTATCCGGAAACGACAGGGATGCGAACACGGGCTCCATGTGCGCCGTGTGCTAGAGCACAAGCTGTCGGGGTATATATGCCATAGATTCATCTGTTATCCTTTTCCCTTCGTCCCATTGGGTTGGTCACCTCATAGTTGTAGGTCTATCTAGTACTTGCGACCATGTCGAGTTCCGCCGCGGCGACCATCTCACAAGAGTGAGCCTTTCGCTCTGCTCTTCGCCTACCGTTCATGCTCATGTGTATCATCTGTGCCCTCTAGGTTCCTTGAGAACTGCTTGACTGTCTCGGCACAAGGTCAGTAACCAGATGCTTATACTTTCAACCTCCTCCTAGGTCATATTGAACGAAGTGGCAACATTACAGCGCTGTGCTGCTACGACTTCTGTCTCACGTTCACACGCGAACTTAAGTTTATGTGGAAGCTCAAGCCCTCTGCTGTATCCCTCCTCTTCTTCACCTTGCGGTATCCCGCGCTACTTAACATAATAATGGTTGTGTTCGGGTATCTCTCCTGGGGAACCTGGCAGACGCAACTGGTAAGCAATTCGTCACCCCATCTGTTGCCCGCTTGTTTCCCGGGGTATTGCGCTTACAAAATCGGTCGTTACTCCCCTTGCAGACGTGAGTGTCGATTATGCACTGCCGAAGACTCTCAGCTGAACGTCTGCCCCGGGCCATCTCGATAGCTGCACAGTGATGACACGCCTCCAAATGGTAGGGGACGTGCTTGTCTTAGCAGCTTCAACAAGTACGTGCGCTCGACCCGCCCCCAACTCCATTGCTGAAATGTGTTTGCTAAGTTTTCACCGCCCTGCGCATATACGCCCTCTCTGCACGCAGCAACTGGAAACTAGCGTAGATGCTCGTCCTGGGCCTCATCAACCCGGTGATGTCTACTGTGCGTCGATTTGAGCTGCGGAAGATCTGCGCATTCTGATCATTCCATGATTCGACTGTCGTAGTATACATTCGTGCTCTCCACGCCCTATCTCGCGCATATCACGCCGCACTACCAAACGTGCAACATCGACACGTTGTTCCTAGGAGATATGTAAGGCCGATCTTGTTCGCTCTCGCACGGCGCCCCATGCTGACGAACAGCATATCTTTGTACGCAGTGGTGCGCGCGTGCGTTGCGCGTGTATCGGCTTTGTGCTGACCCGTAGATGAAAAGGGATGATGTGCGCGCGAGGGTCCGGCGTGATCTTCGACGCCGTCGCGTTGGTCCTTACGTGGAAGGGCATCAAGCGCGTGACCCGCGCGAACAGCCATGGAAATCCTGGTGAGGCGGGCAACTTCTCAGGCTCGTCGACAGGGTACGGGATGTCGCTCGTCCTCCTGAGAGATAGTGCGTATGAACCCTTATGACGAAGGTGCTCTATCTTTGCTTACCCCTCTACCGTTGTGGGTCTCAGCTGCTATATATTTTGGGTCCGTCGAGCCTTCTACGGGGATATCGCTCTGCTGAAGACGCCTAATAGATTCCTCCTCGCGATCAACAGTTTGGGCATCGCTATCGGTCTGAGTCACCCCAAGGCAAGTATCCCCCCTAGCATATACCTCTCGCCACGCTCATCTCGTCACTAGCTCCTCGACTCGATCTCAACATGGAGTGCAGTGTACGATCGCCCTTCTTGATGAAATTTCCCCGCTGTCTCTGATCGCTCTGTCTGTTCTGCAGGATGACCTCCATCTTGCTCAGTCGCCTGATGCTCGACCTTCGACAATCGAGCACGGCCGACCCCGCGGGCGGGACATATATCTCGCATGCATTGACGACGATGATGTTCTATGGCTCATCACCTGCGGGCGGGCCTGGGGAAGACCTGACGGACTCGGGCTCGTCCGACATGGACGACGAGATTGCGGGGAGCGATGACATAGATGTGACAGGTATGAGGATACTGTAAGCGTTGCAATGGTACATGACAGCTTGCCCGGGGAGTCGGACCAGTGGGATCTGTAAGACTAGGTTTGTTGTCGGGCCACCCGTCGCTAGAGCGATGTACTAATACTGCGGCTTTGGAGAGCGGGGTCATAGATCAACTGGGCCCGGCGGGGTCGTTCGCCGCATGCTTTCATGCCTGTTGAACGAATCCCGGTCAATGCCTCCTACGCCACGGAAATCTTCGAGTGATATCTCGGGGCCGACCAGCTCAGGCCTCTCGAGTCTTCACTCGGCGGTGCTGGATGAAAACAATGGATACTGGTTTATGGGACGAATATTTTTAGATATAATTACAGAATGACTATGATGTACATTATACTACCTCAATTTCATGCAACCTTATACTCAGGCTTGCGCACACGACACGCGAGCTTGCTCGACTCCCGCGTCCTTCGGAAAGGTCGTCGCTTTTGAAAGGGTGATATGCAAGTTTCAAGACAAACATTTCACGGTTTTGCGACGGGGTCAATTATGCATCACTGTTACAACATCTATAGCCTGCGCATATCACTACGGTACTCGACTGATAACCATAGTCCACGCATCTAAACTACAACTCGTACATCTATTCGTTTTCATTGCCGCGCGTCGTAGCAGAGGGGTGAAAAGTAGGGATCCGGAGAGGGGGCGGGGGAATACATAGACGGCGCCAGCATGAATCAGCGCACGACGCCTACTCGCGCATGTTGAGGACGATCCGGCCGACGATTTCGCCCTTCTCGAGGCCCTCGTACGTGTCCAGGAGCGCGTCGAGGCCCTTCGTCTGGTAGTAGCACTTGACCTTCCCGCGCGCGGCGATATCGAGCGCCTCGCGCGCGTCCTGGCGGTTGCCCACGTACGAGCCGTAGATGCTGATGCTCTTCACGACGGTGAAGAAGATGTCCGCGGTGAGCGCCGCGTGCGCGGGGAGGCCGACGACCATGAGGTTGCCGCCGAGGCGCAGGTAGTCGACCGCCTGCGCGTACGCGGACGAGTTCGCCGCGGTCACGACCGCCGCGTGCGGGCCCTGCCCGTCCGTCGCCGCGCGGATGTCCGCGACGATGTCCTTCGACTCGCGGAAGTCCACCCACGCCTCCGCGCCGAGCTTCTTTACGAGCTCGCGCTTCTCGGCGCCGGTATCTGCGGGAAAGAAGATCGATCTTGATCAGTGATCGAGGCGAGAGGGGCGGCACTGCAGAAATATCTCACCGATGGCGAGGACCCGGAGGCCCATCGCGGTGGCGTACTGGACGGCAAGGTGACCGAGTCCTCCGCCGGCACCCGGGATGGCGACCCAGTCGCCGATGTGGGTCTTGGAGTACTTGAGCGCGCGGTAGACGGTGATGCCGGCGCACAGGATGGAGGCGGCCTCGAAGCTGTCGAGCTGCTCTGGGATGGGGGTGACGTGGCTGACCCAGGACTGGACGTATTGCTGGAAGGTGCCGTCGGTCGTGAAGCCGCTCAGCTGCTGGTTCGGGCAACCTGATAGCGCGCGCAGATAAGATGAAATTAGCATCTGTGGGAGAAGAAGGAAAGGGGATGACGAGAACCCCTGACAATTAGTGGGGAGGCCTGATCCCGAGCTCAATTTCTGATCCGGATGGCAACAGGCCTTTGGCCATATTCGCGCTGTGGGATGTCCGGACTGGGGATGAGGCCTCACATCCTACACCCTCTGAAGCCCTCCGCGGCCAAGCTAGGGCGCTTCACGCACATCACGAACTCCTCGACGTCCGGACGTGCATGAGGCCAAAAGCGTAGGCGGAAGCCTCATGCACGTGCGAACGTCGAGAAGCTCCCGTTCGCGCGATCTTTGTCCGAATGAGGATCAGGCATCGCCGCCAAATATCAGGGGTCCTATGACGAGGGATGACGTCACACGCACTCTGCTCAAGGCCCTTCCTGCAGAGCTCGCAGTCGAGGCACGAGTACGCGAGCCACTTGATGCCGACGCGGTCGCCGAGCTTGACGGGCGAGCCCTGCGTGTGCGCGCCGATGGCGACGACATGGCCGACACCCTGGAACGCACATGCGATGTCAGTCAGCGGAGGAGATGGCAGCGAGATGAGAGTCGTGTACCTCGTGCCCGCCAATGAGCGGGAGCTTGGCCTTGAGCGGCCAGTCGCCCTTGCGGGCGTGGAGATCGGTGTGGCAGACACCGGTGCACTCGAGGCGGACGAGGCACTCGCCGGGCTTGAGGTCCTCGGGCTGGCGGACGGGGTGGTTGTCAACGATGTGGAGGGGGGCTGTCGCGCTCTCGACGACGGCCGCCTTCTGGGTCTTGGGGATCTGGAACTGGGGGGAGGTCATGGCAGACGTCGAGCAGGGGCGGGTGGTGGTGGTAGATGCGGTACGAAGGCGAGGCAGGTGCTCGTGATGGAGAAGGAGAGAAGACGAGGAAGTATATATAGTGTTTGGCCTGACAGCGTCGGGTCGGGCGGAGTGCAGAGAGGAGGTGCGAGGAGCCAATGGGCAACGGATGGAGACGGGGCTGGCTGGGGCTGCATCGGGCGGGCCTGGAATGGCACAGCGCGCTGGGAGCGCGCATTCAGGGGGGAGGCGAGGGCACAAGACCCGCCTCGTAGCGGTACGGAGCATCGTGCGCGAGCGTAGCCTGGTCTTGGAGCGGTCTGGAGCGAGCTGTCCACGCGCGAGTGTCCCTGCTGTCCTGTGAGGGCGGCGACCTGATGGTAGGCTGATATTCCCCTTACGGCCGCTTTTTGTATCGTCGCCCGCCTGCGGCCCTTCTGGTCGCCATCGCGGTACGCGCCAGGCTAACCAGATATCGCGGCGGGGGGGCGGAGGCAGCCATCAGCCAGCGTGGTGCGAGAGCGATCCAGCCGCGACCCGACGCCGATGCCACCGTCCAGCCACCTCTGGCCCATATCAGGCAAGTCACGTGCACCCCATGCGTCAGCGCCTCCTCCGCGTCGCTCGCAAAATAGTCCTGTACGCCCGCTCGCTGCCCGTCCGGTGCTCAGTACTCAGTACTCAGTAGCCAGCATCTCGGATGTGACGGAGCACCGCAGCGTGCAGTGTGATTTCTAATGCCCCGGCAGGCCCCGGCCGCCCGCTCCTGACAGCGCCCCAAACAGCGCTAGCGGTAAGCACTTTTGCGTCGGTCTGTCACTGGCAACTGCGTCACTGTCAGATACATACGTTTGTGTGATAAGCGCATCACAAGTACTCTCTTATCCGTCATCTCAAGGACGCTTCCGATCACCCATAGACGCGTCTCCGCTGGCGCAGCTTGCGGTTCGTTCGTGTTCATCCTCCCGCACTCTTTCTATGCGATTCTCACACACATTTCCAGATTGACTGTACCGACTCCCGCCTTCCGCCTCAGCTCTAGCACGCCCGTTAAAGGCAGCAAATGCAGCTGAGCAAGAGCGCCACGGCGGGGTGAAGCATTAACCCTTCGAAAACGCCTCACTCGCCCACCTCATCGATCGGTTCCCCTCCCGAACACCAGAATCCGCGTCTTCCCTCTCCCCCCTCGTGCAATTCGCAATTCCCGCAAGCTTCGCCGCGTCCGCCCGCGCTGCCCGTCGCCACCGTGCGTGCTTCTCCTGCCGCCGCGCCGCGCCGCCGGCTCCCTCGCCCCCTTTCCGTGCTCCTCCGTCCGGCGGCGCTGCCACACAAGATGCTTGTCTTCGGGGAAGCACGGTCTGCTGACAGCCTCTGCCTTCGCGGACGCGGGGCGCAGGGTTCTTGGCGCGGGGTAAGGTCCCATAGGCGTACACTCCCTCGTCACGCTGCTTTGTGTGCTCGCCCGGCGGGACACCGCACTGCGCGCTCGCGGGGGATCGCCCGGCTCACGGGGCTCGCCGCAGCCCTCCCCTCCCCGTGTGCGCGTTGGACAGCACGCGGAGGGGCCAATCGCGTCGTATGTACGGTAACGAGGGCGCCCGCGATCGAGCTGCGTGCGCCACATCCCCGGGTGCGTGATGCATGTATGATGGGCACTCCGTTCTGCTGACAGTGACTCATCGATGCGCCAGCGGGACGGTGCGCACGAATGATCTACGGGGCCTCATCTATGTCAGTAGCCAAGCCTGAGCTAGCCTCCCGAATATCGCAGGTGCGTCCGGTCCGAAGCCATACACCGATTACATGACACGATGGCGTGCCGTGTGCATGGTACTCCTCCAGACTCCGAGGACACTCCTTGCGACAGAGCAAGAGTTCTTCTGCCTGGTCGAAACTTGCTCGTGAGAATCTACAGCCTGTCCTCCTGCCGTCATAAGCCGTGCGATTGAGGTGGTCGTCCATTGCGGCGCTTCATGTCTTCGGGCAGATCGAAGGTAGAGTATCAGAACGTTGTAATGAGGCTTTTTTAAATTTGGCCTCCCTTTGTTTGAATATCTTGCGACCGAGCTGCGCGAGGCGGCTGTATGACCCCGGACGTGCGACGACCGTCGAAGACGTAGCATTCTATCACGTGTGTCATGTTCCACTGTTGCAGCGCTTCCGATAGCAACGCTTGTGTTTCGCTCAATATTGATCTACAGTCTAGCCTTATAGCCGGATACCTGTCGACCAGAACACAAGAGCTCACGTTGCGCGATATGTCAATTTCTTCTCCGATCCGAGACACACCCGCCATTGTCTAGGCGAAGCCGATGTTATGCATGATAGGTAAGACTGGCACGGCTTCAGCCACAAGCGCGACCTCAGCCACAGACGCGTCACAGGCGTCTGCAGATAGTCTGCGGACTGACCGCCGCGTGCCAGTACTGTCATAATATTTATCGTGGACTCACTGAAGATGTTAGTATCGAATAGATACATGTTAGCTAAGCTGTAAGTCACAGCGACAGGCCTCCAATTCGAGCGTACTGCATTCATCACTACTAGGCTTGTTCACTGGTACAGTGCCAACACAAGGCTGCGGCTGCTGAGGACCGTTCAGCGACTCCCACCCGAAGAACATCACGTTTCGCGCGACATCCCTGCCCGCCTGCTTCTGCATCGCCCGCCCCTGCAGGAAGCCGCGCATCGGCGCGAGCCCCGCGCCCGCCGCGAACATGACCACGCGGAGCATCTGGAGGAATGTCTCGAAGGGTGGTCCTCGAGGATGCCGAGCACGCTGAGGCGCGCGGTGAGCACCTTCTCGGGGTAGCTGTCCGCGAGGGCCTGCAGCGCCGCGGTGGGCGCGTCCGGGACGGCCTGCAGGATGCGCAGGTCGCGCGAGGTAGCGGGCTACGCGAGCTCGACGTACACGGAGAGCAGGGTGTGGATGCTGATTGGTTGGCCAATGGGGAGCGAGGTCGACGCGTTCGAAAATAACACAATCTGCGCGAGGTGAGTTACGACAGTAGAGCGCTGGTTGAAGGACGAAGACGGAGCTCCTGCTCGGGGGACAAGCCGAACCACGCTGTGACCTGGTGGATGTCTCGGCTCGGAATTGTAGGGAGTCTATGCAGGGACTCAGTACGAGAGCTGTATGCCAGGCTGGATACGCACATGGCGAGCCCCTCTCCGGATCCCTACTTTTCACCCTTCTGCTACGACGCGCGGCAACGAAAACGAATAGATGTACGAGTAGTACCTCGATGGTTTGTTCAGTACTTGTGTGATGCGTGGACCATATGGTGATCGGTTGAGTATCCTAGTGATATGCACAGGCTATAGATGTTGTAGCAGTGATGCATAATTGACCCCGTCGCAAACTCGTGAAAGGGCTGTGTTGAGATTTACATATTGTCCTTTCAAAAGCAATACCCTTTCGAAGGCAGCCTAAGCACGCGGGAGCCGAATCAGCTCGCGTGTCGTGTGCACAAGTCTGAGTGCTTGAGCAGTATAAGGTTGAATGAAATTGAGGTCGTCTAATGCACATCCCAGTCTGTATACCCATACTAGCCCGAGACCTATCCTGTAACTATCCAAAAAACACTAGTCCCATAAACTAGACTCCGGTGTTTTCATCCAACACCGAGTGAAGACTCGAGAGGCCTGAGGCGTTCGGCCTCGAGATCACTCGAAGATGTCCGTGGCGTAGCGGTCGCGGATGGCGCGCTGGAACAGCTCGTCGGCCGCCGCGTCGTCCACGCCGCGCGCCTCCTTGATGATCTTCGTCAGCACCTCCCGGATGCCCTGTGCAATCTGGCGGGAGCCGCATGTGTAGTACTACGTAGCAAGAACGTGTCTCAGGCCAAGCGGGAGTGCCGGTAGGAGGAGGGCGGCTTACCTTCGCCGGGGTCTCGTACACCTTCCTGATCTCCTCGCGATCCAGCCACGCACGGCTATACGCAGGGTCAGCTCGCCCGACCTTTCATACGACCGTGGAAGGAAGGAAAGGACGCACTCTTGCACATACTTGCACCCTTCAGACTTGTCCGACGCCCTCGAGAACGCCACCCGCACGTCCACGATGCCCAGCTCCTGCCACTCCCGCAGCTCCGCGTCACCGTACAGGAAGTCCTCGCCCGGCCGCCGACACCCGAAGAACAGCAAGCTCTTCGCAACGTCCCTGCCCGCCTGCTTTTGCATCGCCCGCTCCTGCAGGAACCCGCGCATCGGCGCGAGCCCCGAACCCGCCGCAAACATCACCATTGGCACGGCCGGGTCTACGGGCGGGTGGAACGCCGCCGCACTCGCGCGCACCGCGAGCTGCACGCGGTCGCCCGTGCGCAGGCCCGCAAGGAATGTCGACGCAACACCGAGGAACGGGTCCTTCCTGCCCGCCCGCGACGGTGCGTCGACGACGCTCACCGTGAGCGTCGCATGGGCCGGGTTCCAGAGCGGCGAGGACGAGATGGAGTACTGGCGCACGCGCATCGCGGGGAGCATCTGGAGGTACGTTTGGAAGGGCAGCGCGAGCGTGGGGTGGTCCTCGAGGATGTCGAGCACACTGAGGCGCGCATTGAGCACCTTCTCGGGGTAGCTGTCGGCGAGGGCCTGCAGCGCCGCGGTGGGCGCATCCGGGACGGCCTGCAGGATGCGCAGGTCGCGCGAGGTAGCGGGCTGCGCGAGCTCGACGTACCCGGAGAGCAGCGCCTGCACCGCGACGGGCCGGTTGGTCGGGAGCGGGGTTGGCCCGCTCGAGTGCAGCACGACCTCTTGCTCTGGGGACAGCCCGAAGCGGGCAATCGCCCTGTGGACGTCGCGGGGAGGGTTCGACGGGATGCTTGTGATACATCCGCATATAAGGAGGTATGCCAGCAGCGTAACGGGGACGGCACTCACATCGCGAGGTAGTCACCCGCCCTATACGAGGTACCCTCAGGCAACTCGAACTCTGGGCGTATGGTCAGAACCAGCGAACGCACGACACGCAGTCAGGGGACACACCAATATGTCTCTTCGCTGGGGCGTCCGGGGACGTCAAAAGGACGTTCTCGACAACCGTGCCGAGGGCAGCATCAGGCTGGCGGAGCACCGACGCGCGGAACGTGCCCTCATCCACCGTCTTCACCTCCAGCCCGCCAACGAGACCAGCCTCAGCGTCCACCGTGGCCGTACCATACTCCTGCAAATCCATCAGCGCCCGCCAGCGTCCCCCGCACACCGAATGCGGAACGGACCTTCGCCAGCGTCTCCCACAAGCCCGCCTCCCACTCATCGAACACCTCGAAGAACCCGCCGGCACTCGCGTCGCCCGCCCCGCGGTCCACGAGCCGCCGCCCGCCGCCCGCCTCGAGCGCGGCGTCGACGAGCGTGGGCACGCGCTGGTACGTGTTCACCCAGTCGCGATTCCCGCACCCGAACACCGCGAAGCGCACGTTCGCGAGCGGCGCGGCCGCGTCCGGCAGGTTCGTGAGCCAGTCGACGAAGTGCGCGGCGTTGTCCGCGGGCTCGCCTGTGTGCGCGGCGGGACGTCAGGGGGCTGTGCACGCGTGCGGGGGATGGTACGGAACTGACCTTCGAAGGACGCGGTGATGATGACGACGGGGCCGTCCGTCGGGAGCTTGCCCGCATAGGAGTCGAGCGTGCCCATGCTCGCGCGGAAACCTACCGTCATGGCGTTGATCAGAGATAAATTCAAATCGCGCATATACCCATCGAAGACGCATACCACGAGCCGCAGCACCATTCACGATCCTCTGTGCGAACGTCTCGCTCGTGCCCGTGTTCGACCCATACACCACATACACCGGCTGCCGCGGCTCCCCCGAAGCCCCGCGTTCGCCGCCCGCCGCCCCCGAGCCCTTCGCGCTCTTCGCGGAGAACGTCGACGGGCGCGGGAGGGGCGGCGCGCGGTCCGCGCGGGGCGCGACGCGGATGTGGAAGTCGCGCGGCTTGATCGTGAGCGTCTGCTTGATAACGAGCTCGTACGACGGGTCGTCGAGCGTCACGTCGAAGCGCTGGAAGACGAGCGCGGCGACGAGCATCATCTCTTGCCACGCGAACGCGCGGCCCTGTGCGGTGCGCGGGGTCAGCGGCGGGCGGAGAAGCGGTGAGGGGGCACGTACGATGCACGCGCGCATGCCGAAGCCGAAGGGCTGCCAGGCATTGGGCTTGGGAGGGAGGGGAGCGCGGGGTATACGTTAGGGCTGCTGGGACGGAGCCAGAGCGAGCAGTGAGGACGTACGGGCAGCGCCTCGAATTTGCCGTCCATCATCCGCTCTGGCTTGAACTCCTCCGCCTGCGGGGTGGATGTCAGCCGCCTGCCGCCGAGCGCCGGGACGCAGGCAGTGTGCACTCACGTCCTCGCCCCAGACCTTGGGGTCCCGGAGCGCCTGCATGGTAAGGATGGCGATAGGCTGGCCCTTCTTGACCGTGTACTTGCCCCCGCCGATCGTCGTGTCTTCGTGTGCCTCCGTGGTACGCATCGGGGCGGCGGGGCCCATACGAAGGGCCTCGCGCAAGCACGCTGCGGCGAGTCATGCATACGTCATCTTTGAAGGGGCGAAGACTGCGCGAACGCACCAGTGAGATACGGCAGCTTGCTGAAGTCGCTGAGCTGGGGCGGCTGGTCGCCGAGCACATCGTCCAGCTCTGCGCGTAGCTTGCGCAGGACCTCCGGTTTCTTGAGGACGTAGTAGGTGAAGAAGGAAAGGGTCGCTGCGGGCGCGTTAGCCGGAGACGAAGCGGATAAGGTCGATACGGACCGGAGGTAGTCTCATGACCTGAGGTGCACGGTTAGTCTGCAAGAAGCAGTAAGTAAGCGGAATGGCAGCGTACCAGCGATGAGGAAGGTGAGTAGCTATAGTCGAGATAAGCATGTATGCGTGCTGGGAACGACAGAAGGCTCACGTTGTTTTTGATGTTATCATCCGACAGTGTCTTGCCAGTCTTTGGGTCCTTACCTTGCAACATCCGGTTCAACAGGTCGTTCTTATCAGTCGGGTGTGCTTTACGATCCGCAATTACTGAGCGATGAGGACATCGTCAGCAACGGACCGCCTCAGATATGTGGGCGCGTAGCAGAATTCAGAGAGTCCACACGTACTTCTGTTGGCCAAGTCCGCCATAGTATGTATGTCCTGCTCGTACTTGCTATTGTATCCCATCACGTTCGTGACAAGTGTCGGCCTGAAGGCGCGAGACCCAGACTCGACCAGGAAATCGCTCATAGCTTTGACGGAAGGTGGGTCCGAGTCCTGTGCGGCCGAACATGCGGAATCAGTCAGTTTCCAGCCACAGGTTTGATAAAAAGAAGGGGAGACCAACACTGTAGAATGAGTTCAACCTAGATTTCTGTCAGCAGGGACTGGTGGAGTTGCACATGATAGTGCTTGCCTGTAAGACATCGAGCACAGCGTAATGGTATCAAAGGTGAGCCGCGTAAAGTCCTCCGCAGGGGTCAAAACCGTGTTCGGACCGAAACTGCGTATATTATTAGGAGCCGGAGAGGATGTCGAGCAGACAAGTGAGATGAACACTGACCGCTCCCACTTCAGGACAAGCTGCGACGCGATGTCGTACATGTCGTCGAACATCTCCCGAATGGCTGCAGTGCCGAACGCAGGCATGAGGATGCGGTCTGGCGAGTCTGGTGTGAGATGTGACATTCCTGTCTGTTGTGATCATAGGGACTCACGCGCCAACTCCCAGTTCTCTTCTCCGGGTTTCGCCTGAGATCATAGTCTGAGTACGCGATGCGTTGTGTCTATAAGTGGCACACGTACGGTGAACAATCCATCCCCTACGCCGTTCCTCACTTGCCCTAGGGCGCCACCAGGGTTCTTAATGAAGCGTTTGTCGTCACAGACATCGTTCATGAGTTCGTACGAGCTGACGACGAGGACGGATCGCGCTGCACGGCCATTGCGGTCACCACCGAGACGTCCATGAACGACGAAGAACTCACAGAATTGGAGGAGCTCGAAGATTTCGCCATACTGTTTCGCGAGCAGCACGAACGACCGCACAGGCACTTCCTTTTCTATCCGGGTAACATGGCCGAAGAAGGGCAACGAGGGTGGGCAGGGGATCGGAGTGGTCATTCTCAACGCCGCGATTGTGAGTCTGTCGAACGAGTAGGCAGACGCTGCAGCTCCCAGCGTTAAGGTCAACAACACGTCCAGCTGTCGTTACTGATATACAACATCGTGCAGACCATGTGTCCGGCTGTTGGGCTTCCATGCCAGTCTTCCGTCGGGGTCCTGGCATGCCCGTGATATCGCGGTAATAGCCCAGAGCGCGCTGCGACACGGTTTACGCCTTGTTTTGCATGGCTGAAGCGGATGGACATTCATAGAGCCGGGGAGCAACCGGGGAGGACGACAACCGTGTCGTCGCGCTTCACAGGCGGGGTCGAAAGCGCCGGTCCCCGAGTTGTCCCCGAAGCTGCTCGGTTCCGACAAAAATCATTATCCCAAGCTTCGGGTCGATCACCACCGAGTCCCGCCGGCGACGCATTACAGTACTAAATTTCACGGCCCAGCAAAAAGGTCATTTCTTTTTGTGGGATTTCATTCGCTAAGGACAGGTACTTGGCCAACTTCGTTATTCACGCAATAAATATCATTCGTTGAATCACCGTGGCAGACCAGCCTGCTGCTCTAGAGATGCAATTGCCTCTCAAGAATACACAGCTCGCGAGCAGACGATCATGCGCAATACAGCTGAAGACAAGGCGGCTGAGCTCTACACAAGCTGACTCCGACTCGCAGTGCACGAGTCCTCCTTCATCTTCGCTTGATGTAAATCGAGCATGAGCCGACTGATGGAGATCGAAATCATCCTAAGAATCCGAGTCATTGAAGTTGAATGTGAGCTGCAAGTCGCAGGCAAGTCACTTGTACAGTGGCGCGCAAAAGTCTTGCACGGGAGTAGCGCGCGCGGTCTTCGTGCAACCACATTCCGGAAATTGCAAAATAAATCCATTTTATTAGCTAGAATATATGGAAAGGATTCGTTTGACACATCTATAACAAAAAATCGGAGGATTTCGCCTTTGGTACCAGTAGGATGAGGGGAGGGTAGATGTACCCCCGTGGGAATTTGGTGATGGGCAGGTATGCAGCAAGCATCTTCGAGATGTTTGAGCTCCTACCACCACACCACACATCCACTCATCACCAAACTTTTTTTCTGAGCTCACCTCACCATGGCACCTTGCACACCCACCAAAAAGAGGGTAATCTGGCATGATATGAAGCAGGGTGATCATCCCATTGACATTGCACACAAACTCAGCCTCGACCCTTCCACTGTCCGCCGAAACTACAGAAAGATGGAGGAGGGCCCTAGGAGAGAATCAGGCGAGCCCAACTTTTATTATCAGGCCCCTCGGTCAGGTCGTCCACGGAAACTGGGTGATCGTGCAGAGCGTCGAGGAGCTCGTGCCATCACTGGCGGCCGCATTCGTGATGCTACCCACCTTCAGAGGGAGTTTTTCAATCATGTCTCCCCTTCGACCACCCGTCGTATGCTGTGCCGCCTTGGGCTGCATGGCCGCATTCGCCGAAAAAAGCCCTTGCTGTCAAAAATTCACATTATGAAGAGAAAGATGTGGGCAAAGGAGCACAGTGGCTGGTCTGAAGAAGACTGGAAATGTGTCGTCTTCACAGCTGAGTCAAAGTTCAATCTCTTTGGCTCTGATGGGAGGATGTACTGCCGACGGAGGCCTGGGGAGGAGTTTTTGGAGAGAAATGTGCAGAAGAAGGTCAAACATGGAGGAGGGAGTCTGATGGTGTGGGGCTGCCTTACACAACATGGCACAGGTCAGCTTCATCGTGTCAACGGACGACTCAATGCAGTCCAATACTGCGAAATCCTCACAGAATCATTCCTACCTACCCTTGATGATCATAATCTCAGGGTTTCCGACATCATATTCCAGCAAGACTATGACCCAAAGCACACATCACGTCTTGCTCAGGCATGGTTCAAGAATCATGCAGTCAAAGTCCTCCCATGGGCACCATCTTCCCCCGACATGAACATCATAGAACATGCTTGGGACCTTGTAGACCGACGTCTACGTGCCCGGAGCACATTGCCAAGCAATCTGGAGGAGTTATGGGTTGCATTGAAGGAAGAGTGGGAGAAACTAGACCTTGAAAGTGTTCAGAGTTTGTACTCATCCATGCCTCGTAGAGTAAATGCTCTGCAGTGTGCAAAGGGTAGTTACACTAAGTACTGATACACCTGTATATTTTTGACCTTTATTGAAGCCCAAACTGTGATGCTATATCTTGCAGATGTTGTCCTCCCAGCCATATAAGTGACCCATCACAAGATTCCCACGGGGGTACATCTACCCTCCCCTCATCCTACTGGTACCAAAGGCAAAGTCCTCCGATTTTTTGTTATAGATGTGTCAAACGAATCCTTTCCATATATTCTAGCTAATAAAATAGATTTATTTTGCAATTTCCGGAATGTGGTTGCACGAAGACCGCGCGCGCTACTCCCGTGCAAGACTTTTGCGCGCCACTGTACGTACACGGCACTCCAGGTTGACACGGCATCCATAGACTAACAGCCGAGCGAGGAGGTGGGTCTCAGTTTGTTTTGCCCACGAGGGAGAATGCAAAATGGTGACGTGCTTTGGGATTCCCGATTCCGATTATGATTCCGAATATATTGATCACGAGTAGCACCCTGTCGAGTCAGAGAGCCGGCAGTCAGCAAGAATGCGCCCGTAGCCATCTTTACGCGACGCACCCGAAGTATAGAGCGGCTCAATGCCGATGCAACATAAGGTGAGCACCATGGCGACTCGGTGAAGAACATTTTCCTAGACGCACTGTTCTTCATGACAACAAGCGGTATAGCGCTTAGGTTCGCCGTAGACAGGCGTAATGACCGGAAGCGCCTCACGCTGTGTGCCCGTCTACCCTCGCGCAACGCCCGCTTGATACTCCACCAAGTGAGGAGAAGCACCACTCCGTCAAAAACCACGGCTGAGGCCCGTGCACCGAGCATCACTGAGCAATAGAGATCAGTTAACAGGAGCTAAGACGGGTCGAAATCAACGCCGAATACTCGCATCTACGCTCAAATTCCATATTCGTCAGCTCACGAAGATGAGCGGGCAGAGGGGCATCTGCCACTACCCACCTGCTTCCCAAATATGGCGTCCAGGATACGCAAAGCCTGGAATCTGGATCCGGGTATACAAAGAACGGAGTTGATCTGATGAATATCCACTACAACAAAGTCTGGTGGTTACTACATAACTCCGTGGACGAGTAGTAACAGTTCTTACCGTACAGATCACTGGGTTGATCAGGCCCAAGCCCAGAGTGATCCCGAACTGCCATCTGCTTCGTCCTGATAGCGCGTAGATGCGTAACGCGGTGAAGACTTCAAGTTGGGACCGCGGGTGGATAGTCAGGGTGGTGTATTGGAAGTCGACAATCAAGTTGACGTGACGTACTCGCAGCGCCGGTCAGAAGCAGCGCGTCCCCTGCCATTTCCACGCGCATCATGACCACGCAACTGTCATGGAAGGGGTCGCAGTCGTGAAGTTCAGTAGCATCCCACAGGATATCATCTGCCCAAGCTCCATACCTCTGCAAAAGGCCGGACACATCTAGGATTAACCACGCTGATAGTTCATCACGAAATATGGAGTACCACTCGCCAAAGAGTCGACCCAAGTGGCGTGATGGACGTAGGCCATACTTGTAACGGCGAAGATGTTGAATAGTAAAGGGTAGCGCACGATGAAGAAGAGGATGGAGCCCCATGACGGTCTGGAAGTCCAGACAAACTGGATCTCGCGCGGGAGAGTCAGAAGAAAGTCATAGCAATAGAGGACTGCCGACAAGGAGGGCGGGAAATGGTGAAGGGAGAAGATCAGTGATGTATAACGACCGTATGGAGAAGCATGGGCCTCCACTTGCCCTGGGCGGAGATGAGAACACAATCTTCTATAAAGCTAGAGAAGCCACCCTGTGCATTAACGCTTCACGCATAGTAGCCGCAGAGAAAAGAACTCACTATACTGCTATGATGCCAGCACCCCAAGTTGAAGTCCTGTCAGACATCAGCACTAGTAGTCAGACCTTTCTGGAGGAAGCACCCTCGTCTTTTGAGCTATTTCAATTGAACCCACCTACATCATCGTCCACTGCCGTCAGTGATATGCCGTGTTATAGAGGCTGAGCACTACTATGCGGCATTTACCGGGACGTGTTGACCGTGACCGGTGCAATCGCCAGTGGCCGCAGCTGCTGCGGTCGGGCCAGCCCAACAATCGCGCCCTCAGGCTCCCTGTCGAGATGTCGCCTTTGCTGACCCAGATTCTCGACCGAGACGATGCTGGCTTGCAGCATATCTTCCGACGTGCCATGTAAACTTGAGCACTGGCAGATAACTTCGCAACGTCTTGTACCGGTGACCACATGACAGCCAGTGCCAACCATTTGGTGTTTTAGTTTAGGCTGCGCCGATGGCATCTGAGAAGCAACAGGCAGATAGAGGGCATTGAGAGCAGAGCGCAAGTCGGTCGTACGTTGGGTATCTATAATCTAGTGTCGCTCTCAGTTCCCACTCTCGTTGCGTTGCATCGGTGACACACATTGTGCGAGGCCAATGCCTGCGACATGTATAAGAGATGCCGTCAGCATGATCAGTTGGACAGGACACCTCATCAGGACATACCGCAAGCCGGGCCTATGTTGATTCCTGTGGGCCGACCCAGTCATCTTGGGGCGGCGCATTATCAGCGACAAACGGGGACATACGGCCTTCAGACGACGCCGATGACCCACCACAAACTCCACGTCAATGTCCTGGAATGCTCCCTACTACAGGCACGAAAGCGTGCGGCGAACGACCCCGGGCGCAGCTGATCTATGACCCCGCTCTCCAAAGCCGTAGTGTTCGTACATCGGCCTGACGACAGGTGACACCCCAACGAACCTAGTTTTACAGATCTCACTGGTACAATTCCCCGGGCAAGCTGTCATGTATCATTGTAACGCTTACGGTATCCCAATATCTGCCACATCTATGTCATCGCCTCCCTCAATCTCGTCGTCCATGTGAGACAAGCCCGAGTCCGTCAGGTCTTCCCCAGGCCCGCCCGCAGGTGATGACCCATCGAACATCATCGTAGTCAATGCATGCGAGATATATGTCCCGCCCGCGGAGTCTGTCGTGTTGGACTGTCGGAGGTCAAGCATCAGGCGACTAAGCAGGATTGAGGTCATCCTACAGAACAGACAAAGCAATTAGACATTGTGGGGAGGAGGGGAGGGGTTGAGGAAGAAGGACGAGCGTACACTGCACTCCATGTCGAGATCGAGTCGAGGAACTAGGGACGAGATGAGCCTAGCGACAGGTATATGCTAGGGGATATATTTGCCTTCGGATGACTCAGGCCGATAGCGATGCCCAAACCATTGATTGCGAGGAGGAATCTATTGGGCATCTTCAGCAGAGCGATATTCCCGTCGAAGGCTCGACATACCCGAAATATACAGCAGCTGAGACCCACAACGATACAGTGGTGAGCAAAGAGAACAATGCCGTCAAAAGTGGATATGCGCACTATCTCTCATGAGGACGAGCGACATCGCCCCGTACCCCGCCGATGAGCCCGAAGGGTGGCTCCCTTCACCAAGGTCTCCATGGCTGTTCGCGCGGGTCACGCGCTTGATGCGCTTCCACGTAAGCACCAGCGCGACGGCGTCGAAGATCACGCCAGACCCTCGCGCGCACATCATCCCTTTTCATCTACGGGTCAGCCAAAAAGCGGACACGCGGGCAGCGCACGCGCGCACCACTGCGAACAAGGACATGCCGCTCGTTAGCATGCGATGCCGTGCGAGAGCGAACGAGATTCGGACATACATATCTCCTAGGAGCTTCGTGTCGATGTCGCACGTTTGGTAGTGCGGTGTGATATGCGCGAGATAGGGTGTTGAGAGTACGAACGTAAACTGCCACAGTCAAATCGTGGAATAATCAGAACGCGCAGATCCTCCGCTGCTCAAATTGACGTACAGTAGACATCACCGGGTTGATGAGGCCCAGGACGAGCATCCACACTAGTTTCCAATTGTTGCATGCACAGAGGGCGTATATGCGCAGGGCGGTGAAAACTTAGGCACGACGGTTTAGCAATGAAGTTGGTCAGGGCCGGTCGAGCGCACGTACTTGTTGAACTTGCTAAGATCAGCACGTCCCCTACCATTTCGAGGCGCATCATCACTGTGCAGCTATTGAGACGGGCAGCCGTTCAGCTGAGAGTCCTCGGTGTATGATCGCCACTCACGTCTGCAAGTGGAGTAACGGTCCATTCAGTAAGCGCAATACTCTGGGATAAAGCGGGCAATAGATAGGGGAATGAACTGCTTACCAGTTGCGTCTGCCAAGTTCCCCAGGAGAGATACCCGAAGACAACCATTATCGTGTTAAGTAGCGCGGGATACCGCAGCGTGAAGAAGAGGAGGGATACAGCGGAGGGCTTGAGCTTCCACATGAACTTAATCTCGCGCGTGAACGTGAGACAGAAGTCGTAGCAGCAAAGCGCTATTAAGTCGCAGTACCGACGACATTCAGTGTGGCCCGGGAGGAGGTAAGAGTTTGGCTACTGACCTTGTGCTGAGATAGTCAAGCAGTTCTCTAGGAACCTAGAGGGCATGGACGATACACGTGAGTATGGACGATAGGCGAATAGCAGAGCGAAAGGCTCACTCCTGCGAGATGGTCGCCGCGGCCGAACTCGACATGGTCGCGAATACAATATAGACCTACACCTACCAAGCGACCAACCTTATGGGATTAAGGAAGAAGGACACCGAATGCAAGCATCCGCGGCATAAATACCTTGACACATTGTACCGTAGCGCACGAGACACAAGTAGCCCGTGTTGGTTTCCCTGCTTGTCTCGGGATACAACGCAGAGTTCTGCCACACAGAGCTAGTACCACGCTTCTTGAATGGAGGTGGAGCGTAGCGCGGCTCGGAGGTATGATTACGGCTGCCGATGTGGTGCATACCGCCTCCCGCCACCTTCCCTGAATGTTGACCAGATCAGTGGCAGGAGTCAGTGCTTTTCCTGCCTTCATTGCCGCGGCGGATTCCCACAGCCGCACGACGCTGTGCAGGGTTGTGTGGGGAGAAAGACTGTGGTGCCTAGAGCCAAACTGTGCGAGGCCCAGGGCAGGACGCACTATGTCCATCGAGGGCACAGCTTTCCCAGCGATTCTCGGTGTCTGTGCCTCTCAGTGGGCGGAAACGCCAGTGCGGTATGCTTCCGATGGCAGTGAAGCGAAAACTGGCTGATATTCTGTGGCGGCAGATATCAGCTTTCGGCTCCTTGGACAGTCTGCCAGTGGGTCGCCGCGATGGTTCCCCGAATCAGGAATGATACCGACAGATTCTGTCTAGTAATTTCAAGGGCTCTACCCCCGGTCGGTCGGGGTATTTCATGGCGCGGATTCGCAGGAACAACTCGCGGATCCGCTGCGGCCGAAAAGACATGACAGACCGTACATGTTCCTCGATGACAGCACCACAGGGAGCGAGACGACGCAACCTCGAGATTTGGCAAGTCTGCTGGAGGCTATCTGCATTTGCCAGTTCGCGTGGTCACAATGATTGCCCTGCCGCCGTCCAACAGCACCAATCAGACATGATAAAACGCGCAAGTAAATGTCTGACGGATTCAAAGGTTATCGGACAGGTCAGTACCGTGTGCGCGCGGGAGAGGAGACGTACCATGTAAGCTTTGCGCAGCCGATAGATTGAAGGCACAAGGCACAAGCATATGTCTTTATTCATGCATATGTGGGTGAGCCATTGGAGGCCTCTTCCGGCTGTCATTTTACGGTCTGTTGTCGAGGAACTCTGAGCAAGAGAAATCGCTCTGGAGGGCTCGGAAGTTAAGTCCGATGGTTGCGGAGAGAGTCAGCCGTGAGCAGATCCCATCGAGATCCGGATCGCTCCGAGTCATCGCCACTCCTCCACCCCGCCTCTGCTCATCAGCCCACGGTCACTCCTCGTTGACTCTGTTACAGTGCTTACATATAACTGCGGTTTTATGGCTCAGAGGACATTCGATCAGGACCTGCTGTGCCACATGAGCTGGGAGCGGCGACGCTCCAAGCGTGGTGGTAAAAAGGTGAACACCATTCCAATAGCCTGAGTGTGCTGACTGCTAACACTCTCATTTTCGTCCAGCCCGGGTTACTTGAATCACTACGCCACGTCTCGCTTTATCACGGTCCACCTTGATTGCTGAGGAGCAGCACGACCGAGTCCGAAGGCCTATTCGAACTCGACCTTCCACGCATAGGATGGTGCTCTGACCGCTTCATCCAGCTGCTTCGCGATACGTGGCTTGACGGGTCGCCGCGGTGCAAGACACTAGGTTCTTGGTGACGAAAATGTCGACCTTGTACGTGCGGCCGACCTTCGTATCTTCTGTCTTCAAACCCATCCCAAAGTCCGACGGCACGAGGCAAAGGAGCGAAGCAAGTGGGTTGACGATCAGGTACTGCGCTGCTTGATAGAAGGTATGCAATCTGCCCTTGCTACCGATGACCTTGCCGTATGGACTTAATTGCTTGCGGTGCCGCGAATCTTCTTGCGGCATTAGGATGACTCGAGAGACATGTCAGAAGATTCGGTTCGAAGTCGACATGGACTAGTACGTGGGGTCCTCTTGTATACACTGGGAACGGGTACGTTCGACCAGCCCTTTCGACGTATGCGGATGCTCAATTGCGAAGCTTATGGTCCGGTTATAGCACGGCCAAGCCCGGAGCGTATATCTTCCACTTCCACAGCATCCTCTCGAAGAAGGATGTTCGTGAGGAAGCCTCGCAATGCATTGTCTTTCCCGGCGTTACATCAAGGGTGTATCCGACGGGTACGTCGCCTTCTATCGCTGCGATCTATGAGTGTTCAGACGTAGACTCGTCGATTTCCAGTACATCTGGTCAATGGTGATCAGTCTGGTCGGTACTCACGGCTGAATATAACCATTGGCTCAGCGATAGGTCTCGAGTCCGCCATGAAACTTAAGCACGCGTTGCTGCCTCCAGTTCCATGGACAAAGGTGCAACTGGCCCGGGGGCGCGCATCCGGCCTGAGTCAGAGAAGATAAGGTGAGTGTATGTGTGAAAGGACGCCCGTACACGCTCGAACGATTTCCCTCCTCGTGTCGTGGTAGTGATACTGATCCCGAACCTAGCTGCGTGTGTACGTACAGCCGTAGTGCTTCGAATGTCGAGAACAAACAAGCCGAGCCGCCATAGCATATGACCTCATGGCCCCTGCAGCCTGATTGGTTGGTCCAAGAATGAGCTGCAGCTAACCTGCAGGCTAGCCAAGCCTGATGGTCTGCTGATAGCACACATGCACATTGCTATTGTGCCTGCAAGTTGCATGCAGGCCCCTATGCTTCAAGTACCATATCACCACTCCCCACAACCTACCGTTATTCATAACAATGTCCTGGTTATATATGCGGCGTAGCGACTGCAGGACGACAGCTGCATGCGAGAAACGATTTGTGGCGTGTTCTTTGAACGGTGATCGATGGCATTCTTAAATTACAACTCCTCAGGGCCTGTTCAGGGCCGGGAGGTTTCATATAGGAGAGTGCAGAGCCGGCTAGAAGGTACTAACTACAACCGGATGACTCGAATGGGCTAGTGCCGAGATTTGCCTTGGGAATCCAAATTCAAATTACAACCGAGAATGGTAAGCCGTTGGATATGGGCTGACAGCCAGGGTGCCCGGGCTAGAAGCCATCATATATAATGTCTGGCGCGGGTCGGCTGGCAAGAAAAAGCGGATAAATACGACAGCTCCCCCGCTGCCCCTTGTACCCCAACCACGACAACACAGCCGCGAGTGGCACGCTACCCCTTCTGCAACTCAACGCGAACATGAACGTTGGCGGAAGTTACCCAGCGTGGACCATCCTATCGGGCGCACCGGCGTCTGCGTCTACGTCGTATTCGTCCGTGACTTCGAAGGCAGCCACAGGAAGTGCTCCCCGCACTAAACAAAGCAGGATAACCAAGGAGGGATACCGATTGGTCGATGGTATTGACACTCACCTGCTCTACAATGAATGCTCTAATCACCCATGCTATCTCTCAGAACTGTATCAGAGCAATCCATATCCAACCCGAGATCAGAAGAATGAGACTCTCACCAAGATCCAAGCTTTGCCCGGGTGCGGGCACTACACCTATGTCAATCTCAATAGCAGGCTACATGGTCACCGTAAACGTGACGCAGAAACGGGCATCGCCAACTCGGGTGGCTTGCGAAAGGACAAATACATTGCTAGGGACGCCACTACTACAGCGCAGATTTGTACGTTGCACCACGCATATAGTCACTACTCACGAAGCTGATCGTTGTATGCTAGTGTATCCGACATTATTAAACGATAAGAATACCATCCCTTACCTGGTGATTCTCTGGAAAGAGGCACCCTGTCCAACGTCGACACAGATTAAGCTATGGGCGAAGCAACTCAAAGTCCAGGAGTCTGACATTCGAGCATGGATGGAACTCGAGCTAGACAATCAGCGACAGGTGCTCTTACACCTACGCGACACATTCATCATATTAAGCATTGTTGTCAGAGCACGAACCGGGTGGCTACCACGCAATTACCCACGCCGGCAAGCTCCTGTTCTCCGGAACCTGCGAGCCCAATCACCCCAACGTCGCCGTCGTACCCCGTGCTACCGCCGTTTGCATCACTGGATGCGAAGCCCGTGTCTAGAGCCCCGCTAGGTACATCACTGTCGACATCTGCATGTTACAGGTCTAACAATGGATCTTAAGCGAACAAGCCCTCGGGCGCCTTCCTGTCACGGGAACAATTCCAGGACCTTGCGGAGAAGGTTCACGTCGCAAGAACAACTTCGGAGGCAATGCTCCTGTCGTCCGAAGATGCCGTCAAGGCCCTCGACGAACATTCAGAGAGGATGCTGGCTTTCATCCAGAGATACGAGAGAGGAGAATATGCCACCCTCGGGATGTCTCCCCAGCTTCTCGGCGGGGCGTCTGTCAGCATGCCCTTGAAAGCCGAACCTTCGAGTCCAATTTAGTTGTACGTCGCTCAGGTTGTTCTATTGGACGTGAACTAATCACACTCACAGCGCCCAGCAACCCACGGCCACAATTCTTCTTGAGCGGCCGGCCTTATCGACCTCGCTCTTTGAGCTAACATTGCGTGAGCCATCATCATATACGATAATGCATTTCTTTGCCCTGCGGCAGTAGACATAGTGTGTACAGCATAAGATACTTTACGTACCACGTATACTTCATAGACACATCTAATTCACTAAACATCTTGACGCTTCCTTTTCTCCGCTCGCCTCCACGGGCGGCCGTGCGATCCTCACCTCGCCCCCGTCCTCACCTTCCGCACGCGCGAGCGCTGCCTCTGGCCCCTCCTCCTTCCCTGGCCTCTTCTGCGCGTGCTCGAGCACCTTCCGCATGAGCTCAACCCACTCCTCCACACCGCCCTTCTTCCCGACGCCGCGCACCCACTCCGCGGCCTCGCCGGCACGCTCGAGCTCGCGCCACTCCCCGCGGATCACGTCCCGCGCGTCGTAGTACTCGCGCACCCAGCGCGGAACGCGCTCCGCGTGGCCGATCAGCGCGTGCAGCTCGTCGCGGTAGTCGAACTGCATCTGCGGCGCGAAGACGTGCCACGCCGCCGCGATGTGCGCCTCGCTCGCCGCTGGCCCGAACCGCGCGCGGAGGTGCTCGTACCACGCGATAACGCCCTGTGCCTCCGCCTGCGCGTCCAGGATGCTGGGGTCTGCGAACGCAGCGAGCGTGGCGCGGACTTGCGCCTCCATGAGCGGCAGCGGCGCGACGCCCTTGAGGAGCCCGAGGAACGCAAGTCGCGACGGCGGGACGTCCTGGACTAGTGGGAAGACGTGGCGCGCAACGGGGAAGAGGTGGTACGTCGAGTTGTAGAGCACCAGCGGGAGGGGCGGGGCAGCTGGGGGAACCTCGACTCGGAGCAAGCTCGGAGGCAGGAAGGGCAGGTGGTGCTGGTATCCCGTCGCAAGTATACAGTGGTCTATGCCCGTCTCCTCGGAGCCGTCCTCGAACACAACCCGGCCCTCTTCCGCGTCACCGAACGTCGCGACGCGGCCGCGTATCTTGAACCGCCCGCCGTCGAGGTCCTGGACCTTGCGCGCGGGCTTGTGGGGCGGCGGGGCGCTGATAGAGTGGATGACGGTGTGTGCGACGGTGCGCATCTCGGCGGAGATGTCTGTCCCGCTTGGTCCGCCGCCGACGACGAGGACGGTGTCGCCCAACTTCTCTGGCCGCCTGTACCACGCGGAGTGCGTCGCCTTGCCGGCAGCACGCCAGGCGTTGAGGCCCGGCGTCGAGGGATAGCGCGGCAGGCGGTAGTGCCCGTTCGCGACGATGAGCAGATCGTAGAGCGGCTCCTCGACGACGCCGCTGGACTCGACCTGCACTTTCCACTTCTGCGCGTCCGGCAGCCAGTCGACGGACGTGACGAGCGTCTGCAGGCGGATGTGCGGGGCGAGCTCGAAGTGGGCGGTGTAGTCGGAGAGGTACTTCTCGACGGTGGCGGCAGGCGGGAAGAGCGGCGTCTCGGGAGGGAAGAGGAAGTCCTCGTAGCACATGACGGGGTGCGGGAGGTTAGTGGTGAGGGAGTCGTAGAGCGGCGTTACGGGCGGGTCGTCCACTGGGGGAGCGGGCACCCTACACAGGGGCGTCATGCTATAGTTCGGGCGTCACACGAGAGGTAGTACTCACCATACACCGCCCACCTTCTCTCGCTCCTCGAATACTGTAGCCGTCCACTGTCCTGACCTGTACTGTGAGGTCTCCTTGATCATCTTCAGCGCCGCTAGCCCGCCAGGGCCTGCGCCGACGATGCATATATGCTTCACTTCAGCTGTTCGCGAGAACATAAGATTGTGTACGGTGGTTGTGCGGTAGATGATACATACTGGTTTGTACGCTCATGATGACGGTTGCGCGGAGGAGGGATCGGTATCGAACGCGTCCCGGTCGTGAGCCCAATCAGTCTTCCCAATCTTACGCAAGAAAGCTCTACAATTGAGTGCGCCCAGACTTCGGATATACCGCCCAGGCGAGAATGGTCCGGAAGCGAGTAGATAGCGCAGACAAGGGTCTTCTACACGTTGCCGCTGTGGGGCCTCCTGAACAGGACGTCTTCCTTCCGAATCGCTTCGCAGGTGTTGGATGACAGGGTCCTATCACAACTAGCGGTAAGATCGCCGTCTAGCTATAGCTTACTAGCTTGCTAGGAAAGAGGGGCGCACTCACATTTAAGTACTCGGGGCTGATGATCTCAGGGCCGACGGGGGTGCGAGATGCCGTAAGAGTTGGAGTCGCCGGCCCCGAGGAGAAAATGATTTACAGCGCGTGTTCTGCAAAAAAAGGACCGGCGGCAGTGAGCTTGGAGAGGAGGCCCGAGCTCGAGGTCATCCTAGTCATTCCAGTATCATTCGAGGCGGAGTCGACGACTTCGTGATAAGTCGCCATTCATCGCACAAGCGCCGGAGGACTAGCCGCTCATCTGGCCATACTATGTTAACATCAAACTGAGCTGGCGTAGTGAACTCAACACACGAATATTTTAATCATTGAAAGGGGTATGGATTGACGGCTAGTATGATTATAACTATGCGGCTAATACAAGAGGCTTCATATTCTGCACGCAACGAGGGATTGAAGATACAATACAAGTGTAAATGGGCTAGACACAAACAGACATAGTCTAAAGGACGTGCAGCTTGAGCACCACGCTCACGACGTCCTCTACTCGATACCGAAACAGATTATCACCGCCCTACACACCTAGATACGCACCATCGCCTAGATCACACCTAATCCGCCTCCTTCACCTCATCCGGGGGTGCCCCCGAGATGTCCACATGGCCCTTCTCGTCCATCAGCGCATCCGCGCTCGACACCCGAATGCCCCGCTCCCGGATCGCCATCTCCTCCGCCTCGCACAACCCGAGCGGGTCGCGCGGGATCCAGATCGTCTGCTGCGGCTCCACGCTCGCCGGGTGGTAAAAGTCTTTCGGGCCCTCTTCCTCGTCGATCCCCCGCACGCTGATCTGGCTGAGCCGGTAGTTCTCCCCACCGTCGTGCGGCGCAAGCGTGTTCGGGTTCGGATCGGCGCCCTGTGGACCCTCGACGGTCCGGATACGGCCCTTGCTGCTGGTACCACTGCCGCCGGAGTGTTGCGATGCGGTGCGCACGCGCATCTCCTGCTCGCTGCGCTTCTCCGAGCGCGCCGCGTCTACGCTTGTGGCCGACGCGTTGTCCTCGAGCTCGCGCGCCGCCGCCTGCTTGTTCGGGTCCGGAAGCTCGAGGTCCTGGTCAGCAAGCGTTAGCGGCAGGGCCTTAACAAGCGGGTCGTACGAGTTATCCAGGATGAGGTGGAAGAACGCCTGCGGGCCACACCCTGAGTTGACTGCTGATAGAGAAGAAAAAAGGAGACGCACCGTGAGGACAACCAAAACTATCATCAACGCGCCCTGAGGTATTGCGCTTGCACCGCCATTCGCGTCGCGCGCGAGGAAGAACAACGCCGCGAGCAGGATCTCCTCGATGTACAGGCCGACGAAAATATGCTGCAGGGCCGTCGGGAAGAAGCGACCTCCGCTGTCAGTCGAGCGCGGCTGGCCAAGCTGCCAGAGGAATCGATACTTCCAGAGAATGTAGAACAGGAAGAACGTCGCCGCCGCGAGGCCATTGATGATCGGCGCGATGACCGAGTACGCGAGGGCTGCAGGTGCGACGGGAGTAAGTAGCTGACTTCGCGCGCAATAGAGGGACTAGGGGTAACGTACTGATGCAGGCGAGGAGGGTCACCGCCGGGAACGCAGTACCGAATTGGACCGAACCAAGCTTGTACTTGATGTTGTAGATCGAGCGTGGCGTGCTCCCAGTCAAGTAGAGCTTCACGTAGTAGATCGCTAGCGTGACGTATGCGAGGAAGCCCGTGGCTGTTCCCGATAGACCTTGCAGTATGATGAACCTACGTACGTATTGGTCAATCAATACATTGCGGCAATGAAGAGCATGACTCACGATAGGAAGAACACGGATGCCTTGGGCAGGTTCTCGGCGAGCGTCTTCGGGATGCTCGAGGTGTTCTCCACTAGCTGCGGCAGAGCTGCTATGAGCCCCGACGCAAGCGTGACGATCAAGAAGGAATGCTGCGACACCCGTAAGTACAGGGGAAAACTATGATCAAAGAGAGTGGCATACGATGATCTGGAAGATGAAGTAACGTCTCATCAGACTGAGTTCGACCGCTGTGCGCGTCGTCATGCCCTCAAACCGCGCGAAGAGCCGCAGGACAATCGGGAGAAGCGCCATGAGCACCGCAAGCAAGACCGGGGACAGAATACCGGAGATGATGCCGATGACGGGGTCAGGCAGTTTGCAGATCCAAGCAAGCCAATGGTACGTCGAACAGAGTGACGAAACGTTCGACACGGCACCGACGAACGCAACTGTGCTTATGAATTAGCATCCGTACCACAAACAGGGGCCAGCAATGTACTCACCAGGTAACGACCAGAGAATGATCAAACCAATCGTGGCAGCCCAGCTGATCGCCATCCGCACCTTCGCCTCATACGGGTTCATGTTGAGGTTGCTCCAAATCACGTCCTCCGGGGCGACGCCGACGAACTTCTGCGCCATGCGATACGGCGCATGGTGCGTCAAGCTCTGCGCCGCCAGATGCGCAGCAATCTGCTGGTTGAACAACACGAACGCGGAGTTCAGCGGCGGGTACAGCTGCTCCTTCTGAGCATCGGGCTTGAGCCCGTCCGGCTTGCGCTCATCGACGTGCGGCGACTGGTCATTGCCTCGCGACACATCCCGCGCGAGTTCACGCCGCTTCTTGCGAAGCTCCTCTGCGGTGACCGCGATCTCCTCGCGCGCCCAGTCGATCGAGTCGACTTGCTTGCCGATGAGCGGGAGGGATGGCAGAAAAGACAGAACCGGCAGACGGTGCGTCGGACGTTTCTTGCGCGGAACCAACGAGTTCACAAACGCGTCACCACCTTCTGTGTCGGTGATGCTGGGTGCTGTGAGGTGACGGCTATCGGCGGAGGGGTCCGCAGTCGCAGGTGACGCATCGCCTTTCTTCTCTGCCTTTTTCGCTGCTTTGGCTTGCTTCTTGAGCTTCTTGTTCCTGAGCTTTATTGCAGTGTTCAGGAGGCTTGTCTCAGCAGATTCGAGGGCCTTGCATGCTTTGACCTGACGCTCGTATAGGTCCGGGATATCCTTGAGGTCTCTGTGCAGAGTGAGTTGCGGCGTGTGGAGACATGCCCGTGGGACGTACCGGTTGAGCCAGACCGCCGCAACGCCACCGGGCAGATATGAAAAAAGGGATTTGAGCGCAGCCTCCGTTAGGTAGCGCTGAGGAACGCCTGTAACTAGAATGGTGTTTGCTTGCGCAGTGGATGAGTTGGCCGGGTCGATGAGCCAGCGCTGACGAGTGTGGATGAAGTGCCCCATCTCGTAGCGGATATTCCAAAGAATCCATACTGATAAATGTCAGCCATGGCCTTGTTTCTCCAATGAATTACTCACGTGTGAAACCCCATGCGAGGATCAGCGGAGCCCAAAGGCGGGCCTGAGCATTCCCTCCAATATTTCCGAACTGGAATTGAGTGAGGCTGTCGGTGGTACCGCTGGACGTGTTGACGGAGAAGACGGGCAGAAGAATAACCCATGACACAAGCCAAATAGGGACAAGGATGCGGACCATGAACCGTAGGAACCGCACGAAGAAATACGCATCAAGACCATTGGCAGCCTTGATGTCTGTGTAATTGGCGCGTAGGACTGCCCATGGCCACAATATGATGCTACGAGAGAGGTCAGGGGCACGCTGACTGTGGAGACGTGAGTGAGGATCGCGCGGCAGAGCAAGTAGGCTCACTCTTCTGGCGGGACGTATGTGCGAGGCTGGTAGATGGCAGGAAAGTAGGGGCGGAGGAGGGTGAACGCGAGCAGCTCGCCACCGAAGACTGCGGCGTTAAAGACAAGAGCGGTAGAGAATGTAGATGTTGAATATGTGGAGGCATCGGAGGTGTCTGACCTGTAACGCACTAATCAGCGAGAATGTGGGGTGCGAAGGAAAAGACGAGCGCACATGACGGGCTAAGTCGCCTGTGGCGAGTCTTAGCGGGGTCGTGAGGAAGCTGTGGAAGGGATATGAGCGGAGAAGAAGGAATATAAGAGGAGGCACAGACTGACACAACCCACCGATATCCACTGTGACGAGCAGTAAGGAACGGAAGGGGGCGAGGAATAGGAGGCTGGTCCTGCCTGCAATTTGGAGTGCGCCCAGGGTGGCTGACCGCCCCCTGCCAAACAGGCTGCATCCCGGTTCCGAATCGGGCAACCCGCTCCAAGGCTTAGGCACCGACGTCACCGCCCGCCCGTGTCACCGCCGCATCTTGTTTTTCGTCCCCGACGCCGGTGCTCGTCGCCAAGCCCGCCGCACCTCTGCTCTACCTAGCATCGCCTGCTGCGCCCGCTCCACCCCCTCTCCTCGAGCGCAGCCAACCATATCGGTCCCGGTGGCCGCGTAGATCCGGACAGTTCTGAATGCAGCCGGGAGGCGTTCCTGACTGGAATTGGAAGGTGTGTGCATTTTCAGGGTGCTTCCCAAGGGGCCTGTACACGCAATGAATGCTGGACACCGCGCGGCGATAACGCACCCACGCACTGTTGAAACTTGACTGAAGGCGGAAGGCAAGATGGGGCGCAAGCTGAGGACACGGGCAGCACGCCGGCCCTGTTATGAGCCTTATAGGTGCCCGGCATTCGTCGAGAGAGCTGCAGCGGCGTCCATGATGGATGCAATGCTACAGGTAGGCAGGTAAGGTCGGTGCTTCTCGTAGCGAGAAGTTCGTTGACTGTCATCGCTTGCATGGACGCCCATTCGCCGCATCGGTCTTATAACATCCCGACGTCCGCGTACGTGTCCGGAAGTGGCTTCGCCGGTAGCGACAATGAAAGCCGCTGCCAAGCCGGGTATGCACGCTGCCAAACATAGCTCACCAATTTACCTTCGCGGCGGAAGCGTGCAGGCTGTCATCGAGTGCATGGATGGCAACGTCGAGGAAGAAGATACAGTGCGCCGGTCGCGTCTGCTTTGACACAGCTTCACTGCGGGCACCGACGTGCGAATTTGTGTGGCCTCACCTCGGTAGCTGCCGGGGCCGACGTCGCAGCACACAAGGCTTTTACAAATTGAGCAGATGCACATCATTGAGCGCACATTGCTCAGGCCCTACGTCCGAGGATCCAGAAGGAAAAGGAAAATCAGCCCTCTCATCCCAGTTGACAACAAAACACAGCTGCTTCCACTCCCCAGCGATCTGACATTGCCAGCGGTGCTTGACGCTGTATGGTAGCAGAAGACGGTCGCGATGGGGCATTCCACATAATGAAATTACAGGCGAGAAGGCGACAGCATATTTTGCAAAGCACAGCGACGATCAGCGAGCAACGCATGAAACGATTAACATAAACCAAGATAGTAACCTCATAAGCGTATCAGGGAAGCGCGTAAACTACTCAACGACTCGACTCGTGGTTCATCGTCGTCGACTACCATCCTCCAGACGAGGCCTCGTTCAGTAGCGTAGTCGCGTACGGGTCGCTGAAGTCCTTACCCTCTAGCTCCGCGGCAACCTCGAACTCAGAGATATGCGGCGAGTAGTCGCCGAGGTTTTCCGGGAACTCCCAGGTGGCGTCCTTCACCCCCCACCTATCGCCGCCACAGCCGTACTCAGCCAACGGACGTACGGTAAGAGGAGGACAACGCACCCTTGCCAGCGGACGAGGAAGAGTAACTTGGGCAAGCCAGTGCTGTCTGACTGCGTCATGGAGGGCCTGCGGCCGATGATGCGGTCGATGAAGTACTCGACCGACTCGGAGGATGGGCAGTCGGGGCGCGCGCAATACGCAGAGTCTGCTTCTCCTACCGTGCTATGTCGGCCTTTCCCTGTAACGCGCATTCATTAGTTGAGATCCCTGCGGATAAAGACATGTTTGAACACCCACGCGTCTCCCTGCAATAAGAGTGTCAGATGCGTTAGACTTGAGGCTCGAGTTTAAGTGACACTTACCCGGTAGCCACGCATGGAGGGCATAGGAACACCGAGTTTTCCTCCGCCAAACACGGGTCATCCGGGGCCAGTCCGGCGCACCCATAGTGGAACCACGCATCACAGCTGAGAATGCCCGTCAGCAAGACACGGAATACACAGGTTCTCGATTACTTACTTATCGCAATTGACGTACTAGCGCCGCATAGAGCATCAGCGACGATGCATACAATGCCACTCGCAAAAACTGACCTCGTGCTGGTACGTCTCATCCCCCTGGATAATCTCCGGCCACTCACAGCTCACATCGTCCGCCAGCAACTTCGCCTCCGTTCGCGGCGCCGCGGCGACCGCGACGCTTGCAGGCTCCGGCTCCGGCGAGCTGTCGACGAGCCTCTCCGGCTGCTTCCCCTTGCCTTTCTTACTCTGGCTCTGGCTATGGCTCTGGCTCTGCCCGGGGTCCTTGGGTGGCCGACCCACGGGTCTCTTCCCTGTCTGCGATTGCGTAGGCTGGCTACTAGAGGGTGCGCCCCCGTCCGTCTTGCGCCGCTTCCGCAGGGGCTGCGTGTCGCTGTCCAAGTCGATCTCGATCACCTCGCTCGCGCGCGCCTTCTTCTTCCCCGCCTTCTTCTCGCTCTTCACCTTCCCCTTGCCCTTCTCGCGGTCACGGTCGCGCTCATGGCTCTTCGCCTTGTGCTTGGCGTACCCGCCAATCGTCACGGGCTTCTCGATGATCTGAATGTCGGGGCTCGACGACTCGCGGGGCTCACGCCCGCGTGCAGTGGCGTCCGCCGCTTTCGAGACCGACGGCGGCTGCTGAGGCGGCTCGCGGATCTTCCTGCGGGGCAGTGGAGGCGGCGGGGGCGGCGATGGCGAAGGGCTCAGCTCGGGGAACGCGGGTTTTGCCCGCTTCCGCTTGGCATGTGGAGTGACTACCGGTGAACCCAACGGTGTCAGTGGCGTGAGTGAGCGCTCTCGCACCGGAGCGGGAGTTCTCCGTGGAAGGGGTAAAGGTGGCCCCCTTGGCTTTGGCTGCGCCGTTAAGACAGGCTTTGAGATAGTGGCAACGTCATTGTCGTTGGGTGAGTTGACTGCTGTGGCAGAAGACACGGATTGACCTGCGTTGACGGTTGACGTAGCCTCGGAGATGGATCGTTCGTGGTGGGATGCAGGGAGAACTTGGACGTCGGGAAGTGCCGAAGAAGAGGTTTCCGCGGGATGTATGCTGTTTGGCTGGTCCCGCGGGATGATATCGTTTGGATCCAGGTAGCTTAGTTCTGACGAGCGATCCTCTGTTTATTGGCGCATGACATAGATCGAGACTCGACGTACCTGATCTAGGAGAGTCTGGTTGCTCAGAAGGAGGTAGATCTTGGTTTAAGATGAGCATGTTTGGGTAGGACGCCATCTATGTACTTACCGGGGCGCTGGGGCGACCATTGCTCAGGAGCCGTCTGGGCAGATATGACAGCATTCGGGCTGCTAGGGCATGCAAGCTGTTCCGATACTTGTCGAGACGAATCGCCAGCTGAAACCTCTACTAATACTGGTTCCGTGAAGACGCCTTTGTGGGATACTTCAGGCGAGGCCATGGTACTTGCGTCCATCATATCCCGCTCAGTAGTACCACAGGCTGCTTCGAGCCGGGTTGGGAAAGGCTCCAATGCAACGACACATGCATCCGAGTAATCTCTCCGGGGCGCATCCACACCTGCCTCTACGAGGACGGGCGTAGTCACGATAGGACTAGTGCCTCTATCAATGAGGCGGCGGGGTTGCTGCGTAACTGCATCAAAAGGCGGATTCAATCAGTATATGCGGTCAAAAACAGGCGGAAATACGACGTACGTGCGGCGTGGGGGTCCTGCACCTGCTCCAGCAGCTCCGTCAACGCGCAATCCATCCGCTGCAGCCTCCGCGTGATAGTCTCCTCCCCGTCCAGGCTGCGCAAGTCCCCGATCGTCCGCTCCAGCACCCTCACCCGCTCGAGTATGAGCATCGATGCCTTCATCTGCCGCTCGTGCGCCTTGTCCTGCCACTCCGCGAGCTTGAGCAGGTCCGTGTGCATCGCTTCGCGCACCTCGGACAGCGATGCGCCCAGCTCGCGCACGACGGTGTCCATCTTCGCGAACTTCTCGGAGGTGCTGTCGTGCAGGCCGCCGATAGTCAACGCGAGCACGCCGAGGACATTTTGCCCCCCGCCGCCGCCGCCACTGCCGCCACCCGCGGCGGACGATCCTTGAGGCTGGGGAAACGGCGCGCCGACGCCTTCCTGGAAAGCAGAGTAGAATTGGTGGGCCTGCGAGGTCGACTGAGCACCACCGGCATTTTGTGTAGTTTGCATGGCGCGTCTGCTGGCTTGGGAAGTAGCAGCGCAAGTTCCTTGATCAAGTTCAGTTGCCACTTGCAGCTGTGCAACAAGGCTGTAGGTGCATGAACGTCCTGAGATCCCCGAAGATAGTTGACTCGCAGTTGTGATAGCGGAGCTGATAGTATGTGTCGTGGCCACGGTACTGTAGCAGATATCGAGGTTGTTGTCGAGCTCCGCGGGAGCGACACGCGTGCGGGATTCGCGATCTCGAATCTCAGCCAACGCCACACGCGCGTCCTCGGGCGCCTACCTGAGCGAATCAGATCTGGCTGGTACTTTGCGACACCTAGACATACACATTATGCACCCCAGACCCCACCGGCAGCAGTGGACGTGAAGAAGTAATAGATACACAACAGTGCGAGCAGCAGATATCGATAACACAGAGAAGGTAGTGAGCACTAGATCGATAGAAGCACTGAGATCGCAAGAATAGCAGGGAGACTTCGAGCAACATCTGGATCCATAGGAAGCTCGTATCTGTAGAGCCTTCCACGGGGGCAGCAGCGGCATGTTCTCAAGACTTGAAGATCCTGAGGAGCCGCTGCTCCGTGACAATGCGAGTGCGACACAGAGGGCATTCGCGCGTGCCCTGCATGATCAAATCTGAACAGGCACGGCACAAGCATAGATGACTGTTACACCAAGCAGTCAGTTATTCACCAGAATGCCCAGGGAGTGTGTCAGACGCAATCGCTCACCCGCAGTCAACAATCACGATATTAGCCTCCTCGTCCTGGCAAATCACACAGAGGCCTGTGCGTTCCAATTGGGGCCCCCTAGGTGACGGTCCCCTCGCAGGTGATGGAGAGGCTTGAGGAGCAGGCTTCGGTGGCGGAGGTGGGGGAGCAGCATCATCCGACGGAATCCCCTCCGTCTGCGTGTCCGCCTGTTCCTCGTTTGCGACATCCACGTTGATGGCACTCGCGCCATCTTGGCCTGCACGCTCAGCATGCTCCCGGCTCCTCCGTTCCTCTTCGGCTCTCCTCTCCTCCTCTGCCTCCCGCCGCGCTTCCTCATCAGCTACCCTCTCCGCAGCTTCCATCGCAGCATGCCTCTCCCGCTCCCTTCTTTCGTCCTCGACCAGGGTCCGTACCTTAGCGACCAGCTCCGCCTTCTCGACGACCAGTCGCGCGTTGACATGATTCTGGAACAGAACAGCCTTCAGCGTGCCAATGCTCAGGCGCGCGATATCGTCCTCTGGCATATCGAGCAACTGATCGAGTGTCGGGACTGGTGGCGCGGGCGACTGGGCGCGCGGCGTGGTGGGCGAGGACGCAGATGCTGCTCGCGCGCGGCCGCGAGACTGGCCTGTGCTCGGATTGGGGACATTCAGGGTGGAACGGCCTGAGGTTGTCTGGGGTCGCGGGGGCGGAGCACGATATGAATAATCGCGCGGGGGAGGTGGTGGATGGTGTCCGTAGGCGTTCGTACTCTCTGGTGGTCGCCCGCCTTCAAGGTCGGGTCGCGGGAATGTGCTGGGCCCTGACGTCGTGCGTTGTCGTGGTTGATACTGTGGTGGCGGCCGATGTTGCGGCGGACGTTGCTGTGGGCGCGGTTGTGCGTTCTGTGGCAAGGAGCCCGCTGTGCCCATAGCACGGGCAAACACCCCGCGTGGACGATCAGTGCGGCGATTAGGTACTGAGTACTTGCGATAGAAGTCCTAATAGAGAATATACGCGTCAAAGTAATTGAGTTTGACAAACGCTAAAGGTCACGTACTTCGTTTGCTCGAGGTAGACAACCATTACGTTCCTGGTACTGCTGAGTGTTTAACTCGGTTGTTGAATAAGGTTGTGAAACTTACTCTAGCTGAGATAAGAGCGCTTATGAGGTCGTCCTTCTCCAGAACGCCATGGACTTTGATGTTATATGCATTGGCGTATTTCTTGAGCCGAGCAAGCGGTAGTGATTTGAGATGGCTCTTTCCGCCCGCTGTCACTGATTGCTGATAGAGTCAGCACGACCACGATGAAGGATAGTGCATAAGGTAACAGGAGGCCAGCGTAGCCAGACTTACCCGTGAGGTTGTCAATACAGAATGCACATACTGGTACAGGATCGTAGCCTGTTTCTGAACCATGACGAGGCATCAGTGCTTGAAAGTCGGTGCATGAGTGACAGTATGCATAGCCTATGAGATCGGCAGATACGTGAGTAACGTCGCGCCTGGAAATACGATGGAAGCACGCGCCGCAGTGATTGCACTTTCTCGACCGCGCGAACAGCACGTTGAACTCCTTGTCGCACTTCCTGCAAGATGGTTCGCTCTCGCTGTACTCCGGAGGAGGGCCGCTCAGCAGTGGCATGCCTCCAGTTGACATCGTGGATCCTGGCGTCGCCTGGTAGCAGTCAGCAAGTGAAGAGACCGAGATGAAGGTTTGCGGCGAGGGTGTATCTGGGTGTATTTGTCCGTGTAGGCCGACTCAATGACTCATGTGGTTTCGTGAAGCGTGTCTCGGAGTCGTACTAGGTTCAATTCGCGTTAGTAAAGGCCTCTCGACCGTTGGGTCGAACGCACCTCGCGGTCAGCCTTCGAGCACGTTCTGGCATCGTCCCACGGGCGATACACGCACACGTGATACCTGTCAACACTCATTAATGTTATGCATTATTATTGACTCAACATCGTTGCCCCGCCAACGCCAGGAACTACACGATAACGACTACATAGTTTCGTAGAAATGGTATTTACAGTCAGACTCAATTCAAACCGCACAGTGCTCCCAGCGCAACCTAAATGATGTAACCCCGGTGATCATAATGTGTGCTAACCTCAATTACAAGGCGAAAGCATCCGTAGACTATAATTCATCATGGAAAGCTGTCTCCCGAGCATTGTCCCTGTTGTCAGATGACGATAACAGTACGTCGCTCAAAACGTCCAGCGGGGTGGGTGCGGCATCCTTGTCTGAGGGCACAGATGATTCACCCAAAGAACTCGAAGACACCGGCGCAGGAGCTAATGACAAGCTCGCTGAAGCTGCCGCTGCCGCCACGGCTGACGACGCAGTCATAGCGACACTCACGACTGTCCCCGTTACGGCACTCGCTACCATCTTCGCTTCTTCCATGCTCAGAAGCTCTTCGTCACTGCTGAAGTCTGGAATAAAGCGCGTCCACCAGAAGGCGATACGAAGCCCACGGTCAACGATACGCTGCTTCAGGATGAACGCGACGACGAGGATGAAGAACGCAAGGCCGGCGAGCACAAGCATGCGGTCCAGCCAGTCCGACTTCTCGAGCGCAGTGATGAGGTGCTTGGACGTGACGAGCAAACCGTCGAGCACGTCGTGTGTGGACGATGTGGAGCGCAAGGACGCGCTGGAGGCATCTACACAATGAAGGAACACGGTCAGTGGGGTCATGAGAAAGAGGCAAGAGAACATACCGAGCAACTGTGTGGATAGGACCGATTTCTCGAGCTCGCCCTGCATAAGCGATATCGTCCGTTGCAAAGCTTCCGTAACGTCATTGTTTGCCTTCATCAGTGCATCCTCACTTTACAGCCCGTGAGCCTTGTCATAGCAGGGAAGACGATTTGAGCGTACGCGACTTTCTCATTCAAGTCTTGCTTCTCCCTCACGGCCGATGACCGCAGGAGTTCATCTCTATTTGACAGCTGATTCGCGTCAATGGCACGTTTCGACGCTAGCAGCGCAGCTCGGGTTTCCTTCTTGAGACTTGGCGTTCTCAGCAAGTAGAACGCGCCAGGCGATGTACACTCACCTCGCTAAGTCTGCCCGGAACTCATCCACCACTTGCCGCAGCTCTCTCCGGTCCCGTTCTGTTCGTTGGTCATCGACTGAGAGGTCTAGATCCTACTCAGATATTCTCGCCATGAGCCTGTGAAGCTGTAGGCAATGACGCACCTCGACATGCCGAGCGAATGTATCTAGGTCTTCACGCAGCTCTGCCGCATACTGCTGTTGGATGGCTAGTGGCCCCGTACAGGAACGCAGGCGCTGAAGCTGAAAGTCTGAGAGATCCTTTCGCCGCCGACGTAGTGATTCTATAATCGTAAGAAGGTCTTCGCTGAGACTGCTAGGTAGCGGAGCCATGGACGTCGTGGACGAGGCGTGTTATGCATGTGTTGTACTGTTACACCATAAGTAATGGTATTCTGAGCGTGGGAACTCGTTGTCGTATCCAGCACACAACAGAATTACATTCTTTCCTAATTTCTTTCGTCAGAGAAAACGCGGTGCCACCGTGTTGCATGAGTCAAACCAGGATTATACGGGAGGAAGGCATCGTTCCCTTGCACACAGTACGTTACCCACCCTATTTTCTGCTACGTACCCCGACCCGTACTTTCGACTTATATATGAATCACGTTGTGTCTCTACCACGGCAGACATTTGCTTGCTTAGCCCATGTATTGCTAACACAACAATTTGACAGTTGTACTCAGCACCATGCGTGATACATACCACCCCCGTTGCGTATAGGTGGGACCCCCTGGTCTTATCCAGTTGATCGCCAGATGTTTGCGCAAGCAGGCTAGCAACCCGGCATTGCCTCTGTAGCACGGCTTCCTGTGGCACTCTCGCCGAAGTGCGCTCCTCGGCTCCATCTGTGCATAGCTAGCGAGATTGGAAGCTTGCGCAACTTGCTGTATGTTAAGCCGCGACAGAGGTTGGTGCGCCGCCAACAAGGGCGACATTCGCGGAATTGGCGGTCAACTCCGAGGGCGGATCTCCCTCAGCTCCATCACAATGTCGTCTTCGGTACCAACCGGCGGCACCCAGCAGTCTTCCTCTTCCGCGCGTTGCCCCGCGACCGTGTCCTGCTCGCTCGCGGCGCTGGTGCCCATGCTGACAAGTTCGATCGCGACCTCTTCGCGATGCTCGTGCCCGCTGAAGATTAGCGTGGCGAGCGTGCGCGCGAGGCTGCTCGTCGTCCAGCTCAAGCTCTGCGAGGCGCTGCTGGTCGAGGGCGTGGGGAGGAGCCCGGTGAGGGCGGCGCGAAGGTCGAGCATCAGGCGCGAGAGGAGGACGGAGGTAAGGCTGTGAGGGGGGAGGAGATTGGGAGTCAGTGAGGCAGGCCTGAGGGGAGAGAGGAGACGAGCTGACATGGCGGTCCATGTGTTCACGACGACGAGGAACTGTGGGCAGACGCTGGTTCATCATATTATACGCGGGAGTTGAGGAGAGGGGATGCGAACCGTCAAGTGGACTGCAGCGATGGCTATTGCGAGGACGTTCAGCGCGAACAGGAACCTAGAGGGGGCAAGCAACCGTCAGAGTCACAACGTCAGCGCCATGATCTCCTAGCTGTATCGCATACCCAAAGTACAAGGCGGCTGCGTTCGGTCAACGCAGCGCGATTCGGGCGATGGTGAGCAGACAGCACAGTTACCAATCAGTAGTCGGATCACGACGATCATAACCCCCCAAGGAGCACGTACTGTCTCTCAAGAGCACCCTATGCGAGCCCCCGAGCGCTGTCACGCGGCGTGTGGCTCTCCACGTCAAGCCAAGCACGAAACCGTCGAAGACTATGGATGCCCCTCGCGCACCCATCATCCCTGTTGAGGTGCGGTCAGCGCCACTTGTGCTATCTGGCTGATCGCGTCTCATGCTTACAACTGTGGCAAAGAGTACCTAGTCAGCTCAGCCTTCCGGCTCCCCGAATATAAATGTGTTGACGTTGATGGGCTCACAGGTTGATCACATACGCGGTCTCAATGTAACAGACAGAGTAAAAGGGCGTGACTTGGAGAAGGTAAGGCGTAGATCGAATGAAGCTGTACTGCGTGGTGCAAATGTTATACGCGGTCCACTACCCTTGATACTGGAGCCGGGATGGTACTACTCACTGTCAATATGATTGGAGTAATGAATCCTAGAGCCAGGGTTACGCCGAACAGGCGAATGCTCTTATGAAATAGAGCATATACACGCAAAGCCGTAAATACTGCAGGTAGTCAGTCATCGGATAGCTTCGGCCAGGGAGGTACTAACTGGTAGAACTGATGAGAATCAGAATATCGCCTGCCATTTCCAAGCGGATAATGATCACGCAGCTTTTCGCCGCGGTTAGTAGCCTGAAAAATTTGCAGGTTCCTCCCAGCTTACCCCTGCGGACGGGCGTGGTCAAGTACTAAGACATCACAGAAGACTACAAGGACGTACGCGATTGCTTTGCCAGCTCCTCCAAGGGAAATATCCAAGCGTGATGAGCAGCGTATTCAAAACCGCAGGATAACGGAATGCATAGAAGAGCGCGGCAGGGAGGGAAAAATTCCTAGACCATACGAGCTGAACTTCACTCGCGAATGTAAGGCAGTAATCGTAGCAGCAGAGTGCTAGACCGCGTGAGCTACAGGAGGCCTCTGAATTCCGTGTTGAAAAAGACTTTACTCACCTTGTGCGGATAGGACCAGATAATTGAGTAATCGGCTGATCCAGAATACGATGAGTGTCAGAAACATAAGGCATGACTACTATATGTTCGCCACTCACTCTTCTGATATGATACTAGCCGCACTGACGGACATTGAAATGCTAGTCAAGCCCGTAGAGTGTCTGAGAAAAGACCAGATTGAAGGATAGCTTCATGCAAATGCCGCTTGGAGGTGTTGAGACCGGGGCGTACGCACGACGTCGACCATTCGGTACGCGAGGATCACACCAAGCGAACAGACGCGTACATAGGCCCGGCAGAGTGAGTTCTTCTCGGCGAGAAGATGAATTGTCTTATCTCATGCCAGGGCGGAAAACCTTGTTCATCGTCTTTCCCATGACTCGCCCGGAGCACAAGTAAGTAGCGAGGCCAGCTAAAAAGGGATGAGAAGATCGCTGTCATAGGTAGACGCCAGTCACCGCGAGGGAAGCGACCAGGCTAAGTACCAGGCGTGTACAGTACCACAGGCGACATCTCCGCCTTCGCTGCTGCGATGGGCGATGCCCTGCCAGTTCGGCATAATATTCAGACCGTCTGGGGCAAATTTGAATCTAGGGTATTCGTGAATGCGAAGATCGGAGGATGTTCAATGGGCTTATACCCCGTGGAACGACCGGCCGGCTGAGTGTCAGACAGCGGTCAGCAACATTGCATTGCCAATAGGAGAGTAATCAGGGCGCACCATTCAGACGCGGGAACAACGGCGTGTTGGAAATGTTGCCTCTACAAGTTGCACGCTGTTCAAGGTCTAGAAGTGGCACCATGCAACGGCCCTGCAGACCCCGAGCTGCAAACCTCGAGTCTCCGGTACCAGACCATGGAAAGAAACGTTTGGAAGGGACACGGACACGTGTGCTGAGCTGGGGGCAGAATCGACGCTGCGAGGCAAGTGGCGTGTAATTGAGCGCCCTGAGTAACGACGAACAGATCCTGTCGCGTCGCAGCCTTGCAAGGCGACTCAGTCGAGCTACAATTACGATGCACAGTGCCACTGCGACATGTTGTCAGAAGAGCGGTCGATCGAGATGTATGACGCCGAAACACACCTCGCATTGGTGCTGGTTGTACTGTCGGCGTGTAGCTTGTATATCATGATCTGGGAGATGCGGTCTCGGGGCGCTATGCCGTAACTCTGAATCTCGGATCCACTCAGCACGGCATCTGCCCCAGCGGAAGAAGGGCCTCGAGGTCGCACATGACGTTTGTGAGCCTTCTAATCATGCGGCCTCATGCGATTACGGGGACTGTCAAACCTTCAGCACCTCTTCGGACACTCCGACTCTACGTCCTGTCACATTGCCTTCTCTCCTTCGGAAGAACAGCACCTCTCCGCAAAGATTATGTCATCCACTGTATCGCCAGCCTGAGGGTGGTCAATATCCGCAGTGTACGCCCCCCGCAGATCCACCGCGAGCCTTGTCATCAAGATAGAAGAGAGTCTAGATGGAGTGTCAGTAGAGCCTGTTGTGATGCATTTGCCGCCCAAGCGACCTCTCACATTACGATCCAGCTTTGAGTTATTGCAATGGTCTGTCAATCGAGTCAATAGTTTGGGTTGACCTGTCAAGCAAGGATGGACTGGGCTCACAACCGTCTGGTGCACAGCTCCAATAGCGACCGCGTTAACTATGCAGAGCGCTCTGTGTGTAGCCATCAGATTGAGGTGCAAGCGCGATTTCAGTGGGGAGCGGTGCGTACGCAAACTAAATGATGCCTAACATGAGGACTTGTCACTATTGTGCCAGCGATGTAGCAAAATTCTCACTTACCATGACGAAAGAAGACAATCCGCACTCTCTGCACAAACCCCGTCAATGTCTCCATTTTGGGGGCATTGGGGGAGCGCAAGCTTATGAATGTGAACAATAGCACAACGCCATCGGAGAGGATAGAGACCGCTCTAGCGATTGTGATCCCTGAGAGTCACGGGCATGTCACATAACGTCAGAATGAACGGGGTTTGGCGTACAGCTGCTTCCACAAGAAGTCGTTTGGTCAGTAGCTATATGATCAGGCGCAGCATGGAAGAGCGTACTTCTCAAACGAGCGGGCATCGCCGGTCATACTTGACGAGCAACTTTGTAGGTGTCCAATCCCGACAAGACCTGGTACGGATTTGGTGACTATGTACTATTGCATGCATGTGTGAACGAATGTTGGTGGCGACAAACTTGTTGATACGTACGATGAGTATAGAAGGACCGATCATTCCAGATAGCACAACGACAATGCACAGCATCCAGTTCCCATGAGACAGTGCGTATATACGCAGAGCAGCGAATGCTTCCAGTCATAGATACCGTGACGTCAGCTCATCCCCTCGGATTGACAGAAATGGAATGGCTCACAGCACACGCTGGTACCGATGATGACACTCGCTGCCGTCTGCAAGTTGATGAGGACTGTGCATCTATGGCACGGCTTCAACACTCGCGCTCCCCACCTCTCAGAAGGACTGATTACCTCTATCCATAGGCCGTGTGATCAGTTAAAGGGGGCTAGCACGAAGAGCTACAACATACCCAATTGTCTTGCCAAGCCCATTGCGGAGTGATGAGCAGTAGGAGGACCGAGCTGAACAGCCCGCAGTAACGGTGGCTGAAAAACAGCACCGCGTTCAATGACCACCGCGTTGACCAAAAGTGTTGTCTCTCTCTATTGAACGTGAGAAGGTAGTCGTAGAGCCAGATAGCTGAGTGTCATCAGCACCTGAGCTGATACGTACTATCCACGAAGTGCAGTACTTACCTGCCAGAGCCCAAGCCATACCGTTTGATAAGTACCACCTGCGTGCCCAGAGCTGTCATGAACGCCAGTTATATCAGCCCGCTGACTAACTGCGACTTTTTGCTCCCCTCACCTCTTCAGAGGTCTCCCTTGTTCGAGGAAATAGGCCCAAGCCATGTTGAAGCACATGATCCATGACACTGCTATGGTCACTTTGTCTTCCACTGGGTGAAGCCACGTCTAGTGAGGTGTCAGTCGCAAGGAGAACTGCCAAGGGCTTACTGAGAGAGCCGAGATGGCATATTATACGCAGTATCCGCCGGCAATGTCTCTGGATTGAATGGCTGAGGAATCGGACTTTCACAGCCTGGCTCGGTCATCTCCACGACGCCGAGAAACGTACTGAGCGACAGAACTTACTCGATATCAGCTGGCGGCGTCCAGGTAAATGATGTCAACTGTCAATAGTCGAGCACTTTGGACATCTCAGAGTATTGACAGTTCCGGTTTGGCGGTCGATTTGGCGTCCCTGATGCTACACCGCTGTGGTTGAACAGTACACCGCCGTGCCCAATAAGCCATTTATACCTACCTCGAGTGCACGGTTGCGCCGTTGATTCGTAAGTGTAGGGTCGGCTTGTCTGCATCTCCTACGAGGACGTCAGATAACGTGGCCGTATATCCGCGCCCAAGACTCAGAAGTCCAGAGCATGGATGCATCGTCATAGCAACACCATCGAACTGCCAGTGAACGATAGATGATCTAGGATGCAGGTCCACCGAAGCTTCGCTCGCATCTTTGTGTGAAACCTTGTTGTTGAGACGTTTCACGTTATTCGGAGGGGGAGCCGCGGGTGAATACTTACTGACCTCTTTCGTCCCATCACGATTCCGGGCTTCGAGAGCTTTTGACCATAATTTAACAAGAACGCACATGCGCGCTATGACACAGGGGTGAGACCGCGTAGGACTCAATGATCAACGAGCGTCCTGACGAGGAATATCAGAACTCGCGCGGGCGGCCAGACACATCAATCGACATTCGGGTGCAGCAGGAGGGTAGAAGCCTTGGGAACAGTGGGGACGAGAAGATGGTTCTCAGAGAGCGAGGACGATGGTGGACACAATGATAGCAGCCAGGCTGAAGAGCCCACTGATACCCCGCGACGTTGTGTCGTTCGATATGGTTGCATGTGCCGTTCTTGGTAAGCAAGTAAGAATCCTCCGATATGCCTCATTGCAGATAAACTCACGTTGAAGTGGCCGATGAATGTCCCCCAGATTCAACAGGTTTTATTATCGTGATATGTGTCACGGTGGTGACGCTAGCATATGGCGTTCCCCGCAATGTACTTCCCGGGAGTGGACTTGGCCCAGGGTCATTGCTTGATGGGACAGATGCTGAGGACTGGTGTGAAGAGTAAACCGTGGATCCCGCTACCGATAGTGGCACTGCTTTGCTAGGTGAACTTCTAGTTGAACTGCTGGTAGAACTGCTAGTTGAACTGCTTATAGAACTGCTGGTTGTAGGGTGAGATGCTATCGTTTTGCCAAGTACAACACTGGCGGTACTGGGGCCAGTGGAAACAGCGGGCAACGTGATCGTGACATCCTAGCAACAAAAGTACACTGATTCAGACCGTGCTTGCCCAGATTGTAAGGAACTACTCACTGCGTTTAGACAGAACTGCTGGAGGTATTTCTGGGCGTCCCCTACATCTTCACCAGCGCAGGATTGAGAGATGCAGGACTCGACCTCGTCGACATAGTTCTGGCTGGAACAGCGACACTGCGTGCCACCCCCCACGCAGTTCTCAACATTGGTATTATCGACGCAAGCTGTCGCGCAATCTATGGATCTATGTCAGCACTCTGTAGCACTATCGAAACTGGGAGATATACTTGGGGGGCTCTGGCGCTGCAATAGATTCGTTGAACACTCGGATGTAGTCAAGGTTAGCACAGCTGCTATGAGAACGAAACCAAGATGCATGTGGAGACCTGTGTAGGGACAGTCTGTAAAAGAAGGTCAGGGGTGTTAGCGTATATACGAATCACACTTCTTCGAGCGCACGACCTCATCGCATGCTTTATATGAAGTCCAGACGCGCAATCATGCTCGAGACGTATCCGATGCGCCACTGCAATACCAGCCAGTCGGACCTGCGTAATTGTAGATCTGCAGCGACATCTAGCTTGCATGCTGTGTGTGCTTCACTCCATCGCAGGAAGTAGAGGTACCGCAGGGGGTTGGGATGTTGCATCTGTCGTCGAGTGGACGTGATCCACAATGAACCGGCATATCGAGTACTCTCTGTAGACGGACATCGCTTACAAATCGTGACGGCAAGAATTGCTGCACAAGGTGCACTGTTGCGGGCTGTAATGCAAAACCTTGTCACAAGGCGGTACCCGAGACCCTAGCGTAACTGCCACGTCTTGGGCTGATTGCATCGTCTGGGGCTATCCTCACTCAATAGTAACCACAATCGAAGCCAGGAGTGCCCACAAGAAGATGGAACTCACCGCTCCTCCTCGGTAGTTACGACAATTCTGCGAGTTCGTGTCCCTCCTGATCAGGGTTTGCGCCCATTCTGTGCCACCACAGCTCGACCAAAGGCAATACCTTGAGTAGACAGGCTGACACAAGCAGCGTGATGAATGGGCTTTTGAACGAATGTCCAGGCACGACAAGTCCCTAAACCTCGCTCGGCCTTCTATGCTCGACTTCCTCCCTCCATCACTCGGGGTAGCTCCATTGCCTCATCCCATCCTATCGGTGGCGTAGAATCGAGGGCGTCGACAGTACTGAGCAAGAGGGTGTCGGCGGTTTGGCTATCGTTAGCATGGACTGATCGGAGGTTGAGCATAAGCCGGGACATGAATATCGATGTGAGTCTGGACAAGGTTTTGTAATCAACCAGAGGTTCGATGCTCGGTGGATTCTATCAAAATAGACTCACATGGCAGTCAGAGTTGAGATAGCGTCGATGAACTGTCCGATGCAAGGGCACGCTCAGGAAGGATCATATGACCCTTGCTCAATTGAATGGCACGCACCTCTAATTGGGCTATGGCGAGGCAGATCCCAGCAGAGTTCAGAATGAACAGGAATCTGCGGGGCTATGAGCATAGAAGCTATCGCGTGTGTGTCAGTCACCATACCCAAAGTATAGAGCAGCTGTGAATAAACGTGCTTGTGAGTATTCGGTACCGCGCTACATGAGCGGCACGTACTATCTGACATCAGGACCTCCTTCAGACGGTGCGACAATCCACTTCGTCGGGTGCCTCTCCACGTCAAGACGAGAACAAACCCGTCAAACGCGATCGAGGCCACTCTTGCTCCGAGCATCCCTGAAAGTTCGGTGAGAGAGAGCGCATCAGCAGTACCATCGACACGAACGTACACCTGCACGTGTCAGAAAATGCAACGCTTGGATGCGGGAAGGGATACACACAGATTTGACACATCCGGGTTATCAATGGTACATGTCTGGTAAGTCGGGGCATGCCACAGTATGGGAGGCGATATGATAAATGTATACTGAACATGGACCAATAAGTGGTGCGCATTGAGGCATGACCAGATACATTCACTGACCATAGATATCATCGGGTTCAATAAGCCAAGAACGAGAGTTGAAATGCACAACATCCATTTTCGATGACAGAGCGCATACATGCGCATAGCCGCGAAGACTGAACGATAACATCAGACTCGCTGTGCACAGCCTACAACGGAGATGCACCTACCTGCTGCGCTAGACAAGATGAATACGTCGCCGGCCATCTGGACCCTTATTATGATGACGCAGCTAATAGGGTCCCGAGTAATCAGCATCCATTGACGCCATGGAGATGTTGTCAGCGAACCTCTGTCGACCACGTCTATCACGAGAGGTTCGGAAGACAGTAAGAACGACGCACGCGTGTAGTCTGCCAGGCGGGCCAGGACAGATAGCCCAGCATCACGAGAACGGTGTCCAACAAGGCCGAGTACCTAAGCGCGTAGAACAGCACGGATGCTAGACTGAGCTTGCCGCTCCACACGAGCTCTACTTCGCGGCCCAGCGTGAGGCAGTAATCGTAACAGCACAGTGCTAAAGGCCAGCGTGAGCACACTTGGCATCGTCAACAAGGAGGCTGTACTCCACTCACCTGTTGCTGCATAGCATATATTGTTTAAGAAGCGGCTACGAAGCGCTGTGAGAAATAGCCGCATGACGTCAGCAAGTGGATACCGCACTCGTCTTCAGCGTTCTCGATGAGCAGAGACGGCATTGGCGAGTCATAGACTGCAACTGCGATCGGGAAGAATGAACGCGCTCCGTTACCACGCTGCTTATGAGCGGTTTGGGTCTCGAGTGTCATTGGAAGGGCTATGTAATAGAAGTGCCGAGGTCAGCGGTGAACTAAGTTTGTGATGCATCATGGTGACTTACTGGTGTCTGACAGCTGTTGTTGAATGCTGAAAACCGATCCGTCACGCACGCTCATCGACGTAGTTTTGTTCTACCGGTTCCACCACTGCATAGCCGCCAGTGGCACTACAACACATAGCGCCGTTAATGAAGATGACAACGGCACGACACGGGCGTTCGAGTAGCTTCAATCGATGTGCGGAGGCAAACGAAGAGGACTTTTGAACTGTGTGGCCGGGATGCCGACGCAACAACATTCATGTTACACGCACTAGTACTTCAGCGGTCTAATGTGTCCCATGCCCCCCCTAGATTGTGATAATCACGGAGTCAGTTCAGTGGTCGCCACGCAAAGCGCGGTGGGCAATCGCCATCCACTCGAAAGGACGTGTCTTACTGTCGCGCTGTGATCAACGACAGGGACACGCTACAGTTAGACGTGCATTAGGTGTATCGCATTGATCCAGCTGCTTACTTATCGTCCTTCATCCCCAAGGACTAGTGCGAAGCACTCAAGTCCGGTTGTTCGCCGCCACAGTGAGTGCCATTGTCATGACCTACGACTGGCATTGCTGCGCTCTTCGCATCCGACAGTTGGCCTTTGGCCGCATATAGAGAGGTTTATGAAGTCTAGTCAACAACACCCGCACTCAGCCTTCCGGGCTACCTCAAGTCGCGCGATCACCGAGACCGGACGAGGCGCGGCGTTCCTACTTCGGCACTGACCTTCCCCCGCCACCTAAGGAGTCTTCCTGGTGTGGGGCGGAGGCGGCAGGGCCAGAGTTCTCGCCTGCAGCTGGAGCAGAGTTCCGTTCATGCTGAGCTACACGCGCGCGCCCTGTTGGAGATGGCAACTTCAGGTTCGAGGCCAAGATACTCATCGTCTGGATTACTCACAGTCTAGCTTTTCCGACGGTCGTGCCCCAGCTGCCTCCTGTGTCTTGCGACGCTCGTTTATGCTTTGGCGGGCGTAGTAGTAACTGACGCCCGCAGCTGCAATTAGAGAACCCCAGCCGAGGAGCTGACCGGGAGCGCCACGAGATAGTACATCGAGCGAATACGGGGACCTGATCAGAACTGGTTGGGAAGTGGTAGAGTAGGAGTGAACCAACCTGACTCTGCGGGGTGTTCATAGTGAGACGCTTAGTCCCTCGCCCGCTGGCAGCGGCAAGGTCCGGAGGCGCGCGCTTATGCAGGGTGCTCTACAGTTCCAAATCAGGACTCATGATCATGGACAACCTCGTTGTGCTACCTCTAAGCTCTACTTCTACTCCGGTTTATAATTGAGGAAGTCACTATCAGTATTTTAGGACTTTCCTCAACACGACATACAATTTAAAGGCCACACTGGCAGACGGCTCGCTTGTGACAACTGCCAGAGCTTCAAGTCCTCTCCCAGGGCCGCCGCTCATTCTGACATGTCTTTCCACCAAGTCAAGTTGTCCTGAAGTATCGGGGGTGAAATAATGGTGCGTAATGGGGTGCTACTAATCTGACGTTGATCAATCATTTTCCTGGCAAGCCTAGTACATCCCAGCAGATCCACACAACCGCCCGGGCCCCCTCAGCAGAAAGGTTTTGTTCAGATCTGTCTACCTACGGGGGACTAAGCTGATTCAGCACTCCACCTCTCACAACAACGAGTAGGCCGGGACTAGATCCCGCCTGTCGAGCCTCACAGGTCTGGGTTCGCCCTGACTAAATCTGTTCTATCGTTCGTAATGCACCTCCGCTACGATTTGCTGAAGCCCGCTAGGTCATAGCTGATAAACATAGCCACGGCCTTCCGTTATTACTCATCGGCTTCCCTTCGAACAGTCGCACCCTGATATGAAGCCAATGCAGCCCAGGTTATGTGTCTGCGGAAGTTCAGGGTAGCCTGTCATATCTTCGTATCCCAAGGAGGATATGGGCGCTACTCAGCACTTCGAACGGAACGACCTCGGCTATGTTGTTCGACGGGAGGTGAGTCCTGAACGTGAACACCTGTACTAAGTAGCTCATTCTTTCAATAGATCATTGCTTCTCCCGCTCACTTCTCATGCTCACATTGCTCATGGCCTTCCCTCATTAGTAGAACCATATGCTCGTCGGAGCGTCTGCGCTGTATAACGGAGCTAAGCACGCGCTTCGTGTCGTATCCGCTGGTATTCAACCTTCCCTGGCACATGTACACTACTTCATGCGAGTTCTTGATCCTACGAACATCCCGCCACTGACGCACCTGTCTCCCCTAGACTGATACTCTGGCTTGACATCTCCAGTTTAACTCCGTGATGCTTCGTAGTCTCCACAGCGGAGCCAGCTCGATGGCGAGGAAATACCACGATCGGGAACACCAAACCTTAGACAAGGAGCATCTCAAGTCGCTATATGGGCTCCGAAGCTTGTGCTACCCTGCACAATGACAACTGCGTCATAACATCACGGTATGTATCAAGTCTGTTGACAGTCTGGACAGGTCGCCAGCGATGGAGCCTTGCCTCGCACGGCCCGAGCGTCCCCTCCACCAGAAGACAAGCCTGGGACCGCTACTCTGTCATTGGTTCTTTCGCTCGGCCTCGCCGATCTGCACGCAGTATGTAACCCCTGGTGAATGGGCCTATCGACCGGCTAACTATATGTAAGCAAGAACGCATGCCTGCCCTCCGTCACCAATGACAGTCGCCGCTAACGCCCTCGTTATCAGTCAGCGCTCGAAGAACACGCGCAAGTGGTGAAGACGAAAGATCCCGTATGCTGTTGAGCTTCCGTCTGAAATTGCCGCTACGTCAGTGATCTGCAAGATCTTCTAGTGAACACGTTGCGGAGCGTGACGTACATGCATGCCCTCCGATGGCAAGACCTGCATAACCCGTTTGGCAGCGTTGTTCTCGATGTCTCCGCGGGTCGTAAGTCTTCCTCGTGCGCTTGTCTGAATGACGCTCAACTCTTCTCGTGCCTCCTCCCCACACGCAACGGTGGCTAGCGGCGAAGCCTCAGTCAACTCTCTTGCGCAATGTCTCCATAGCGCGGATCCAAATGCATGTCCACTGTGGCAACTCTGCGTATAGCGTCATCGATGTGGATAATCCTTGACGGAGCATGGTTTCCTCGCGCAACGCGCCATGTTGCAGCGGACGAGTGAGATGTCATTGCCGGGTAAGCCACGGATGCATACATAAGCAGAACTGACTGACTAAAGAGTATATGGCTTACGCACAAGGTGCCTGCGGCTGCAAGAGGATTCTTTCGATCGTGATGTCTGGCACATTCAACAATCCGCAATTCCCTCGGGGCCATGTCCTTTGAGGTCACATCTACTTACAGGCAACCGAAACCCCTGTCACGTTTCTTTCCGACCTTCTATCGTGCGGAATTCGATCACGATCGACTCATCCACGCGAGGTTTCGGCGTTCATTGAGGCCTAACACGTACAAGGGCAGTCCCCAGAATGAAAGGCGACGCTACGCTCGAGAGAACTAGCCTGTAAGCGCGAACTAATCCCCGAGGGGCCGCCGGCTCCTCAATCAGCTCCAGACATCCGTTGTGCTCCTCCGAGGCTCGCTCGTGATGTGCGGAGTACTCCACTCTTCTTTCTGCCTCAGATTCCCGCACCATCTGGCATATCTTCCTTCCGCAGGCCCGCAAGACGCCGGCAGATATCAGCTGTGCGCCTCGCTGCCTAGATCCCGAGGCACGAGTCTGCATCTCCGTATGTCCGAGCGCGCTTCCACTGCAGCTCGGGCTTCGCATCTCTAAAAACGCGCGTCCGCTCCGTGGTGTTGCGTGGAGTCTCTCCTATGTTGGCATCGGAGGGCACAAAATCTCGAGTCCTTTCCCAATATGTCGCGGCTCGCTGCAACCCGTGTCCACATTCCCAGTCCGCGATCTGAACTCCGCATCGGCACCCCCCGCTTCTCAAGCTTCTGCACAAGCCCGTGCTTCTTCCTTCAGTGGCAGGTCAGATTGTCCTGGCTTCGCACAATCCTCTTCTTCATTAACAAGAGCCCGCGTTGGACGCTCGTGCACCCCAGGTTACGGTCATCTATACGTGGAGCTAGCTACTCAAGGTTCGGGCCCTCGGTCCTTCGCAGCACTCGGAGGCTATGTGCTCGCGCGTCTTCAAGTCAGGCTCTAACCACTTGACCCAACCTCGACTCAGGCTGCTAGCCTGTTACGTGGGACGCTTGGCCAATCTGGTCCGCTGAATCACCAACTCCTATCCGCACACATGCCGGTCATGTCTCAGCATTCATCCCGACGCACTATATGCCGTACGCGCGCTCGTCTCACCTAGCGTAAGTACGCCGTGTCACTGATAATGTGCGTCAATACCAGCCCAAGGAAGCCCAGCCCCTATGACAAGGCAGGCGCCCTGTCCCAATTCAATATTGGCGTCCCGGTCTGTGCGCAAGGTGACTCTGACGACTAGGTCTAGAATGGATTGATGAGCACCGTGCTTATTTCGCGACGGCAACTCGGAGGGCGCGCTAGGCTAGCGCCTTCGCCTCTGCCTGAGTGAGCGAAGTCGCCCCCGAGTTTCGCAAGATCGCTTCTCTTGGAGCAAGATCCGCGGAGGCTTTGCGTACGTATGCAAGTGCACACTACGAGCGGGCGGAGCACTAGACTGGAAGCACCAATCAATAACAAACTCTTGACTACCCTCGGATCTGCATAGATCACACTTAGTGCGCGTGTAGAAGTGCTACAGACGTAGTTCGAGCGATGTGGACACCGGACGCTCTTGGCTCCGGTCCATTCCCTTCAATCTGGCAAAGCGTGGATACAAGGTTCGTGTTAACTCTACCACGCAGTTGATGATATGATTCGGCAGTTCATCGCGGTTGTAGGGCCCGGCTAAATCAGAAGCCAATGCGTATGGGTGCAAACTCATCTTATCGTTGCTCACGCACACATGAAATCTCCTGAGTGGCGGGCCATTCACTTGGATCTGACCAGTCCGACAGTCACCACCACTCGCCGGCTTCTGAGCGCGAACCCGACTGATTGCTGAGTTGACACATACACGGTCACCCGGCGTCGTGAGGTGGCACGCACCAGCCTGCATGTTTTCAGGGTACGAACCGTAATTCAGTCCTACAGGCCTGTGGTGCGCGCGCTGTTCAAACTCGAACACGATCACCGGGGATACATCAGCATGTCTGCGCATGCATCGCCCTCCCGGCGAGCGCCACGGTGTACTCGCGATCGCATGCATCCACACACCGTAACCTACGCGTAATGAAAAGGCTTCTAGGCCAAGAACGACAACCAAATCAGACAGTTCGCGTTGGGATAGCTATGGATTCACTTCACGTGCACGCGCGGAATCGCCCTTCACGTCCACGTCCAGGCCGCCCCACTGGCTCTAGGGTGCTTCTGTGGTGGGGGTGATCAGCTGTACTCCCCGGCTTGTGTGAGTGCGCCCATGCGGGCTGCCAGTGCCACGCATTTACGTAGCGGCGCGCGTCTACTCTATCACTGCCTGCCAAAGCGTTGAATTAGGAGCGGATCCGGAGCTGGAACCCGGGGGAGGGCCTCGAGCTTGCGATCCGGGGTGCTGTCAATGGCAGAGTCACCCGTCGAGCGCACGCAGCCAGAAGTCTGGGTTCGTATGTATCTTCCGGCGCTTTCCATACGGAATTAGGGGCGAAGTGTCCAAGAAGAGTAGTGAACGCAGCCGTATGTGTCCTTCGGTTTATCCCAACGACCCGGAGCTGCGCCGCAGGTGCCAGCTGCGTTAGGGGCTACCGCTTCCTCCCTCGCACTGTGGTCCTTCGCGTTCTTCATCTTTCGCGTTCCTCAAACATTCGTGCGAGAAGCCTTCTATGAGTTTGCGTCTGCCACTGCCGCCAGCGCGTGGTTAAGTCGATAAATTATGACGTGCATAGCGGAGGGTACTGGGAGGTTTCGGGCGGCAACGTGGCAGTGGATGCCGGCACACTGGTCTCGACAACTGCGCTGCGTCCGACCGCGCGAGCATGCGTGAGATAAGCCAGGGCTCCAATTTCCGAAATACATGGGAAGGCGAAGGAAGACAGCTCCAATGAGGAGAGAACGAGGCCGAACAGTGGCGCTGACGTCGACGCTCAGCGAGCAGGCGATGGGAGCGTAACGTTCGTGTAATATTCGCGTCAGATTGCAAGCAGAACTAGTTGCGGTGGACTATGCTACGACGGGGACAGCAGACTGAGGATAGCAATGGCACGGAGACTCAAGACGTATGCACTACATACTAGGTGATTACTAATGCTAGGCTCCGGCCGAGGCGCGGATAAAGGGAGATACGAAAGAAGAGAGAAGTGCACGAAACGGAGGCACGAGAATACATAGCGGACCACAAGACCGGGCAGACGGAGATAAGCAGGCGATCATGAGATGAGACAGAGGCCACGGGCGAGACCAGAAGGCGAAAGGATGGGAGAGAAGACGAGTGATGAGAGGGAGAATGCATTAAAATCCGCGGGCAGATGACGGAACAGATGATGGACCGTGATGAGGCTTGACAGACGAGGTCGCTGCTACGGGTCGTACAGCATCACGCCCCGGAAGTTGAGATGTTGGTGATGGACAAGAGACAGGTCGCGCAGCGCCCAGCGAGCGAACTCAGCCTTGCGCAGCGAGGCCGGACATGTCCCGGGGATACGCCGCGGAGACTTGGAGCACTTCGGGACGTATGTGGGTATGCCACAACGAGTTGTACAACGTTAGGTGGCTTTCGGACGCGGCGGAAGGGTTATTGGCGTGCAGGGAGTGAGCGACGCGGTGGGGGTCGTCGAAGGTGACTTTGACGGCACCGAAGAAGGGGTAGGGATGAGAGACCCGCCTACGGACTAACGGTCCGGGAAGGCGGATGCGAGGGTCATCGACGCGCGACATATCTCCAGTAAGAGGAGTTGGGAGGCTGTAGAGGTCTGTGGTCAGACAAGGTCCACGTTCAAGAGGTCATCGTGGTACACACCTGAGTGCCTGGAGTTGAGTTGTCTGCAAGCAGTAGGTTAACGATACAATGACCAGGAGAAAGACATAGGAGACCCACGCGGCCGAATGCACTCCCAGATGTCAACACCCTTGCCCTTCGGATCCCATACACCACACTGCGAGTGAAGGGCCCAATAGATGTTGACCTCCCAGATGCGGGTTGCATCGCTAACGAGGCCAGGCATGATCGAAGGGACAGTTGAGGGGGAGAGGCGGCGAGAGGACCAGGCCGGGGGCGTCGAACGTCTTGAATGGGGAGAGGATATGTTGGTGCTCGAGGAGCGAGGGATGGAGGAATATAAAGGGCCGGGGGGCTATGGGGCTTTCTTTATCGGGGAATCATGGTTACTAGGAGATTTAAAGGATTGTAGACGCCCAACGTAGAGGAAGACGGTGTGGCACTGGAGTGGCACATGATGACATAAGGTTTCCCTTCCTTGAGCATCTCCATGACGCCCGGCAACAGTCCGGCAGCCCTCATTTACCGCTCCACATTGAGTCTCCGTCTTTTGTTTTAGAGCTGCGCTTCCCTCGGTCTACACTCAACGGGCCAATCAGTGTCAGCGGGCTGTCCCGGAGGATCGACCTACTCAGCGCAGGTGGCCGTGGTGCACACTGCACGAATGTGGCCCAAGTGCGACTCATCGATAACGAAGCGGCCCGTTGTTGTTGTCGTTGATATCGTGCACCGGGCCAAGGTTAACAGCCCTCTGGCGTTGCATTGTCCGCGGGCGCCGTCACTATCAGAGTGGCGGCAAGGGTGCAATACCAATCGCATTTCCCAAACATTTCCACCCACCAAGACGCAGAAAATTGGGGTTGTGCCGCGCACACAGGTCAGCCACTTCACCAGGGGCAGCGCTCGACCTGTACGGATGCTCGTTGCCAGGCGCCGCGGTGATTGGTCGAGGCGGCTGCGGGTGCGCGGCACGTTTTCAGGCGGCATAATATTGGGCGCTTCCCCTGCCCGCCATCGCAGACAAATCGACAAGCCTGATCCAGGCCGCCCCCTACGCCCAGGGCGTCGTCGACTCGTGGTGCAAAATCAGCCTTCTGGCCTCGACCATGGCCGACATGGACCCTGTGTAAGCCGTTGGGGAGCGGGTCTTGACAAAGGGAGCTTGACTGTATTCTCCGCGCGCCCAACACCTCATGTCCGTCCGTTTCATTCTCCTGTCGCATCTTCGCGTGTACGCCGCCCATTCGACGCCGCTGCGTGGTGTCACCGTCAACGGTCGACCGCTTCACACAGTACGGGATTGATGAGTCGTGTACGTGTACACTTGCCGACCTCGTTGCTCAATCCATTGTTCACCGCCATACCCACCGGTGGCAACGCCTGAGGCCTGATGCTTTCCCGAACACATGTCGCGCAAATCGGGACTCCTCCTGACCAGACTCATCAGCGAAGCATCAGGTGGGCGACGAAGGCATGCAAATAATATCGGGGTTCCAGTTACAAGCGTAGGCCTCTTCCCAGCTGGCATTCACGCCTCGTTTCATTGACACGCATGCGCAGTCTTCGACACAGCACACGCGTAGCTTCAGGCGATCTTGTAACAGTACGTCTTGCAATTTCATCTGTACAGTATTGCAGTGCACCTGGCCAGGCTCAGCAGGCTTTTATTTGCACCCGGCCCATGATGGGCAGGCTCCGACCAAATGGTTTGCTCCGGGTCATGCACGCTCGGCCGACCACGGACCGCTGGCTGGCTTTGAGGCGCGAAGGTTCGCGAAGGTCTGCCAAATAGGCGTTGCACATAGTGAGCCGCTCCGTTCCGTTCCATCGGAGCGGGGAAGGGGGCGGGAGGAAACGCGCCAACGATTTGATTCGGATGGTCCAGAGACTCTCGATCACCGGATAGCCCGACCGAACTTGTTGGTATGTACGTGGATGAAGACAGGTGAGGTCTGAAGGTGACCACCTCGTTCGCACACTGGCGTGCCTCGGAGCATGCTGCTTGATGCAACGCTTCACTGCGGCTCTGAATAGGTCACCGCTGTTGGTGTTGACGAAGAACCGTCCCCAGTGTCTGCAGCTGTTCCTGAATCAGCGGTCCCGGCCACCCTCCGTTGTCCGCCAATCTTGATCAAGATAGCCATTCCGGATATTGAAACACTGATGGGTGGGTCCCAATTTGCTGCAAAGTCAAAATGCTTATTGTTACGCTTAGATTTGCTGACCTGTTCGAATTGCACAGTGTCTTGCTCGCCCAATGGGCATCGTCCAGAACATGCACCGTGGCTGAGAACTTTACCGAGTCGGCTATCGAAAACTCTGCGGTCTGCCCCTCGACACCATGCGTGCAGCACGTAAGGGGGTTCCGAGTCGATGTCGTCCTGCAGGCGTGGCGCTGGGTCCAGGCATCTCAGCAAATTTGACGAATTCGCCGCGGCGCATTCAGACTTGACAGCTCCTAGACCCACATGCGCGCGAAGATAGCCTATGGAGCGGAAGACCTGCGTAGCCAATCGTGAGTACGTGTGCTTCCTGAGCATCCTTCGGAAACACCTCACGTTCTGTCCAGATCTGGGCCTGTCAGGGCGCATCAGGCGTGCCAGCTAAGTAGTACCGAGCTGCGAAGAAACGCCGTAGTGGCATGAAGGGCGCTCGGTAGACACCTTCGAAGCAGGGAAGTGAAGGTGTTCTAATACAGACAGTTATATAAACTCACTCCTGGAAGGAGCGGCGCCAAACCCTGGGCCCATCGCATTTCAGTCGCCCGTGCGGCGCGAATTCGTGGACGACGTACAGCGGACGTAACTACTCACAAGCTCGATTACGCTCGGACCCGCGTCCCATGATAGGCAATTTCAAAGAAAGAGAGTTAGCATGTGCAGTTCGTGCAACTCTGTGCCTGCGACTGAATGTCGATTCGGTCGTGCTGACTGCGGAACGAGGATACTCGACCCCGCGCGAGAGTGCGAAGCCAAGAGCGGCGGGAACACGTACGGAGAACGCTGCCCATGTACATAAGGCTGCCCAGGCCTAGACACGCGAACAAGGTACGCCGAACGAAAGTTGCGTGCGTTCCCGCCGACTGGCTTGGCTGTATAGGCCTTGCTGACTGGCAGTGAATGCATCGATCGCCATAGTCAAACGAAATGCGGCGGCTTGGCACGATGAGATATATTTGATTCCGGCATGATAATCGGGTCGATCGAGCGTCGCGTTATTGCGTAGCCACGAGGCACAGTTGGAGAGACCAGGGGCAAATACCACGGCCAAGTTGCGGCCAAGCGCTGATGAATACAAGATGAATACACAGTGCGTATATGGCAGTGACGGTAATCCATTTGTTGGCCTGATTATTCGACGCCCAGTCAGCTGGTACATATGTACCTTGGCTGCAGCGCGACGGCCAATCACGTTCGGCAGCCAATTGGTTACAAGACGAGCCCAGTCTGCGGGCCGCCTCGAGGCGGGCCATCCTCCGCGCTGCACATGCGCAGATCGATATCGCTGTGTGTGTTCGCGGCACGCTGCATTGATCTCCTCTCTGATTGCCAGGCTGATCAGCTTTGCGACAACCTGAGGTGCGGACAGATGCTCAACTGCAGCCGTCATTTCTACGGGTTTCCCGTGGTACCTGGACGATGTGCTGCAGTCGGGATGTCAATCGGACTCTTCTGAGTCCGTGCATAATCGCAATTTGTCGCGAAGGTGGCTGCTGGCCATCTTCGCTTCGCATAGGTAAAGTGACAGCGTGTGGTTAGCGCGCGACGCGACGGGCGGCGGCACCGCGATGTAAGTACTGCGAAAGGCCGCAAGAAGCGTGTGGTTCTCTCATCGTAATTGGCGAATAAATGGGCTTCGTAAGGTTGATTGCGGAGAGTCCCGTTCGGAACGCGCGAAGTCCTAAGAGCCTGTGAGACCATTGTTGTGTAGCGCAATAGTGATGCTTGCGAGGGGGAGGGGCGGACAACTGGAGGTGAACATAGGGTAGTGACTCACCGGTGGCAGTACTACAGGCATCCCTCGGGCCAAGTCTTGGTTCGTAGCGATGAGCCTGCGGTATTGTGCAACGTCAAGTGGCGCATCATTCTCGACATCCTCGAGCACTCACCGCACGAGTCAGGGCGGAAGATGGGCCAGAAGTGGGCGGACCTGCCCTTGTATATGATTCGCTTGCACTCGGCGTCGGCGTCAGTCTTGAAAAGGATGATGAAGACCATATCGTCTGATGACTTCAGGTCATGCGAGATCCAAGTGACCTGGGATGGAGGGTCTTGGGATCGAGTGAACAGGGCAGAATTCCGTTGCTCACCTGTAAAACCATAGAGATCTTGAGCCACAACAATTCAGCCGACTATTAGCCAGTCATCCCTTGTGCTCACGAATAGAATTTTGAGGGCCCCAATACGGGCGAGAAGCGCCAACTACTTGGTCGTAGTGCAGAGCGCTTCTATGTCCAATGGGCTTGCGTCTTTTCGCACTGATGTGTCGCGTCGGTCGGTGTCAAGATCTAAGATGCCACCGCAGGGCGACTCGGATGTGGAACCCGACGATGCTGAGGATGTTGCTCTCAAGGCTGAGGACTATGCATATAAAGGATTAATCAGTGTATAGTCGCACTATATGCATTCTACTAGATCGTCACGACTTTTCTGAGTGTCACACGAGGAGTTAAGTACTAGTAACTTACTACATATGTACTGGTTGTGTACTGGTATGTCTAATTGGATTCTGTAATCACATGATTTGGGATAACGCACCTTCATATTTTGGTAGCAGGCCTTCTGGATCCGGCAGTTTATTTGTCGTGACTCGTCCTTCACCTCGTCGCTTTTAACGCGGAGAAGCCTCTGCAGGCTGGTACACAGTATATAAGAACTATCCTCAATCGCCCTGTACCTTCTTGCGCTTGTTGTGCTTCTCCCCTGACACGCTCCCGCGACCCGGCGAGCCTCATCGCGCAGTTGTCGAGTCGTTCGAACCTCATTTTAGTACATGCACATATACAACACAGCCTGCGACATGAAGTTGAGCAGTCTATTGTGTGTGTTTGTTCCAGCTCTTATGGACCCAGAAGCCATACAACTAGACCTGAGCGTAACCATGCAAAGTGTGAGCAGGCGCTTCATATCATATATGGGCGCGTGAGCCACGTGCTCGGGCGATCGTCCCGCGCACGCTACCTTGAAGGAGCCGCTACGCATGTTCTGCTGCAACATCGACCACATAGAGGATAGGGTCACCAGGCATGATACAGATATGTCGCGCAGAGGATGGGAAGAGTGTCGAGGTGCGTGCCTTCGTGCATCGGCGGCACTGACGGTGCACTCATCATCCGCGAGCAGCTCAACTACTCCATATGGGACCTGGAACGGTGAGAAGTTGCGCGCGCCGCTACGGTGACGGGAAAGCTAACAGAAGGCTGCACGGCAGTGAAGTAAACTTGGAACAGTTTCTAGAAGAGAAGGCTGGTCTCTACCAAGGCGACGGGCTGGCGTACCTTTCGGATGGGAGACGGCTGACCAAGGATAATGTGCGGGACATGGCTGGTGTCGACGACCAAGTGCGTACACCTCGTCTACACCGGATCTTGCGATCTTAGCTGACTGCTTGCAGACAATCTACGTCTTCAACAAGCGCTACTTGGACTTGGACGTCAAGCAAGTGCTCGCCGAGTTGCGGGAGGTTCCATCCCTGCAACCGCCCGTAGAAGGTACCTACGTGTTTCTACACCACCTCACTCATATTCACCTTGCATCAGATGCAATATCATCGACGCCACCGTTCCGCATATCGCAACTCGCCACCTCGTACGAACAAGCCGCTCATCAGCACCACGACCAAGTCCACCGAACACTCGCCTCCCTACATTATCAGCATACAGCCTTACGCATTGCCTCTAGCGTACTTGACTTGCACGTTTTAGCCATCGCCGACGTGTACGACGGCGTTTCCGCTGCAGCACAGCGCGAGATCGACAGACAGGACGCACTTCTCAACGGCCTAGACGCCGATCTGGAGATTGTGACCCGCGTGCATGTGCACAGGGAGTTCATGAGTCAGGCAATGCGGAAGGCAATGGACGTAGGTGACCGTGGTCGGACGTTGGGGGACTACGTGAGCCGAGTGAAGATGCGTCAGGTTGCCGATAGTTGCATGAGGGCACACGGTAAGCAGCCTACACCTGGTACTGCAGGCGGCGTGCTCTTGACTCATGTCGGGGTGCAGATGAACTGAAAGAAAGATTGGGAGAGTCAAGAGAAGTCATGTCCAGGCTGAATGACGGCGCGCATGAGGTTCGGGAGTTCGTCAACCAACAGAGGTACGCCCATCACATCAGGTCTGAGCGCATAGTAAATGAGCTTCATCTACAGCCCATTAGAGGAAGCGGAGGCCTCCGCCAAGAGAGCTCAGGAGGCCTTTGATCAGATCTCGGAGTACCACTCAACGAAGCAGAGTGAGTAACGGTCGAAGCAGGAAGGATCAGTGTGGACTGACTGCGCGGGCAGTTCCTAGCGCACAGTCAGAGAAAGTACTTCAAGGCGAGTAGTCCCTTCGGTAATCGGGCATACATGATTGACGTTGTTATGCAGAGCTTCGCCACTACGACGGGGTGTTGCGCGAGCGACTAGAGTCTATGATCGCTTTCAAAGTGCGTCCTGCCATCTGTCCGCTCGTTACTGTCTTCATTCACCGTCTAGTCTGATCGACGTTCAGAATACCCACACCGAGGGTTGCATTCTGGTGCTCCGGCAAATCAGCGCACTGAACCGTGATCTGATTGAGCTCCGACAACTATTGACCTCGCTGCAGGGGGGGCTCAAAGCGAAGACCAGTTTTTCGCATATTCAGCGTTTGCACAGCATGCTGTATGCGTATGGGGCTACCGTCATTGAGATCGTGCGGCGGAAGGAGTTCGGTGAGTTATTATGCATGTGAATAGGCTCAAGACATTCATTGCTGTTCAGCTCGCTTCTTCTATCAGCGTGCGCAAAGCATCCTTGAGGTCATGGCTAAGCTTTCGTGAGTCAATGCCAATATATGCATGTTGCAGCGCTGAGTATGCTGTAGAGCAAGTGAGCGCAAGCGAAGGCAGTTATACCGCGGCGATGTACATGGTCAGCTGCCCTTCGAAACGCGAGGAATCGACGACCCTGTTCCTGTCATCGATTTCTCCCCCACTGGCCCACTGGATTTACCGTACTCGTTAGAACGGCCTGACATTGACGGTGAGGTGGTCATGGTTGGTACTCGCGAACGTGTTACTCATGGACGACAGACCTCTTGCATATACTGGATGACTTGGAGCACTTCGCTGAAGCTTCACAGGACCCGGCGGCGTTGAGCTCCGTGCGGGAAGCACGCTCTGGACTGGACAAATTGATTGGCAAGATGGACAGCCTGGAGTCCGGCTTTGATCGCATCGCAGAACGATCGTGTGAGGCTCTTCGTATCCATTCGTATATGTGGCTACCGCTTACATTCGTGTGTGTGCCATTCCCAGTGCTGTCAGCTTCGCGTTTGTCAAACCACAGGCGGCGCTGTGAGTTGCTGTGTGGTTCGCTTCCCTGTGTCCGGCTTAACTTTTCTTCCGTGACAGCCACCGAAGAGGACATTGATCTGGAAATTCAAGTGCAAGAGCTGCGTGAAGCTCAAGCACAACGCGAGGCTGCTTTCCAGACTGAGCGGCAAGCGCTGGAGCGCGAAACGGCTGAACTCCGATCTTCGTTGGAGACTGAAACCTCTGCACGCGATCAGCTCGAACGGGAGCTGCGTTCTGTCAAGGCGCAACTGGAGAGTGAAACAACATCGAGACGCATCCTTGAGGAGCGCAATGCCGACCTTTCTTCCGATACCAGCCGGCATCAAAACGCGCTCTCAAGAGCACTCGCAGACGCTACGGAGCAGGCGAAAGGCGCCGAGATAGCCCGACAGGAGTTGGCACAGGTTCGGGCCGAGTTCAAACACGTCAAGGCGATCGAGAAGCAGAACTCTGACAGGCTAAACCGGCTACTGGAGGAACAGGCGTCTTCGCTCCAGAGGCTAGAGGAAGCTCGTGCTCGTGGAGAGGACTTGGAGGCGCAGATCAGGGCAGCACGCACGGAGAGTGACGAGGTCAAGCGTTCTCTCGTCGAGGCGGCTAAGGAGAAGGACAGGGTTTTACGTGCCCAGGCGACTGAGCACGATCGTGTCATGCGCGACCACATCGCGGAGGCTGACGGTGACCGGGCCGTGTTGGAGCACCAGTTCTCGGAACTGAAGGCGGCGTTGGAGGATTCTGGGAGGCAACTGAAGGATGCACATGCACAGGCCGAGATGGCACAAGCAGACGCCGTTGGCCTGCGTGAGGAGCTGCAGCGCGTCGAGCATACGTTGCGCGAAGCACAGCATGTTGAACACGTCCTCCGGGAAGATTTGAGAGTCGGAAGGGTGTCGCAATCAGAATATGAGCAGCGGCTCGAGGACAGCAATCGCTTGGTGGCCCAACTGCTTGATGTCGCATTGGCCTTCCGCGAGTCCCATCTCAAGGCACTTGCGGCCGCTCAGGCGATGACATCTCACCCCGGTGCAAACAAGGCTGCTGCCCTCACCGACTCTGCTATTAGCCCTGGACGACATAGTAACCTCAGCCATCTTCAAATGGAGCCGTCACCTATCGACCCCACGGACCCTGCAGCCGCTCTCGAAGCGCTGCGCGCATTTGACCACGACCACTTCCTAGAAGCCATCAACAAGGCAGGGTCTACCATACGGAAATGGCAGAAGCAATGCAAGGAGTACCGGGAACGAGCGAAAGGAAAGATATCGTTCAGAAACTTTGCCAAGGGCGACCTAGCGCTGTTCCTCCCTACAAGAAATTCGGTATCGAAGCCCTGGGCGGCTTTCAACGGTACGTCGCGTATGTTCGCATCTCGGAGAGATCGTGCTGACAATCCGACGTTTCTCCGTGGGTGCGCTCCAGTTTCTTTCCCGCATTACTTTCTCCAGGCCACTGGACACCTAGCCGAGCAGCTCAAGACTAGGGAGTGGATCGTCGCGAGGATCACATCGATCACTGAGCGTGTAGTTGATCACAAGGTATGTATCCAAGCTAGGCAGCCAGACCAAATGTTGCTGACGGCTATGTTGATCACAGGACCCGAGCACAAACCCGTATGGTCTCGGCGATGGCGTCAAGTATTACATGCTAGAGGTAGAGGATTGGACCCAGCCAGCCTACCCATCGAAGCGGCGAGACTCGGCGAAGAAGGTTTCCACCGAGGCAAAAGAGTCGACGAGCCCACCTCCGCCAAGTCCGCCGATACCGGAAGCTAGCCCACTCCCTGTCCCAGGAGGTCCTCCGGACAACGAGGTCGAGGACGCGTTCAGCGCCACGCGGGCGCCGAACTCACGACTCTTTCCCGTCCGGCCTCGCGTAAACTCCTCTCCGACAGCAGGGCCATCTTCTCTTTCCCGTCTGCTCGCACAGGCGCCTCCCGAGTTTTCTCTGGAGCCAACAGAGAGCCTGCCTGTGGAGCCGAAACCTCCCGCAGAAGCCAAGCCACCGTCACCTGTCACCTCACCACTACCACCCTCCCCGACCCAGACGGGGTCCGTGCCTCGAAGTTCGATAGGACAGCGCCCGTCACCACTGCGGCCTGGCTCCAGGGCATCGCGCGCATCGTCCAGGTTCTCGGCAGGTCGGATACCATTCGGGACTACCTCGTCAGCGAAGGCGATCGCGACAACTGCGATTTCAGAGCAGGCTGTGTCACCCTCTTCCGACCTTTCTGGCACGCTGAGTGCTGCCAAGCAGGGCTCGAGTTCAGTGGCACCATCCCCGGAGGGATCGCCTACTGAGGGGATCGCCAGTCTGGCTTCTTATCGACGGAGGACAGCGTCATACCATGTTCCACGCCCCTCGGGTGGCCTCGCAGCCCCCACAACTGTGAGTGCTGCGTCACCGCTTTCTGGGGCATCTGTTGGTATAACCGCCGGTTCCGCCGCTGGGGCGACCGCGCGCAGTACCCTTGCCAGCCTTGCCAGCAGCTGGGGATTCGGCAGGAAGAAGCGGGCTTCGCTTGCAGAGGAGCACCTTGCTAGCCCCGAGACTCCAGGCCCAAACCCCATAAGCCCAAGTCACATCTGGGAGGATGAGTCGACGCAGTTGAGCTCGTCGCCTCCCAGTATGCCGGGCAATTTACACCGTTAGGAATACACTCATAGATACATGCCTGCTCGCATGCCTCGGGACTCTCGCTTTGCATTTCCTGGATATCATTTACAAGCCTGTGCCACTACACGGTCCCTTGTTGACTGTTGGTCAAGACGCTGCTAATATATACATATCGTGGATGTAACGTTTACGAGCTATCGTAGAGCGTGGCCACCCTTGCAGATATTGAGTACAAGCGCAAGCACCAGGGCGATGAAGCACCGATGTTGCCAAGGCGCGCATGATCACTAGTTGCATACCAACCAGGGCGCTGGCAATTCAAACGACAGGGGACGGCGGGTCAGATGCGCAGGAACGGCGCGTATATAAGCTCCTGAATTCAACTGATGTACAGCGAGGCCCTTCCTTGACTTGCTCACGTACCGCATTCGCATTGTCCCCTAGCTACGAATGAACACCTCTGGAGCGACGCGAGACGTGCAAGTTGTCCCTCCTTACGTTACGCACAAGATCTTGCCATGCCGAATGAATGGCGGCTACCTAGTGGGTATCGACGTTTTGCCTAGGTCTCTTGCAAATATCACTGCATTCAACAGTCAGCGATCAGCTTCCGCTTTCGCGCGAGCACATTCGAGGTGAACCTTGTGGAAGGAAGGCTTAATAACCTCGGCCGAAGGAGGAAGAATATATCTACCAGCAATGAAGGTGTGGGGCTCCGCGGCCCCCGCAGTATCCCCGCAATCAAGGTACTCATGGACGTCGACAGCGTAGGATAGTACGGCGCGTTCGGCGCGATCCACAGTGCTCTTCACAGTAACCATCGCACTCTAGCCAAACGTTCCAAATTAGCTGACACGGTGGGTACCTGCGATAAAGGCAAACTAGATGATGTTGCGACGTGGAAGTCGGTGAGACACTATGTCTGTTCACGCTACCTGACTTCTGCCTGTCAGACACGACCGCGGGCTCGAGCAGTTCGCCAGCGCGCCCAAGCGAAAGCTCGTGATCATCGCTACAATGGTTCATGCTCCAAGTACGTGCATGACCGGCGCCCGCCGAGATGAACTGAATGCGCTTACCGCAACGGTTCCACTGGTGGAGTCTACGTACGGTTTGCGGTTCCAGGTCTTGCATACAATACCCCGGAGTCTCGAGCCCGAGTCCGGTCTGACAAGTGTCTAGCGTGGTCGCGACGTTTGTTCAAGAGGATCTACCTTTGAGGCGATCGTGACAGGTGAGACACCTCTCTAGTAATGCATCCACAGTCTGTGGAGCGTTCAACGTTGATCACTGACTTCGGTGCCTAAGTTCATAGCTCATCGAACCGCAGGCCCAAGTTAGATCTCAATGAGAGTGCTACCACTGCTATGGCGTTTCTGCATGCGGGCCAATAGGCACGTCCGGATCGTACAGAAGCCGGAGAGCTGCGGGAAATCTACGCGAGGTGGCTTCTTGGGCCAGGGGGCCCGTCGGGGAAACCAAGCGTCTGGTCTTTTTGCGTGACCAACAACTACCGGGACGCACGCAAGGGTCATACAGTCGAGTGCGTCTGACAGAGTTTCACAGAAGGCTATAAAGCCTACCCACGCTCGTTATCCCCCGTCGTTCTCTTACATCTCCACTTTTCTACGCTTTACGACCACACACCTCACGCGCAACACCATGGCAGGCGGAGCAGTAGCCCCTGTAGGTGGAAATGCGCATATTGCTCTTTTGGCGGACCCGAATCGGAAATGGTACAATAATCGACGGTACGTGGACCACTTCGCCGATATGAGTGGCTCAGCGCGCTAACGTGTTGTCCATCTCAGCCTTATCTTCCTCCACTTCTGGATCCTGCTTCTGTGAGTTGGCACGGACCCTCTACATGAAGATAATCACGACCAGGGGCCTGTTCGCAATAGCCTAATCACGTCGTCGACAAATGGGTTCGACAACAGTCTCATGAACAGTTTCCAGTCGATGCCTCAATGGGAGGGCTACTTTGGTACGCCAACAGGGGGCAAGCTTGGCATCCTGAACGCTATTCAGGTTAATTTAGTATCAGCCTTTCAATATACTCTTGTTCTAACGTCTCTGCTTAGAACATCGGCTCTTTGGCCGGCTATCCTTTCGCTCCGTACCTCTCGGATGGCTTGGGACGACGAACGACTATCTGGATTGGCGCGACTATTATGCTAGTTGGAGTCGGGGTTCAGACGGCCTCGTACAACCTGAACATGTTCATCGGCGCAAGGTATCTTTGACCCTCCGACAACACTTTACAGTCTGCTCACCGGAAGCCAGGTTCTGCGTCGGCTTCGGTTTGACGTTTGCGGCGAATTCGGCACCAATGCTCGTCACAGAGATAGCCTATCCCAGATACCGTGCTCCTCTCACCTCACTCTACAACTCCCTTTGGTATTCGGGAAACATCATGTGCGCCTCGAAATTGCATGTGAAAAGTCGGGCCTGAACTGACGACTTCATCCTTCCAGTGCTTCTTGGGTCTCGTACGGCACAGAGAGCCTCCCTGACACCTGGTCCTGGCGTATCCCATCGCTTCTCCAGGGACTCCCATCAGCATTCCAATTTTTCCTCGTCCTCCTCGCCCCCGAGAGTCCTCGGTGGCTAGTTTCCAAGGGCAAAGATGCTCAAGCTCTGAAGACACTTGCCTATTACCACGCGGATGGCAACGAGCAAGACGCTCTTGTTCAGTACGAGTTTGAGGAGATCAAAGCTGCAATCAACCTTGACCGCCAGAGTGAGTGTTTTCGGGTTGGCTCCGTTTAACATTCCCCTCAATGCGTTGGTAGATTCCGCCAACATTGGCTGGAAATCTCTCGTCAAGACACCCGGAAACCGGAAGCGAATGCTTCTCATCGTTGCCATCGCGTGGTTCTCGCAGTGGTCTGGCAATGGACTCGTGTCATTCTACCTAAATAAAGTGTTTGACACAATCGGGATCACAGATGCCACCACGCAGTTGCTCATCACTGGGTACGCCGTATACATGGTGAGGGGTTTTATTCAACTGACGGACTCCTCCCCTTTGCCTCAGTATCCTAGCCATCTGGAATCTCTGCTGGGCCGTGTTCGCTTCGTTCCTCGTCGATACTGCTGGGAGGCGGACACTCTTTCTTGTGTCCTGCAGCGGCATGGTCCTCTTCTTTGTCGGCCAGACCATATGTTCCGCGGAGTACGCGATTCATGGCAGTCCCGCTGCCGGACACGCAGTCATCGCCTTCATCTTCCTCTTTTATGCGGCATACGAGTACGTCTTCTATTGTCTATGCGAATCACGAACACACCCTAACACGTCCTCAGTATCGCATTCACACCGCTCATCGTGTCGTACACGGTTGAGATCTTGCCGTTCTCGATCCGTGCGAAAGGATTCAACGTCTTCAACTTCGTTGTGTCCTTGGCGCTCATCTTCAATCAATATGTCAACCCGATCGCACTGCAGAACATTCAATGGAAGTACTATGTACGTTACGTTGCAGATCTCGAATCCGGAGCATACCTATCTCACTATGATCGTTGCAGATTTTCTACTGTTGCTGGCTGTTCTTCCAGCTCGTCTTCTGCTACCTGTTCATTATCGAGACGAAGAACCGGACGCTCGAGGAGACTGCGGCGCTGTTCGATGGCGAGGACATCAGCGCTCGGGTCATTGAGGGCGGGGGAGTACAAGCGGACGAGGTACGACATGACGAACGCGAGGATGGTGCCAAGGTCTCAACCCTATCCGAGCGCGTTGCATACACTCATGACAGTGGCTCATCTTCGGATGAGAAAGCCTCGGCCTAAGGAAACGGCCCCGTTCAGCGGTTGATACGGGTGCGTCAAATGCGGTTCTAATTCGCATGTAATGATATTGCTCTGAATGGACAAACTCACTGTGTACTTCCACCCCCATACGGTAACTGCGATGACTACCCTGAGAATCCTAATCACTCTACATCATTATTACGGTACACCCGAGCCCTAGTTGTCAATCAATCCGCTCCTGCGCAATGCACCCACGAGGCAACTTGAACGCCGTCGTTACTCTTGTGAGGTAAAGTATCTGCCGCTACATTCAGGAATTGTAAAACACCCGTCTTCTCGACTCATAACCGCAACATATACCCGGCCTCATGGAATGTGAGTAGGTTGTGAACTTGCAGGGACTGACCTTACCGGCGGGATGGGCCGGCGGGGGTCCAGCAAGGGGCGTCGAGACGTTCAAGTCGACCTCTTTGGAACAATTGTCACCATAGTAGTGGCCGCTACCGCTTTCGAGTTGGTACGACACCGTAGTACAGGTCACTATTATGCTGAAACCAGTATAACAGAAGCCCCGAGGCCCGGGCGTGTGTGTCGCTCTCACACGCTGTGAAGACGGCGGCGTGCGCTGTCGCATTACTCCATCAAGGACAACTGGAAGCACGTTGTCTAACCCTCGTCACAGTGTTTGCTAATACCAGCTCGCATGGTAGTCGAACAGTAGCGAGACAATGTGCGGCCATGATGCAGCAATGCCTACACTGCTGGATGAGTCGCTGAGCGATGAGCTGGCACACTATGGTTTTTACAGGACATTGGATGTACACATACGCCAATGATTTCACTCTGTGGGTCTCTGATGGACGTCAGTCGATGGCAAGTGAGCGCAGGCATCTTGTAGTAGTGGCAGACGTGATGGCGGTCCTACAGGCTATGCGCCGATACTCCAACTGCATTTGGAAGTCGGCTCGGCGATGGTGTCTCCTGGGCCCTCACCACCCCCACCCCCCGCCCCTGATTGCTTGACACACCCTTGCTACGGAGCTTCCACGCGACTCGGTTGAAACTTCGGATGTTGGGGCAACCTCAGGTCCAGGCGGGCGAATCAGTGGCCATGGTCTTGGGGTGAGTTCAATCTGCCTGACGGAAAGGTCGTGTTTGACGGTAGTCCAGGCTCATTCGGTGGAACTATTTCTTTTCCAATGACATGGCGTGCGCTGCGACCGGTACGCCACATACATTATCTCTGGATGCCTTCTCACACAGTGTTCTGAAAGCAATCTGGTGCTACGACTATGTGCTCGTTCTGGATAGAGAGATAGAGAATGTCTGGTACACCGATTGGTCCTTCAACAAGGCCCTGTACTTCGGCTATCGGTACCCAGGACTCCTCAACGCGTTCATTGTTTTCTTCACCGTTCCAACGCTTCCATGGCAAACTGTCGAGGTATGGAAACCATGCTTGTACGATTCCCGAGCACGCTGACCCCATGGGCTGTAGAGGTGAAAGGTAACTTACGAATCTGCCGAGCAAGGTCCTGACTCCCACCTTCCCTAGATGTGGAAGTCTTCTGCGCTTACAGATGGCCATGAGTATAGTGATCAGCGTCAGCGGGACAGGTGTGTCTCCTTGCCAGTGACCGAGGCGTGTCTACGCAGCAGCTGAATCCGATAACCCCCAGTATTTGCAGCTATGCGCGTATATGCGTTATTCTTTAGGAGTCGGGCCTTGTGGACAGTCGTCCTCTTGTCCGGACTACTCAATCCTGCGATCTTCATTGTGAGTGATCTTCCCTCTCATTGTATGCTGACACGATCTCACTGCCCCATTACATTGAATTTGACGTAGTACATTTTCACTCGATCACGGCCGGGCCCCTCTGGGATCAGCACTTTACAAGGGTGCTCTCTCGGGCTCACATTGAACATCACGGGCAGCCTGCGTTCCTACGAAAAGTAAGTCTACCTACTCGTACCCTGCTATTGACCTACTGATCGGACATGGGTAGCTGTACATATCTCTTTCACGCTGCTTCGTCGTCATGCGAGGTGCTGACATGCTGACAGGGACGATGATAGCTCGGGCGTCATCCGTCGTCTCTGATAGCATCGTACTTGTCTTGACACTTATGCGGATTCGTGCGAAGAGGCGGGACATCGCTGGTCTGTCAAAATCCGCTCACACCATACGGGGAGTCCTACTCCGGAATGGTGCGTTTTCTCTAGCCTATCTGTACAGCACGTGGGTTGATTGCAAAACAATCCATGACTAGGAATCATATGTTTTGGGTATGCCAGTAGCGTCTTGGCGAGAACCCCCATTCACGTCATACCCAGATTACTCTGCATCATCAACCTTGTCGGTATCGCGACGGCGCGGCAGACCGTGGTGAGTCACCTCTGAGTGGTCGTATCGTTCAAATTTGGTCAACGCGGTTGCCTCGCAGTCCATAGGAATCACTCAAGTTTGGATAGGAATGTGCGTCAACATCACCATTTATATCCACTAGCATTTCTGACTTGTTTCATTTCATGCAGCCTAACCTCGGTTCTCCTTTCGAGATTCGCCTTAGATCTACAGGAGGCGTCGAAACCTGATCTCGCAAGCACTACGGTACTGGACACCATGATTTCCATGACAGTGAACCTCTCGCAAGATGTTACCACCACAGTGCAGGACCCAGGTGGACAATTTTAACGGTGTACTAAGCATCGAATTCCAATCGCTACAGTCTAGCTCTTGCTCATATAGAAGTACTGAGGACTGTTTCCCGGCGGCTGAGCCCACGGATTTGGCTGTATGCATGTCACTTACGCGAGCTTCGGCGAAGGCACATCCCCACCGAGCTCGTGCTTGACACCTGGTCTGGAACCCTCCAAGACGAGAGATCCCTCCCGAAGGACTGGCATACGAATGAGTGTTAGGGGGTACCGCCCCGGAGGTCTACGATGTGGATGCTGGGTACTAGTAGCGGAGTCCGATAAGGTCGTGCGTAACGCAGTTTTTTCCCGCAGCGGAGCTGCGGCCACAGGCAGGGCGGCCGGTCACCGTCCAACGTTCAACGTCAACCTCAAGTACATATCTCGTGTGATTCAGGCTCGGCGGGCGGCCTGAGTAGCTGTGTAATAATTCTGGTCTCTCCATTTGCCTCAGAAAGTCGGATTATTGGGATTTCCGCCCCTACGGAAACAGCTGTCCGTACGGGCCGACGCCCCTGCCTAATGCGGCAAGTACATACTTGACTCTGTTCTCGCTCAATTGCGCTCATTCCTGCCTTCGGTTGCTGATGAAAAGATATACGAGAAATTAGGGTCAATGTAGAGTGTATACCTTAATTTTTCAAAGGGGAAAACGTCTCATAAACGGCTAAAGAGCTTGACGAAGGAAGTCACGTCACTGTCACATGACGTGACATAATGTGACGGGTCCCGCTCCCGCTACTCCTCTCCCGCATTCCTGATGCATGCTAGCCCTATCCACATTGACCACGGCCCGAAAGCAGGGCCTTTGGCATTCCATGCGCGACTGTGGTGGCAGACAGCCAGCACATTGCAGCAGCAATCAGGTAAGTGGTTGCCCGATATAGTAATGTCTGTCATTGTCGAGTGGTGGCGCCAGAGCGCTGCATGTCCGACAACTGGCGCAGCTCAGCGTACCCAGTGTCGGCTCTGATATCAGCGCATGTTATCTCTCTTTTATCACACTCTTGAACGTCCGAACAGTAAGTATACTCAAGAATCATTGGCAGTGAAGCAATACGTGACATCACGTGACACAGTCCACCTCCGGGGTGGAGTCCGGTCCGGACCCGTAGGGGCGGAAATCCCAATAACGGAATGTCCTCATTTGCCTGGTATACCGCGCGAAGGAGATCGGAAATGAGGAATATCTCGCTCAGCGACTCAGTTTCAAGTAGTCGAGACCAGAGGGCTGCTACTATGAAATCCCAGTCTATCGACCACAATAATTTGAGAGTGCGTTGTACAGCGAGTTTCATGGAGAGGAGAGTGGGCAGGGAAAAACGTAGCTAGTCAAATGAACACGACTTTCCGTAAGAAGTCAAACTAAAAAGTCGAACGGGCAATTACTAGTGCAGTAATTGCAGGCTGGCGAAGCCTGTCAGGGGCGATAGCCCTAACTCGAGGCCACGTCCACTATCGTGAAGCTTCCCTTCGCACAGACAGGCATCGCTCGTGATCGTAGCGGCTGTTTCGACCTGTATCGCAAGACTCATGCATTCGTCCAGCTATGCGGCAGCAACGTGAGCATGCGAATTCATATTCTATGATTATCCGCGTACCTCTATTTCGCTTGGATCAGCCTCTGAGCCAAACAGGTCGTCGCTCCAAGAGGGCTCTGGATGCTGATCGGATAACCTGACCGCCTCATCATCATATCTCGACGGTCCCGGGCTCAACTCTGGGGTGGACTGTGGCTCTGACTGTTCCCGAGCCCCAAAACCAACGTCGATGTCGATTGATGCAGCATGTACAGGAGGGGGTGGCGCAGCCCCATTGATGTCGGAGGACTTCCTACCGTCGTCGTGTTGTCGTGTTACAAGGAAATCGAAGGGATCGTCTGGAAGTCCGACCGGTGCGAACGGCATTACGAAGGGTCCCGACGAAGCCGCCGCTGCATCCATAGACGTCTGAAGAGTCGTTGGAGAAACGCACTTGTCAGAACTGGGATCGGGCTCGGCCGTGGTCACTGACGCCGCGTCCAGTGTCGACGAAGGTGCAACTTGGGCCTCTGCAAGTTGCCTCGTGCGGATCGCGGCAGTTTCCTTTGCTTCCTTCGCGCGTTCAAGGATGCGGCCACTTCTGCCAACACCTGCAACAAACCAGTCAGTTCTGAGATACTGCCATGGATCAAGAGGAACGCACCCCGCCTCCAGTCTAAAGATGTCTCGCCATAATGCCACTTCAAGTGAATCGCAAGACCATTCGGAAGTTTGAACCTTCGAGCGCAAATCGGGCACTTGTGTGGATCTTTCCCTGCGTATATGCGCGTCATTCGTCTCGTAAGCGACGACGGTGCGGATAAGCACTCACCGACCTCGGACTCCTCGTCATCGCTATCCTCTATGACAATTACTTCAGGCCCCTCAGTCCGCTCACCACCCCTTTCTTCCGTCTCACTCAGACCTGCCGCAGTGCCCGATGGGCCACCCTGACTGGGTGCTTGAGCGTTGTCTTTCTCTACAATCGTGTCTTCGAGGCGCACTTCGCCTGTGTCGTCGTGCCAATCCTCCCGCCCCTCCTCATACCTCCGCAAGACACCTATCCGTCTCCTTACCGGCATAGCCTTGTTCGTCTGCTTCAGCTGGCGAAACATAGCCGACCATGCAACTTCAGCGAGCGGGGCTACATCGTTAGGCAGGTTGGGCACGCTTGCACCAGGGCTTGCGATAGATCCAGGATCAAGCGAAGGTGCAACGATCGGCTGCGGACTAACCGCGCGATCTGTTTGAACGATACTCGGGGGCGGTAGCGCGATTGGTTGTATGCGCGGAGCCATAGGGTGTGGCGGAGAGAGGAAGTGCTGTACCGTTGGGACGGAAGAGCCTGCCGCCGAAGGCGCCGGTGACGCAGTGTCTGGAACAAAAATGTTCAAAGGTGTGGTAGACCGCGACAAAGAACGTCCCAGAACGTCGGTACCAAGGGACGGTCTTTCTGTGGAGAACGAGCCTGATTCAACTTCTGTCGTCGAGCCCAGGAGCATGGAACCCGCTAGTGTGTCGTACGCCACAGGTGTAAACGCAGACAGAAAGTGCCCGCCTCGCGCATGAAGTTGAGAGGGTCCTGAAGGTGTTACCGAAACCGCTGATAGGCTTGTAGCATCCGCGTCTACCGAGAGAGGGGATCGCTGCGATATCGCCTCGCGTCCTTTCTTTGGAAGTGGATCGTCGTCGTACCCAGCAGGCACGGTTGTTCGTGTGGACGCATCAATCGAATCAGGTCGTCCAATGCCCACCGGAAAGCAAGTTTCTCTAGAGTTCAGCCCCAACTCCTGCAGAGCCTCCTCCGTGTGCGAATCAAACATAGTTGGGTCCACCGCCACGAGGCCCAATCGCCCAAAGCCGAATCCCCCACCGCCAGGCAGGGCTGCTTCGCAGTCGCCGATAGAGACATTAAGTGCCCCCTCACTCACGTCAAGGGATGGATGCGCAAGATCGAAGTTCAAGTCCAGGCCCAGAGCTGCAACAGCGTCCGAGTCCTCCGCAGGCGCTTCAGGGTCAACGAGAGGGAGCAGGTGTTCCGCCAGACCGAGCACATCCAACCCCAAAGCGTCCAAGGTCGGTATCGCCTCAGACAGGTCCGCGGGCGTCGTTGTGTGCGCCGCCGAATGCGCCAGGTAGTCTCCCAAACCGAGCATGCAGCCCGCCGAGTCGCGCAAGAGCTCTTCCATATCCCAGTCGCCAAGCGCCAGGTCAGGTATATGCGCCTCCAGATCGAGTGCAGCAGCGTCAGCAGCAGACAGGTCCCACTCAGAGCTAGCGCCGATGATGTGCGGTGTCAGTGCCGCGAGTTGCGCCTCGGTGAGTTGTCCACCAGATAGCATGACATCGAGGGCAGCCTCCATACCGAAGTCGACGGCGCCGTCGTCGGATTCGATATCAGACCGTTCAAGTGCCGGTCCCGAGACGTTAGATGGCGAAGCAGCGGATGCACATCCGCTATCTTGATACACAGGTGTCAGCGGTGTAGCACAGGCCAAGTCTGCAGGAGGGTTTTCATCCGCAAGCAGGTCGTCGCCCTTCCCGCTTGGATCCACAGAGACCGGGGAAGTAGACGCCCGCCTGATGTCCTGTATGGAGCCAGAGGGCGAGTCCGTGCTCAGCTTGGGATCTTCGCTGGTGCTAGCGGTCTGAGGATATTCGCACCCCACTTCCTCGATGCCACTCGGAGCTCTGACTTCGGAGGCATCGCCATCTTCAGGGCTCGAATACCCCGCTGCTACATCCGCGAGGTCCTCTGCCAGCTCAGCAGGCCTACGATCGACCAAGGGCTCAGAAATACCCTCTAGACGTGAGCCCCGGCTCGTTCCCCCGTCGTTAGCCAACTGGGAACCCTGCGTGGTCGTGCAAGACTCCTTCGGCGTCTCAATTTCTGGGACGAGCTCCGCATCCAAGTCCACGTCTGCCTCCTCCTGCGGTGTCTCATAGACTGGGCCAGCCGATTCTTGCAGCTGTTCGCGGTCGTCTTCGTGGCGTGACCGCTTACGGTTTTGCCCCTCGCAGTCGGTGTCTCCAGGTTCTAGGTTGTCGTTGAGGCCATCTTCGGCGCTAAGCGGCCCACGCTCCTGGCCTCCGGTCACCAACTCCGTCTGTTCGTCAGGTCTTCCCGCAGACTCCCTCGCCGGCTTCGCCTTCACGCGTGTTCGTTTGCTCCGTTTCTTCGAGGCACGCTGAGGGCTGGACGGGGTCTCCGCAGCAGAGACGCTGGGTGTATGCGGGGCGACGGGGGCGTGGACGGCGTCCTGGGCGGCCGGGCCGGGGTCGACGACGCACATGTCGACGTCTTCCGTGGTGCTCTGTATCTCGGGTTCCGGAGCACCTGCGTTCGCGCGGGACTCTACGCACCCGAGCGTATGTGAGGGGCGCTTGCGCTTTAGGAGCTGGCTAGCCGCGGTGGGCTTCCCGAAGGCATCGTTGACGGATAGTTCCATGTTCGGCTGCGCTGACTCGGCATGGGAGATGGTAGCTGGCGAGGAGACGTGAGTGCGAGAACCTCGCTTCTTGGAAGAGGGCGCGTTCTCGTCTGTCGAGGCTTCTGTTTTGCGCTTTTGACGCGACGCCCCAGCAGCATGTGTCCCCGAGTGACCTTGTGAGGCTCCCGTCGTGGCTGGTTGTGTCGGACGTTTGCGAAGTACTCGTGTATGCACTGCATCTGCTACGACTGCCGCAGTACCAGCGCTATCGTGTGTAGAGAACACGCCACAATGATCCACGGAGCCAGCGGCGGGCGTGAGAGCGGGAGGGTGTTCTTGGATGGGGGTATCTCGACGGCCTGTGTGTTTATGGTGAGATGAAGCACGGCTGGCAAGGACATCCACACGCACCTTGGACTCTCGCAGCTTTCCTGCCAACCTTCTTCAATCGCTCGTACCCGAGGGCGACGTGCTCCTCGTCTTCCAAATGCCAGGAGAAAACGGTTGGCTCGGGTATCGCGGAGGACGCGGCGGAAGCTGGCTGTATGTACGCCTCGAAGGTCTCCTCCGCTCGCGAAGACGCGTCCGAGGAGGATGATGGAGCATTCTGAACGAAGGGAGAGGCGGAATTGAATGTAGAACGGAGGTACGAGGTCGGAAAGCCGCTGATCTGGTTCCTCCGACCGATGGCGTGCGCGCCCGCGTTGGGCACAACGTTCTCCGCGGTCACCGGCGGTGCCGAGCTACCTATATGTGCAGGAAGTTGGCGAGTGATAGATGCGCGGTGGTTTACAACCCCATTGTCAAGGAAAACGACGTTCTGAGAGGGAGTAGCGCGGTGGAAAGGTGCTTTCTTCTGAGGTAGCTTCCGAGACTTGGTTTTTTCTGAGTCTTTTGCCATTGAGGCTATGTGATAGCCTTGCATACACCGCAATCAGCGCCGTCTTCTCTGCACAGTTTCCAGCACGTACCTCAATTGCTAGGGGATGTCGAAAGAGTGCCTTGCAGAAGATCCCAGAACCTTGAATGGGTGCCGTGGAGATGAACCACGGATAATTGGAGAAAGACCGTTAGTGTTTGGAAGTGGAGGATCGTGCGCACCGTTTTGAAGGCCGATGCGTTGGTGATCGAATTAAATCCCTGTCAACGCGGATTGACAAGTGCGTTCGTGTCGCGAGTGGGACGAGACCGATACTAAGGAACCTTCGATTTCGACGTAGCTTCACAACAGGAGTGCCAATTGTCGCAAAAACCATCTCGAGGGCACTCGACATCAGCTCACATTGCGTTTTGACAAGATGATGCATAGTATTAGTGACGAGTGGAGCGTAGGCGGGAAGCTAGCGCTCGTCTGAAGCTCCTTGACAGCTGCCAGTGGGTATGCTGGTGTCCCGCGGTCAGTAGAGATCAAACGGGCTCATATCTGAAGAGACACAGACTGAAAGTGAACCACAGGTGAGTGACATGGCAGGAAGTTTCAGTCATAGCTGACCGAACGTCTCCAGACTTATGGCAGGCCGCAGTCGTATTACATGGGTGGTTATTCGTATCGGGATAACTCTCGAATGTCGTCCCTTTCTGGACGCAATTCACAAGATCTAGGCTAGCAACCAGCTTTCCTTGCAGTAAGTAGGAGCATCCATCCAGCTGTGTAGAAAAGAGGTCGTATGCAGAGCTCAAGGTGACGAGCAATCTGATGGTCCGGCGTATCGCACGAGCCGGTTTGCAACGGGTAGACAGCTGGGTGCAGTAGTGATATTGCATGCTCGCTGTGATTAACGTAGCAACTTGACGCAGCGGAAGCGTGCAGGGCTCATATCATGTGATACCCTGAAGTCCCTGGATCGAAACCAGGAGTTGCTATTATTTTTCTCGCCTCTTCGTCGCAGATCGCAGGCATTTCCTGTATATCACAAACAATTGATTGAAACGATGCAAATATTAATACGATGACGAGGTATGATGATGATGATCTCTGCATTTATATGCCGCCACAAGCAAACACTAACGGTGCTAAGACGCGGCGGGCGCCCATCCGCCTATTGGCGGGACGGACGCCCCTGTCGACTCTATCTATGTACTATGAGTAGGTTCGACACAAACCCCTCACGTGTGAGGGGTTTGAAGCAAAGTCCGGGGTCCTGTAGGGTTCTGCAGGGTGGCGAATCGATACAAATTTACTTATCGAGATAACAAATTTGGATAGTAATTACTGTAATGAGAATAACAACCTGATCTAATCCATCCCGTAGTATCCCTTGTGTACGACCTTGTGCCGAGTCAGGCTTGTCCACAACCTATTGACTTCCCAGTGAGCACAGCTGGCCCCCGCCCCCACGCCGTGTCATCCTTGATTTAATCTACGGTGCTTGCTGAAACTGCTTGTTGTTGTTGCAGGGCTACTAGTGGCTCACCACGAGCAGCTCTCGACTCCTGTTTGCGTCGCTCTGAGTCCGTAGTAGAGATGTAGAAGCTGGTTGGATATTAGTGATGAAGGGCACGAGAGCATGCCGGGCAGTGTCTGCAGGTAAGCATGGCATCAATCCCGACATCATTGAGTTGCTATCTGACCAATGTCAGTATATGCGATGGAGACTGGGTGGGTAGTTAGCGAATTGGTCCTCAGAGGCTGTCAAAACCCCGTCGTCTCAGATGTGACGCGTATCTGCACTCAAGTACGTTCCTCAATTTCTCCGGGATGTGTTACTACTACTCCCGAGATGCTCTCCATCTCCCCCAAATACGACAAGCCCAACGTAATTTCAGGGATTGACCGCGGTGTGCCGCAACTTGTCATCCGCTTTCCCGCCCACTCTGCCCTCTGCATGACCTTCTCCGCCCCTGCTCAATGCGACCGCTTGCTCATCATCGTACAGCTTTACTCCTGTGCCCCGTCCACACCTTCAGCTTCGACAATCGGCATCCGCACACTTCATGCATGTGAGTCGCACGACTGCAGCACCTCGCAAAGAAGAGGACGACTCCGTGTGCAACCCCACATCTCCCTCTTCACACACTTGTGCCCGACTTCTCCTCAGAGTTAGACGATACAGTTGAGCGGTTCCACGAGCAGACCTGACAAAATCTAGCATATGCCAGGTGCATCCAATTCAATAATGTATATTCTTACACACGTTCTCTTGATATCAATTCAAGGCTCGGTTTCAAAATGACTGCATAATTCCCAACTTCCCATTCTTGACGAGCCAAACATATGAGGTTTACTCCTGCATCAAACCTCACAGTTGCAAAGCTGACACCGCACACGATAGCCGACACATTTGTGTCGTTCGCGCCACTAGTGTAA
>KE504148.1:397695-408643 GCA_000344655.2 Fomitopsis schrenkii
AACCTCTTCCGGGAGTTCCTCACTGGAGCAAGCCAGGACCGCGGCGGGGCCTTCGTTCCCGACCTTCAGTACCCGACTCCTCCGCAGACGCCGGCAGTCAACTCGCCGATCCTGTCCCCGCACCCCTCTCTGCCGCCGCTGTTGACGGCTTCATCGCCCGACATCCCACACGTCGAGTCAATCGACGAAGATGCCAAGTCCGAGACAATCCACTCCGAGAGCAGTGACTCGGAAATGAGCGGAGGTAGCTCCGAAGCGAGCTGGGACTCGGCCACTTGGAATGGCGGGCACTACGGACGATACGCACGCTTCGCCCTGGAATCACCGTCCAACTCCAGCGACACTGACATGGACGCCTTCGAGTTTGACAGCGACTACGACTACAACGAGCCCCAGGTATGTAAATACCCTAACATGGAGCACGTTCTCGACCGGCTGACGCACGCGCTCGACAACGCGAACGCTCCGCTCGACCCGTACGACATCGACTGCATTCGATCGGAGTCAGTACGCTCCTTTCGGGCCGTTCGCGGTAGGGCCAACCGATCTGGTATGGAACGAGCTAGCGACTATGTCCATCGCGGGCCCGGTTCCATCAGCTACGCAGTACGGCAACGGGCTGATTACGACGAGCACAACCACCCGTTTCGGGGAAACCCGATCCTCCACCCCATCGAGCGAATTCAGCTGGCCGAGCTCCGTGAGTACTTTCGTCGTCACCCCACCTCCGATCCGCAACGGAAATACGAGAACGACACTGACGCGATTCTCATCATCATCGACACACTCCTTGAATACCACCCGGCCGGATCGTACAACCTCGCCCTCCACTCACGACGCATCCGCGGACTGCTCGGACCGATCGCCGGATTCCCGCCCTCACACTAGTTCGGCTACGAGAGCGACTACGACTACTGAGTCAACATACTCAGTCGGGGTTATATCGTTAGTCTTGCTCGTAGACAACCCCGAAACAGCTCGCAACCCTCCCCGCCCTTGGTTCTGGCGAATTTCGTATGTACTTATATTCGATCATGAGGATCGCCAACTCCATTTCATCTCACCAACTATCGCGCGCGCTCCCGAACCCCCTTCTCTGACGCTCCCAATGTTCGACTATCGAATTCGATTCTGTATGTACACTACTACTGATCCACCGGTATGGGTTGACGGCACAGTGCCGCCCGATGACTGGGACATGTACAATATACTGATATGTACGCTACGCGAAGAGCAATCGATGTTCACCTTTGACGTTTATTGCCCTCTCGTGTGCTGGTCCGAAACTCACCAAATCGTCAACTTGATCAGTGGTACTAAGCAGGAACCCTATAGATCGGACTACCACGTGCACGCAGCCGGATCGCGCGAGCTCGTGGACTTACCTCAGCGCGCCACCTCCCGCCCGCGCACAAGCGCCGGGCGTAGTGGCACCATCGCTATCCCAATTAGGACAGTCGCAGCCGGATCGCACGAGCTCGCGAACTTACCTCAGCACGCCACCTCCCGCCCGCGCACAAGCGCTGGGCGTAGTGGCACCATCGCTATCCCGATTAGGACAGTCACACGGTTCGTCCAATACGACTTGGAGCCTCCCTTCATGCCGCCCCGACTCTGGCCGCTCTCGCAGACACCACAACGAGCAGGGATGCTCGCCCTCGCTCAACGCGACTGCGCTACGAACCAGGACCTACAAATGGCACATCCGCGTCGAGAACAAGCGGCACGACATCTGGAGGAAGCAATTAGGGTGAGTCTCAACTTCGCCTCAAGTGCTCAATTTGCACTTACGCACTCGTGCCGCGCACATGCGACGAGGGCGTGGTTTGCCGGGTACATCCATCCACGGGTGTGTGCGCTCTCGACTATCCATATCAGCATGGCGGCTACCTCTCGACAGGCACTAACGGCGGCGCACGACCACAGCGGGACATCAAGGCCTGCTGCGCACGCCACGTTGTACTCATTACGCACCATCCTCAGCCCCAATGTTACGACAACAGGCCAGGGCAAGACTCACCAACCAACTAAGAATGCACACGTGCCCTCAACGCCCCGCTATGCGTCCGCATCCGCTCAACCTCCAGTTCAAACGCAAACGCACGCACGTAGACAAATGCCGCCAGAAGAGAATGAATCAGAAGCCATGAGCCATGCTCGCAACATGCATAGGCTCGTAAAAAGCCTTGCAGGGATGCACGTAAACACAGTGGCTGAATGTATGCCCCCGTACGAGGATCTGGGCACTCAGTGTAACGCACGACCACTCGACCACACCCACCCATACTCACTCATGCCAGACTCACTCCGCTTACGACTGCCGGCACAGGCAGAACAAGAGCAGGATATCCCAGCCGTGGCTCGAAGGACGAGTAAGATCTCTTCACTACGACCTACACACGTTAGACCTTATGAGACGTTGCGAAATTGTGATCAGGATGAAACAACATTTGTGGGGTACCTTACGAGTAGCCCTACGGAATCTCGAGACGAGCAATTCGACACTCAGTGGATCACGTTGGAAGAGGATGATGAGGAAGTGATTGCCTTGACAGGAGAACAAGTATTGGGAATGTATAAGCGAGTAGACCGACGTGTCAGGCCAGTACCAGGAGTATTTCCTGAAGATGCGCGTGTAGAGCGTCGCTTCCCAGACGACCCGCTCACTACGCTACCAGTCTTATCTGCTACGCCACCCGAATTTGAACCTGGAGAACGACTCACGCAGGCCCGTCTAGACGACATGCACATCAATGAGGATGGATATCTATGGCCGAAAGAGGAAATACTGTTCAAGCACATCCTCAGATTGAATGAAAGGGCCCTAGCATTTGAGGAATCCCATCGAGGCACATTCCGAGAAGATTATTTCACCCCCTACATCATCCCAATCATTCCACACGAACCATGGGAATTCACCAACATCCCAATTCCTCCAGGAATCAAGGACCGAGTAATTGCACTACTGAAAGAAAAGATCGATGCAGGTGTGTACGAGCCAAGTCAATCGTCCTACCGTTCACGATGGTTTTGCGTTCTCAAGAAAAATGGCAAGCTCCGTCTTGTGCATGACCTGCAGCCATTGAATAGGGTAACCATTCGAGACGCAGGACTTCCACCAAAATTGGATGACTTTGTTGAACCCTTTGCAGGCAGGCAGTGCTACACAGTTTTCGACCTATATTGGGGATTTGATGCACGCAAAGTACACCCTGCTAGCCGTGACCTCACGTCTTTTCAGACACCACTCGGTCTCCTACGCATCACGTCACTACCAATGGGGTTTACTAACTCACCTGCAGAATTTCAGAAATGCATGGTATTCATTTTGCAGCCTGAAATCCCAGAGATAGCCAACATCTTCATTGATGATCTCCCAATCAAAGGACCTACAACTCAATATCTGGACAATAATGGGAATCCCGAAGTGCTCGAAGAAAACCCGGGCATCCGCCGCTTCATTTGGGAGCATGCCAAGGATGTACATCGTATCATGCATCGAGTACAACATGCAGGAGGAACATTTGCACCCAACAAAGTACAGCTAGCCCGACCAGATGTAGTCATTGTGGGACAGAGATGTACACCAGAAGGACGACTCCCGGAGCCCAACAAGATAGAAAAGATACTTGACTGGCCAGTACTTAAGAATGTGCACGATGTCCGAGGATTCCTAGGTCTGTGTGGAACAGTGCGAATTTGGATTCGCAACTACTCACAGAAGGCTCGCCCACTCACACAACTGCTGCATAATGATGTAGAGTTCATATGGTCAGACCATTGTCAAGAGGCATTTGACACCCTCAAAGTAGCAGTCACGTCAGCACCTGCCCTCTGCCCTATTGATTATCAATCTACCAATCCAGTAGTCTTGTCAGTAGACTCTAGCAAGTGGGCAGTCGGTTTCATCCTCTCTCAATACGATGACAATGGCAAGAAGCGACCCGCGCGGTATGGATCCATCCCAATGAATGAGAGAGAATCCCGCTATTCACAGCCCAAGCTAGAACTGTATGGGTTGTACCGTGCACTTAGAGCCTACCGACTCTATCTCATTGGGGTACAGAATCTACAGGTTGAAGTAGATGCTCAGTACATCAAAGGAATGCTGAATGAGCCAGATCTGCAGCCCAACGCCACACTCAACCGATGGATTCAAGGAGTGTTAATGTTCGACTTCAAGCTAATCCATATACCCGCTGACAAGCACCGAGGACCAGATGCACTGTCCCGACGAGAGCGCGCAGAGGGAGAAAGCCTAGAAGATGATGATGATTCATGGTTGGACAACATCGCTCTATATGGGGAAGTCCAGGTCCGTCACAGCTGCATGGCCTACAAAACCAATGTAGACTTCCACGTACTACTAGCAGAAACCCATGAGCAGGTGTTCATCTCAGCCAATGGAGAGAAAGACCATGAGCTCCATAAGTTCAAGAAGTTTCTAGGAACCCTGAAGACTCCAACCTTCGTAAGTAGTCAAGCAAAACGAAGGTTCATACAGAAGGCTAGCAAGTACTTCCTCAAGAATGGTCGAATGTACAGGCGTAATGGAGAGCTACCCCCCAGAAGAGTGATCTTCGAGGCTAAGAAACGCCTAGAAATCCTCACGCAGGCTCATGAAGGACTCGGTCACCGAGGAGAGCAGGCCGTCATGAACACCATCAAAGAAAGGTTCTACTGGCCAAGCATGTGGAATGATGTTCGGCATCATGTACGCTCCTGCCATCAGTGCCAGATACGGAGTGTAAAGAAAGCAGAAGTACCCCTCATTGTATCTGCACCAGCTACAATATTCACCAGGATATACCTAGATCTGATGGATATGCCAGATGCACATGGCTTCAAAGTCATAGCTGCCGCCCGTGACGACCTATCTCGAGCAGGAGAGGGACGTTCACTGAAGAACAAGAAAGCTAAGTCAGTAGCAGCATTCTTCTTTGAGCAAATACTCTGCCGATATGGTGCAGTAGGAGAAGTCACAACAGACAATGGGTCAGAATTTAAGGAGGCCTTTCAGCTCTTAATGGAGAAATACAACATCCCACAGATCAAGATATCCAGCTACAACTCCAAAGCTAACGGAGTAGTAGAGCGAGGACTTCTCTACGAGAAGGTTAACGGTGTTGAGGTCATGAAATCGGCAAAAGACATGTGGGCGTCACTCAAGACGCACTTTGGTACACCCGACGCGGCTTTCGTTTGGTCACAGTTTTCGTCTCTCATCAAGTCGAGAGAAATGGACGAGAACAAACCCATGCAGGATCAGATCTCAAAGATCCAGACCGTACTCAAGGACATCGTCAACGGCGGCATTACGTTGGATGAGCCAACCCAGGCTCTCCTCCTAATGTCAAAAATCCCGGATAGCTACTCGACAATGGTGTCTGCCATCATGGCGACAACCGTTCTCAAGGACCTGAAGATCGAGACCCTCGTCAGTAAGGTCCTCTCCGAGGAATCACTCCGCCGGTCCGGCATGGGACAGTCTGCATCTAAGACGTCCCAAGTCAAGGTTCACAACGGTAACGGTCCTTGCTCGCATTGCGGCAAGAAGCATGGTTCGGACCAGTGCTGGTCCAAGTACCCTCACCTACGCCCCAAGAAAGGCGGCGACAAGGGCAAGGGGAAAGGAAAGGGTGGTAACGGCAACGGTAACAAAAAGGCGAACTCGGTAGTTGTACACACTACCACGGACGGGACAAAGGTCACGCAGTCTGGTTCGTCTTCGTCAAACGGTCAAGGTGCATCGGTAGTAGAAGTCGAGGAGGTTAAGTACACTGCTTGTACAGATCCTTCATGTAAAGTCTGTCCTCCTCGTACCGCTGGTTCTCTAGTAGCTGGTTCGCTTGTTGTACATAGTGGCGCGTCTGCTGACGCCGGGTCTGCGAAATTGAGCTCGTCGTACTATTGCCCTGGTGTGAATAAGTCTCATTCGCATCAACAATTGGGTAAGCGCATTATTTGGCTCATGGACTCAGGTGCAAGTCAGACGGTCGTCAATTCACTTGAATACTTCTGGGATTATACACCGTACACGGTTCCCGTCGTTTTTGGTACAGCAGGAAATGCCAAGATAGAAGCACTAGGCTCTGGCACTATCAAAGGTTTAACCAAAGCTGGAACAGACCGCGTTTGGATTACTATATCTAACGTCGCGTACATACCTCAAGCCTCTGGCTGTCTGTTTTCAACTGGTATTGTGGAGAAATCAGGACATACGCTCGTACAAGGTTCAGGTCATATGGTCATCTACGACCAACCGTTTTCGCATGGCAAAGTTTCTGGCAATGTTGTTATGGAAGCAGAGTACAACTTCCTAAATAACTTGTATTTTACGATTATGGACGTCCTGGACAGGAATGCGGCAGCTCTGCTGTCTACCCCTTTTCGTATCTGGCATCGCCGGATGGGGCATCCGTCTAAGGAAGTTATTCGCCGATTACCTGATCATACCAAGGGTGTCGATCCAGTGGGGGTTGAGGATCAATCCCCTTGTGAAGGTTGTCAATGGGGCAAGTCTCATCGCGCAGAGAGCCTGCCTTCCTACAGTGCTCAAGAAGCAAAATGGGAGACATTCAAAGAGGATGTCCTCAAGTACTTCGATGCAGATAGGGATGATAAGAAGTACAAGGTAAAGAACCTTGAAGCATATGTACTCCAGTCCCGCAAGAAATCAACAGTCAAGAGTCTGGGCACATGGAGGAAGTACACTCGTAACTTCTTGACTATCTCAGGATGGCTCAAGAAAAATGAGCGCATCTCCCAGGATGAGGAAAACCTCTATTTCTGGAAAGGGATTCCACGTGCTTTTCGTACAATCCTAGAACCTCGACTGTTGGCTTCGCAGCCAACCTATGACCTGTCAAAACCATTTGCTATGGCACAGGTCAATACAAAGGCTGAAGCACTATTGCAGCGCAATCGATTTGATGCTGACAGACTTCCATCAGACGATGAGAGTTCTGATGATGACTCAGATTCTGAATCAGAGTCACAATCATCCGACAGTTCAAGCGAATCCAGTGAATCGGAATCCGACAAGAGCAAGAGGAAGTCTAAGTCAAGCAAGAAGAAGAAGCTAACCAAAAGGAAGACCAGCAGCAAGAAGGATGACCCAGATCTGTCCGAAGACGAAACCCCTACGCTCAAGCGAGCTAACGCAATCAAGCGTAAAGCAGCTAAAGACAAGAAGCAGGGTGAAGAGGCACTAGAAGACCTGGTCAGACAGATGAATCACATGTCACTGTCCGACCCCGAATATGGGATCCTATACCTGAAGGCATGCCGAATGGACCCGCTGGTTGCCTCCGTGGTACGTCCACCCATGATAGCACCTACACAGCCAGTCCAGGCAGCACAACCATTGGCGAGTACCCCTGTTCCTCCTGCGCCACCAAGCTCAATGCCACCACCAAACCGAGCTGCGAACCCTCCTCCTAGTCGTGCAGACATGAAGTGCTTTGGTTGCGGAGCTACGGGCCATGGTATAAATAACTGTCAGACAATCATAGATTTGGTCAGCCAAGGTGTCGTAGCACGAGATGCTGCAGGAAGACTGGTCATGAAGGATGGCTCGCGGATATACAGAGGAATGGACGAACCATTCGTCACTGCCATCCAGCGCCAAGCATCCACCGCCACCAGTCACTTTGTGACCACGAGCCCCACATACTGCACTCACGCTACCATTGAAGAGTGTAGCGAGACGGAAGCAGCCGAAAGCGACCAGGCCGAATCAGAAAGCGAGGAAGCATTTAGTTTTCCAGCGCAACGCGCTGATAAAACCAGTAGGGAAGCCAGGAAAAATGCTGCGAAAGGACCACTAGTGCCACCTACTCAGGCCCACGAGAAGGTAACTAAGCCAGGACCTGCTAGTACCGGACGTGACAAGCCTCCGCACATGGGTCGGGAAACTGCCACAAACCCCATTCGCACCTCCGCTCGCTTACGGGGAGAACAGGGACCAGCAATACCAGAGCACAAGGGTGATCGCGAGGCTCCTAAGGTTTCAGGAAGCTCTAAGCCTAAAAAGGGAAAAGAGAACTGGCAGCATCAAGTCCCAATCGAAACTGTGAAACAAGAATTTGATCCTAACAATGATGATGTCATTATGGAAGATAGCGATCTTGAGGAACGACCCAGTGCTGCTAAGAAGAATAAAGCCAGTAATGCCAAAAGCGAAACCCACAAGAGGGTGCCTAGGCAAAATCAGGTCCAAGCCCAAGTCGACCAGTGGCAGTTATTAGGAAAGGTACTCAGCACACCGGTTACTCTGCAAGTAGGAGAAGTATTTGGCATGTCCAAAGAAATGTCGCATCACCTCCAGGAGGTACTGAAGCCAGCCAAGTCCCCGGCCGCGAATAAGAATGTTGTAGCCACTGCATTCATTCCCCGTACAAAGGGGATACTTATCCACCTCCGAATGGAAATCGACGATAAGCCCATTATGGCTATCATCGATACAGGCTCACAACTCAATATTGCAAGCCGCCGGACATGGAAGACCCTTATACACCGTCCTATGGATGTAGCGCGGTCGTGCAATATGAACGACGCGAACGGCGGAGCCGGTACATTGCGCGGATTGGTCGAGAACGTACCCTTACGATGCGGAGGAGCTCTCACGTGGGCAAACTTGTATATCGGCGACAAAGTACCATTCGATCTATTGCTCGGACGCCCGTGGCAACGCGGGAACTATGTATCTATTGACGAGCGCGGAGACGGAACGTACCTGCAGTTCAAAAACAGTGATCTCGAAGTTCAACACGAGATGCTCGTTACGCCAGACGGCATGGACCCGCAGTGGGCGTTTGACCCCGCCGTATGGCTAGGAACAGCAAAGGTCGATGATCCTGAGATAGTCAGCAAAGTATTGTCCTGCTGGGATAACGACGACAAGCACGTACCTGACGTACCCGTGACGATGACGAGCGATCCTCCTGCGCTGCTCGATCCACCCTCTAGCAGCCGCAAGAAGGAGGTACCGAAGTGCCGGTGCGATCGCGCGCCACACGCGTTCATCGCGTGCCGCTCAACCACGTACGAAGGCGACAGTCAGGAGACACCGAGGAACGTCGACGACGAGCACGTACCTGACGTCCCCGCGACGATGACGAACGATCCTCCTGCGCTGCTCGACCTATCCTCCAACGACTGCAAACGCGACGTACCGAGGGGCCGGCGCGATCAGGTCGCGCATGCATGCGTCGAGCGCCGCCCAGCTAAGTCCGAGTGCGGGGAGGGAGAGAGCAAGAGCGGGGAAAGCGGGGGTGATAGCTGGATCAAACCCGCTAGCCTTGGAGCAGAGACGCCCGACGCACGTCAGGCACTCTTCGAGCAAGTATTCCGGGAAGCTACCCCCGAAACAGGTAAGGCCGAGATCCGCCAACTGCTCGGGAAGCGGCCCAGACCGGACGAATCTAGAAGCGGTAAGCGTCCAGAGGAAAGACGAGTCCAGAGGCTCACCGTAAATTGGAATACGGAAAGGAGGATAGGAGGAGAAATAGGGAACGAACGGCCCAGAAGTCCGACTAGACCGCGCAAGGCACGCAAGATCGGTCCGGAAACATCGGAGATCGAGCGCCTCGATCTCGATCACCAGGCTCCCGGTCGAGACCCAGATCCCCGGAGATTCACCGGAGAACGCCCCGCACTCGTGGACAGCGCGCCTCAGCCTGCCTTCGCCGCAGCCACGCCCCTCTCTCTCGCGCCGCCCGCCTCCTGCACGCCCGCCCCTACGCTTTTCTCTCGCATCTATGACAATCTACCGCGGCGGCTACCCCTCTCATGGCTCGACGACCTGCCCCTAGCCCCTGCCGACCCTCAATCAAGCCCGATCGAGGATAGCGCGCCGAACGGGTGCGGTAGCAACACGCCAGGAGGCCCGATCCAAGCGCATCAGCTGCGACTCGGTGAGTACCCCCGCCCTCGTAACTCGCTAATCCGTTTCGAGTCACAACCCTCGTTCCTCGATGACCCCGCACTCTCGTGCCTCGACGACTCCACACCCCCGTACCTCAACGACTCCACAGCCTCGTCCGACGGATCGCCTAGGTCGCACATCCAGACCTCGAGTGCAGAACACGCGGACGAACAAGGCGTCCCGATGCCCAGGCCAGACCAATGCCGCGCAAGTCACCCGGGTGAGCTAGAGGCGTCAGGTGAGTCAGCCCCCGTACCAGAACGTATCCCGTCGCGCTGCCAAGCCTGTCAGGACGACCATAGGGACCCACAGTGCACCACTCCCGTGCGCCATAGCTGGAACCAACCAACCGGCCCCGATGTCATCCGCGCAGCAGGTAGCACGACTCCCACTACTCTCTGCGCGCGCACCAAGCACGACGCGCTCGACACGCTCGCAAGTCTCGCCGCCAGTGCGACACGCATGCCGCACCCGGCAGAAAGCTCCAACACCGGGACCGTCATGTTCGTACACACCCCCCGTACCCTCGAACTCACCACCGAAGCTAACGATCCCCTATACCAACTCCGGCTAGCCTGTGCAGGAGTCTCGCGAGGAGAGCCGAAGCCCCCCAAAACGGCACCCAGGTCTCAAGCCAAACCACGAGAACGCCTAGCCTCAGGAGCGGTCGATGCACCAATCGAACGCAAAGAACATATCTCTCAAGGCGAATGGGACTTAGCAATGGACGACGAAGGGAGCAGGAGGGAGAATGGACGAGGCGTAGGGTATAAAGGTACGCACGAAGCGCACGATAGTCCCCATTCCTCACTCACCATGGAAAGCAACCAAGCGAACCAGGCATACTACTACATACGCGCACAAGGACGCGCCGCGGGTATCCCACCCCCTCAGCCCTTGAACCCAGCGCAGCCTCCGCCCGCCGGATTCGACGACCACTACCTCATGACCGATTTCCGCGTCCAACCCCGTTCGTACGACCGCGTTCCCGCTGCACACCGCCTCCTTCCCGGATCGCCC